>OY101429.1:53473788-54026427 GCA_956483605.1 Tuberolachnus salignus
ACCCCGGTCCCCCCGGACCCTTCGCCGACCGACTTAAATACATATATGTATATATATATATATATATATAAAAAACAAAACAATATAAATCCAATATTCAAAGTGTCCTCATGCAAGTACTCGGACCGTTTGGACGGAAGAGACCACCGCCATCGAAAGGACGTATACCGTGGTAGGGTGACTGGTATCGAGAACAGGAGCCCATTACGAAACACGGTCTGGCATGCAAGACCCGAACAAACGTTTGGTTCTCGTTTAAATTAAAATATAATATATATATATTAAACTATGAGAGATTTTTTTTTGTTCTTCTTTTTTTTTTTTTTTTCTTTTTAAACCTTACTCGAATGTACTCGTAAATGGTACGTTCGGGTTTTTTTTTCCTGCGGTTTGAGTGTGTTTCTGTGTGTGTACTCACGCGCTTCGTACTGTTGAGTTCCTGATCCCGATTCCTGACAACAGACTGGAAGTGGTGGACAAGGTTTTCACTCTCTAACAGTCGTGCCTCTAAGTCAACTTGACGGGCCTCTAATTCAATCGCTTCTACCACTTTACCACCTACAAACATCCAAAGCAATTACATATAAAGCCATCGAATTACACGCTAAAAAAAAAAAAAAAAAATAAAAAAAAAAAAAAATAAAAATAATAATAGTAATAATAATTAAGTACTACTTTTAGTCGACCTTTCGTCTTGAGTAAAAAAAAAATTAAAAAAAGAAAAAATAAATCAAAAAAAAAAAAAATAAATAAATAATAAAATGCGTTTATATATAGTGCGAATCTACTACGAATTCTTGGGCTGGTAACTCTAAATGTTATTAATTACACGTATGAAAGTTTTTTTTAATTTTTTTTTTTTAAATTTATTTTTTTTTTTTTTAATCGAGATAATTGAAGCAGGAGAGACGAGACATTGAGACGCAAAACACTATAAAGCACATGTTTTCTTCCGGAGAAAACGTAATCGTGCGGGTTTTTTCTTGTCTATTGTTATAAATGACCTTTTTTTTTTATACATTCGTTGTAAACCGATTCAGTGCGTTACACCTTGGAGGCCAAAGTTGTCCCGTCTTAGTCTCATCGTGTGAATAAAATTGTAATAATAACGATAATAAATACAAAAGTACAAATTACGTAGGTATACATATTGAAAATCACATTAGAGTTGCCAACCGATCCGAACAAATCAACGTACAGCGAACATTACAACAACAACATAAACAAATATAAAAATACGTCTATGAACACAACTGCAGCAAGCTTGGTCAATTAGTATTATTAGTATCAAGTAGGTATTAAAGTAATTTAATATAAATAGGCGTTTCGTGTGTGGTATTATACTATAAAAAAAAAATATGATTATCGCTGGAAGTATAGTGCGTATATATGTGTTTGTGTTTGATGTGCTTAAGAGAGAAAAAGAGAGAATATTTTTTATGAGAAGATACAACAAGGCAAAACACACTGAATTGGCTGTTAACTGAAAGTTCTGATTGCGAACGTTTGAAACGACCTGCTTTTGTGCCATCAACTGCATTTGCTGAAATAACTGTCTCTCCTCCTCCTTGCCTGCTAAAACAAACGCATCTTACATTTTTCCATTAAACGTTTAATATATTTTTTTTTCTAAAGAAAAAAAAAAAAAATAAAAATAATAATAATAAAATTATCATATGTCGTTATGTTTATGTGTTTTGTTGGTTGTTATTATTATTATTACAAATATTTTTTTTTCTTTTTTTCTTTTTTTTTTTTTTTTTTTTTTTAGCGAGCTCTGCGCTGTTTTCGTGTAAAACAGTCCCAACATATAACTACAGAATAATACTATCGAGTATTATATATCACATATTATACTCACCGACTCCCTTGTTCTGGAGCATATCCAAAAGCTTCTTAATGCTCTCGTCCCTCGACTGTAACGTCTGCTTTTGCGTGTCTATCCTGAGTTCCAATTCCTGTGGACCGAAATCAATGGGGTTGAAGGTGCGATCTAGTAATTATCGTGTTAAGAGGGTTTCGAGTCCCCCTCCCCCCCCGCGTTTACCTTAATCGTCTCTCTGAGAATGGCCACTTCTCGCGTCAAGTGATCGTTTTCGTTCAACAACAGTTCTACTTGCTGCTGTAATTCCATATTAGGCCCGCGCATTCGCATCCGCAGCTCTTCTTCCAGCTGACGCACCAACATCGATTGTTTCTAAAAGTGCACACAAATCAAAAGTAAATATAGGCGATGGGCATAAAAGCGAAAGCGCACAATTACAACGATCGCGGTATAGGTATATATATATACGTAAATTATTATTGTTTGTGCCGATTTATAATTTGACCGTGAAAAGTGCACGGGTTTTACATAACGTTGTCCCCCTTCAAAAACCCACTATTACATACAACGCAATAATAATTGAAATAGCCTTATAAACTCTGTCGCTAATAAATATTTATGTACGTGTATATTCTTCCCAAACACCCGTGCGTGCGTTGTATATAATATAAGGGGTATACACACATCATCCACCTCCAGTGTTGTGCGCAGATAACTTAAAAATTTCTATTTGGGGGGGGGGGAAAAAAGAAGATAATTATTCAGTTTTTATGTTTTCAACGAATATCACAAAATGTAAAACCTATGCGAAATCGTAAAATATAGTTTTTTTTATTTCTACTTGATTGTGAATTAACGATTTATCGATTTATGATGAAGTCATCGTTGTGAATTCTCACAAAAATAAATCGAACAACGAATAAAAATTACGAGATGGATTATTTATTCGCGAAAATTATACTTTAAAAATGTTAGTCAACTACAAATCGGATTATATTACGGAGGTTCTAAATGTTAGATTAAGACCTAACAAGGTTAAGATTGTTAGACTAAAAAACTACTGAAAGCGATTTTTACGCGGTTATTTTGCAAAATGTTCCGCGTTGTCCGGAGAAAGTTTATAGCTATTGAAATCCACCCTCTATTGAATACCACCTCATAAAATGCGGATTTTTAGTACGAAAGTCGAATGCCTGTGCTGCTGTGCGGGTATCTATGGTAATAAATGAAAACACGTAAAACCGTCAGCTTTGTTTGTTTACAGTTTTACAGTATGTCACAGCGAAAATAACAAAAAAAAAAATAAATAAATATTTGTTAGACACGAAATTGCGACTTAAATTATTTTTGTTGATTAGCGGTTGAAATGGCCAAGTAGAACGGTAGACACTTTTAGTCTGCCCAAGGTGGACTACCCGCTTTTCACCTATTTTTTTTTTTTTTTTTTTTAAATACAGAATGATCTAGCAATAGCAAAGCCGGGTCAGCTAGTAATACGTATACCTAATAATATAATAGCGCATAACGCAGGAGCTCATAACATCATCATAGTTTATTTATTTGTATTAAACTCTATACGACGCAGATTAAATGAATACATTTGAAATTAACAGTTTTATACGGTCGTACAGTAGATAAACATTTTGACGATATACGAAGACGGTAATTTCCGAATTCCACGCGGAAAAACGCGTAGAATTATATTGTTTTGTTCAAAACGGCGGTAATATTCTCGCGAAAATAATAAATGCGTATCGAGACACTCGTACACGTACGCGACTCGGTAAAAAAAAAAAAAAAAAAAAAAACCAACGATGTTATCGGGTGGTAGGGCGTGAACGTGTGAGAACTTATTTGGCATTACGACCGCACTTTGGTAATTATTATACGTACACCGCAGCAGTACTACCTATAGCGTGTTCTATAGAAAATCTATTTTTTTCTTTTCTTTTCGGTTTTTAATTTTAATTTCGCATTGTTCGCGTTTGACCGAAGAAAAGTTCAAGGAGACACGTATGGGCGTTTTACGATAGTTTCCTGTATCGCGAAATAATTACTACAAGTGGATTTTTACGATATTATACGCGCGTATTCGTTTGAAACCCGTCGTACAAACTCGGCGAAATCGTCCGACGTGTATACTATAAAAAAATAATTAAAAATATAACCAATCTAAATCAGATGGCCGCGGAAACGAAACTCGTCGTCGTCGGGGGCTCTATTTAAGCGTACGACATTTGCCGTCGACGGCTGTCTAACGGGCAATACGGTAAAAATGTCTTTTCGTACGTCCAACGGTAATCGGGACTCTTAAACGGCGTAAAACGCAAATAATTTCACCGAATTAAAGTTTACCGTGTTTTCGCAGTGGAATTTTTTGATATGCATTTGAATATTATATTAGAGAAAAACAAAAACTGTTTCATAGATTAATGTATCTACTCAATAAAACATAAAATATTTAAAACAAATTGTTTGTATAATGATACTGAAAATCGATAAAATAATTGTATTTTTTTGTATAAAGTTTGTTTTTGCTCTCCTGAGCATTTTTATTTTTGGCATAGAGTCATCGAAATTTAGGAACAGAACAAAACAAAGAGATTTTTTTTTTTTTAAAACTTGTCTGTACATCCAAATGTTCACACTTATTTCCCTTAACTTCATATGCAACTTTTTCAATACAGAATTAACGTTAACGTTGCTTAACAAAATCTTTAAGTCATTATCTGCATATATATAGAAATTTTTTATGGTATTTTGAATTCTATATTAAAATGAAATTTAATTTTCAAGTCATGCTTGTCTGGAACGGATTAGATATTCGAAAAATCGCCTGCGTCGAGACACAGATAATTAAAATCTATCCGGATAATGATTTTTAATAT
Organism: Tuberolachnus salignus; assembly: GCA_956483605.1. NCBI lineage: Eukaryota > Metazoa > Arthropoda > Insecta > Hemiptera > Aphididae > Tuberolachnus > Tuberolachnus salignus. The sequence goes on from OY101429.1 coordinate 53,478,502, forward strand.
GGTTTTAGGTTTTCGACTCGTAAATGCCCTGGGAAAAAGGAACGTTCTATACAGAACAATTTAGATCTAGATATATTTATTTGCCTTTTATTTATCTCAATATGCACGTTTAGAGATCACCCGGTGTTATTTATCGGGAAGATTAGATACGAGGATAATTGAAAACGTATCGAGATAAATGTGTCCGGGTATGTGTCGACACTAATAAATACACAGTAAACGATCGGGGGAACAGGAAAAACGAAAACGCATTTTCGCTATAATAATGTATTTGCCCGTCCCGTCCGCGCCGCCGCCAGGACAGACGGAAACGGCAAAACGAACGCGAAACGAAATGCGATTTCACATTATCGGATTTTCGGTCTTGGGACTCTCGGACGAGTACTGCTGCTCGAGTATTCGAACGTCTCCGTTCGTAATTTAATATACATTACTATTATTACTATCGTCCGCCGTCGCTGTTAAAATAATTGCTTAATAATTAATGGCCCGTCTTTTATATGCGGAGTGTATATAATATTTATTTCTCTGCTCGTCGTCGTCGTATACGCCTCGGCGCGCCCGTCTACCACATTTAGACCTAGACAAATAATAATAATAATAATAATAATACGCGTAGTCCGTTCTATTTTGACTCGGCTACGTGTGTCCCGATAAAATAACCAAGTACATAAAATAACGAAAAAAAAAAAAATACTAGAACAAATTAGAAACTCGGCACACCTCCCAGTTCACAACGGCATATGTGATGCGCCATTTAAACGATTGAAATCTAGACATCCTATTTGGTCTATCGAGAGTACAACAGATGTTCCGGAGGATTTGTGGAAGAAAATTTGGAGAGATGAAAAACGTCGTAAATGGCCTTCTTGTCAACGATCCAACCCAGAGAGTCCCGGGTTTTGAACTCCCACGGGCGATGTGGACCGCTCTAAACCGAATTAGAACGGAACAGGGAAAATGTAATTTTCTTTTACATAAATGGAAAACGGATACAGATACACCACTCTGCGAGTGTGGACAGGTCCAAACCATCAAACACGTTGCAGAGGTATGCCCTCTTACAAAGTATGAAGGAGGGATAGTAGGGCTTCACAAAGGAGACAGCGAGGCACAAGATTGGCTTAGTACCCCGAAAGCTCGCCTTTAGAGCAAGAGATGTGTTTGCAGTCACTCTATTGTATTTATATGTTATGTTTATATTTATTTTATAGTTTATAGTCTTGTTTAAAGTTTTATATATGTTTATTTAAAAGTTTTCACCAATTAATAATAATAATAATATGCCATATGATAGAAAAAAAAAAAATGAATTACAATAATCAGGGCAGTTAGGTTTTGCATTTGCATCTTTCCCCCCCCCCCCCCCGTTGTTGATGTTCACGCGAGCTTAAAACGCGTTTCGCTTAAATAGTAATTCGAACACAATTTTTTTCTTTTATAAAATGCAATTTTCACAATTATTTCTATTTTAATGCGATTTGCACTGTTTTCCTATCGTTTTAAAAATATTCAACATGATTTATTATGAAATACAAATTAAGTAAACGTTTTTTAATTTTTATTTACTTGTCATTCAATAAACAATATTATCGACTATTGTCGATTGACAATCAGTTACGTTTAAAATAGTCGTGTACCGATAATCGTTGTAATATGTAATTGATGTCATTTAGTGGTTTGTTATACTCTGTGGCGTCTAAATCCGTCCGGAAAAACGCCGAAGATCAATCGGTTTAAAATTCAACCGTTTTATAAAATTACGTAAAAACTAAATTTGTTCAATACAGTTTTTAATATGTTTTAATGGAATAACGCAATCAATTTATTAAGTGTTTTTTTTGTTAAAGCGATAACTTTACTGTCTTAATAATAATATACATAAGGTACATTCCGTATTTTCAACAGGATATTTTCTTTTCGTATCCTATCGGCACGCACGTTTACGAACGTAGATAATAATATTATATTTCGGGGACGTTATATTGTACGCGTATATATATATATATATATATATATATATATATATAAAGAATCGGGTCGGTAAAAAAAAAAAAAAAAAAAAAACAAATAAATAAAATCCATAATATACCGAGAGAAAAATGCTCTTATAGCCGGACGTATTGCTTGGCACGTGTGTGCAGTATAATATTTGCCCTACATTTTCCCCCTTTTCGCGGATAACAAACGCACTATATAAACGACGGTGTCCCATATTGTCCCGCGTTTTATTTTTATTCCCCGCCGCAAGACCTGCTGCAGATGACAGACGAAATACAGAGGAAGTCGAAACCGAATATTCCCATCGGGTTTAACGACGCATTGCGTTCGCGGCCTGAAATGCCGAAAAAAAACGTAAAATCGATGCGGCGACGCGGCCGTGCGATGACAATAGGTCCCCTCGTTGGGGATTATTATTGCCGAGATACACTTCTAGTGTGTTATTCCATAAAATAATCGCGCAAGACAATAAATTATATATTTAATAAAATTATCGATAAACACGGCACGGAGACTTTTTTTTGAACTGTTTAAAGGTCAACACTGACAGTGAACGGACGTTATTTTCGACTTTTTTTTTTTCTCGAACGACGGTTGTCATTTGTCCGGGACCGTTGGTTATCTTTACGTCCGGGATTCTTTGAGACGTTCAATAGTCACGCAACGACGCAACGGATTACGGTTAAAAGCTAACTTTATCGAATAAAAAAAAAAACAAAAAGTTTCCCGTAACATGTTTACTGGTTTGTTTCGAAACGATATAGAAAAAACAGACGGGGCGGAGGGGGGGGCGAGGTATTATTTATTGTAAATTCGCCGTTTGATACGGTAAGCGTAACACAAGCGTTTGAACGCGTACCACCTACTGCGAACGACTGATTCCGGATAATCGGCAGCGCATTAAAATACTGGAAATTACCTCTCTACTCTATTCCGGCGTAATAATGTTTCGGCCATAGTTCCGGCCCGAGGGTATTTATCGAACTGAGAGCCACGTGTGTACTACTCTAAACCACCGGCTACTAATCGCCGTGCAAAGCGTCCGTTCCAGATATTAATTTTTTTTTTTTTTGGTCTGTCTCGGCCCCGTGCCCGCCCGATTGACGGTTCGGCCTATTAAAGACGTATTATTAATGTATCGAAACGTCGCAATATCGGTTTAATTGTCCGTACCTCCGTCCTGCTTTTGTTTATCGTCCGTTTAATAATAATAATAATAATAATAATTGCCTATTATACGCAAGCCCGGTTAATTTACTACCAGTTTCCGGCGCCACCGCCGCGGCGACGGTTCCCCTCGTTTCCCGAGGTGCAGTCCCGGATGATTTAAAAACGAAAAAAAAAAAATAAACCCCCGTCGAATGCACACGACAATAATTAGCGTACCTGCATAACAATATTCGCGTTATTATTTCGTCCGTATACCGATAAAGATTACGGTAATACAATAACGTTGAATATAATACGACCGACGGCAAAGCCTCCGCGACACGCCCTGACCTATATATTACGCGGGGTGTTCCAAGTTTACCCCGAGACGAGCTTATTGAGAAAGATACGCTCGCGATGGCGAGTGTACAGCGACTATTATGAAATCCGGTGTTGAGCAAAGATAACTAAAAAAAAATGTATCTAGAGAATGATAAAAAATTATCTAGACACGAATAAACGATATAACACAATATTTATCTGAATAAAAAAAAAAAAAAAAAAAAAAGATAAACATTTCGACACACCTAAGTCCAGTGGGCGTATTTAGGATTTTGTGTTGGGCGAGGGGATATGTATTTTTTTTTTTTTAAAACCACAAACTCGAAATTCCTCGCCCACGCCACAGATATTCTTAAATTGTAATTATTTATTAACATCATAAAAACAAAATACATTATCTGCAAATCGATAGTATTTCATCTATTTTTTTATTTATACAAAATTATTTAAGGTACAATGACAAAAAAAAAAAAACCTGTAATGTGTGCGCCACTGCATTTACGAACATAATATAATTCCTTGGATTACAAAATAGTAATAATAATAATAATAATAAAAAAAAAAAAAAATAAAAAATAGATGGAACGATCTATCGTCCATATCCACATATCCTCCCGTAAACACGCTTATGGTTTAGTCTTCAGCAATCGGTTATCTGTATATTATATGGAAATTGGCAGCAATGCACGCGGTTCAATATATATTAAATATATTTTATATATAAAGTATGTATTTGTATACATTCTAAAGTATATAAATCTGTCAACTTCCGGGCGAAGATATGGAAACTTTTACTCGGTTTGTTAAAAAAAGTATTTATTTATATTTTTTTCGAGGATTGAACCCGCATGGGTGCTGCCCACCACGTGTCTATGATGCAGTGATTGAGAGGGGCGATGGCGACGGATTTTCGCCCGAGGGCGAGTGAAATTTCTTAACGACGCTCTGGGTTTGGAGCTGATATTACGGTGATATTATGCGTATTTAATACGCACGTAGCGAATGATAATAATAATCGCAGACCGTTTCGACGCACGAACAGCTGATATATTAATTTAAATCGAATATCCTGTGTATGTATACAGCCGAGAGATTATACCGAGTGAATTGGTGCGGACATTATTTCGTACGTTTAAACGACGACGTGGTTTCGCCGAGCGTTGTATTCAGCGGATAATAATAAATACTACAACGATGTGGCTATTATATACATAATTTATACGCCGTCGACCAGAAACTACCATAGTGATTTTATTGAAACCGCGTTAATAATTACTACGTTTCGCGTCTAAATGGATAAAAAAAAAAAAAAAAAAAAAAATGATTAGATACGCTTATATAAACGGCATTTTATTACGATTATTATCCGGGGTTGGGGCCTATAGTATTAATTTCCGATATCCAATAAACGCTTTTCGCTAAGCCAGTTCAGTAGCGTCCAGCGTCGAGACTTATCTAGATAAATCTATTTAGATAATATTTTTTTTATCTTTTATCTTATCTAGACGGACATTTCGATATCTGTCTGAAGTTTATCTACAATAAAAAGTAACTATCTTTTTTGGTAAGTATTTAGATAAAATATATTCAAAAAATTAAAATCTAAACGAGCGAAGAACTGTACTCGTATGTTTCACTTTTAGTTTAATAATCGAAGTTATTATTGCTAGCAGCTATATAATGATTTATGAAATTATTACAATTTTTTTCAACAATAGAGAGTTAAAATAAATATATCTTTTCTATCTAGACAAATTTTACTTTATCTATCATCTTATCTGAGCTAATTTAAATATTGATTATCTTTATCTGTGATAATAGATGATTTTGGAGAAATTATCAATTATATCTTTATCTGGGTTTCAACGGCACCGGTAGCGTCATTGGCAAGTTTAATTTATGCGCGTTCCGAGCTCGAAGAGTTTCTTATAAAACGGCATTGTTAGTATCGTAGTCATTGTTTATTTAATTATATTTACATTGTATTATTTTTAAACAGTATACAAGTTTAACAATTTTATTTTATTTTTTTCGAGATATATCGGTTTTGAGGTAAACCCGATCTCCGATAATCCAATTGAACAAGCCGGATCCCAACCCAGATTATTGTTAAATGTCGATCTGACGCGGATTTAGAAATTATTCGTGACATTGCCCACAGTCGTAAGTATTTTAGTAATATACTTAATAACTGAGTGGCGCTCGTTCGTTTAACAGGTACAACAACCGAGACTAATATATAATTTTATTTCAAATGCGTGTTATACGAAAACGTTTATCGCCGATAATTCGTAGTGAATTTTAATTCGGTACCGCCCACCCCGCCCCCGTATTTATTATACGGATTATAAATTGCATTTTTTACAAAATATAAATTGACCATAACGATTATACGACGTACGTAAACGGGCAGTTTTAAGCATACTAGTAAACAACGATTTTTAAAAGTATTTTATACACCAAAATACAGATATTATTTGAGTATTTCACTAAACAAATATTAATTTCAAATACAGATTATTTTGAAAAATATTCATTAACACTTTTAAATACTTTTTTGTTTGCGTTTGTTATCCCATAGAGGGTAGAGATTTTAATATTTGAGTTTTAGTTTTAGAAACAACTTTTCTACCAGAAATCTTGTTCCCATCATCAAATTCAAAGGTGGTTTTTGGGAAGACAATTTTGTCTTGTTGGTATATCGAGGGGAAGTCATTTTGTATGCTTCATGTAATTTCCTTCACAATGTGGAAACAACGTAAGAAAAACGGGAATATTTTCGCAATAACGAGAACCTTTGTTGGATGAGAAATGAACGAATTTCATTTGGTTGACATTAAAATGGAAGACAAAATGCTCTCCAACAATCCAAAAAGCTTATCAAAAATTATGGCGATTTAAGGATAAATCCAAAAGTAAACCAACATTATCTAGAAAAACATTTTCATTTCAAATATATGTAGAAAAGAGGGGTTTGCCATTTGGAAATTAGAAATTGAATACGCATTAAATAAATATAAGGAGTAGGGGTAAAAGTTCGAAAAAATATAGTTTAAACAATTACGCAAAGATTGAAAAAAAAAAAAACTAATTTAAATTTACTTAAAATCCTCTCCGGGATAATCGCTAAATAGTAATTGAAACAAATAAATCACCCTGACGAATAATACCAAAGTCGCCGCGAAAAATACGAGATTAATTGCTGCCGATTAGGGAATATTTATTATTATAATACGGTTTTCTTTCGGCAAAATCGAATCTACCGAAGAAAAAAAAAACGGTATACAAATATTAATATTCCAACGCCCACAGACGCCGTTATATTATTATGTACACGAGTACGTGCGGCGAAGAATAATTTACAGTTGTTGATTGCACGTAAATTTAATTCGGTTAAAAACGCGGATTTTGCGACGGTACTATTGCAAACGACATCACATGAATTGGAAAAAAAAATAAAAGTACACTTAATAAATAAAGGTAAACGTACGTGCGAGTAGGTGACGCGTTCTATAGGTGGCGCGACCAGAATAATAATATAATCGGCGTTGAACACCATCTAGATAAATAATTGCATTATCTTTTGCCTTATCTAGGTAATTACAAAATTGTCTATTATCTTAGACGAATAATTGTATTATCTATACTAATTTATCTAGATAAATTTCGTAGGTACCCAGCCGGTATTTTTTTTTAACGATTAAAATGTTATTTTTAAACATTTTATTGATTTTGTACAAGTTATTAAAATTAAAAATCATATTTGTTCTTTTTATCCAGATAAATGGATAGTGTTTTATTTTTTATCTATTTATCTGGATAAATGTTTAACTGTATATGCTCAACACCAGGCCCGTATACATGGAGGGGAGTTTAGGGGTTTAAACCTTCCCCCTCCCCCGACATTTTTAAAGTAGGTATAATATAACAAAGACTAACTACAAACTTTATGTATAATTGTACAATTACAGTATTTTCAGTATTTGTACATTTCCCACTAGTCATTACACGTTATCTTAAATTTTAGAAAACGACAAACGTATATGTTATCGCAATTTTCAAGATCGAATCTTGTCGGATTTAATCGGTTTACAACCACGATTGTTCGCCAGTTATGAGTTCAGTCTGTTTTTCAGTAGTATTGAATAATAATATAAATGTATAACGTGTATTTGATTCGATTTATAAAACACAATTACATTATTTCTAGTTTGCAACACTTACTTCCGTGTTTTCTAATTAAATTCAATTCAATTATTAATGACTTTAAAAAATACATTGATTTTTACAAAAGTTTTTTACCGACTTATGACATTTTTTAACCAGAATTGAAAATTTGAAACTTCCAAAATCTGCAATCGATACTATAGGCGTTATGTCAAAGGACCTTTATTCAAACATTTGCTGTTTACTTTGCATACTTGCAACACTCTCAGTGTCCACTTCGTCAGCAGAACGTTCTTTTTCGACTTTAAGACGATTAAAAACCTATTTGAGGCGTAGCTACAGTGAAGATCGTCTAACAGGTTTAGCTTTATTGTCAGTCCTCCGAAGTATCCCAAAAAATATTGAAGAAATAATCAATATATTTTCCAGAACGCAAGGTTGACTTTGTTTTATGATTTAAAATTGTATTTAACTATATTTTTTGCCATTAATTTATAGTTGATGTATTAAACATATTTTAAACCACCCCCCCCCCCGCGAAAATTGATTCTGAATAGGTGACTGCTCAATATCGATTAGTATAGTAGCGGTGGATAAAAATCATCGATGTTTAGTCTTCGATATGTCGAAGAAAACATAGAGGTTTTATTTCGATGTTTTAAAATGTTTGTAAGTAGTATTTTTTTAAAATTATTTGTATAACAATTTTATAAATTTATTCTGTTCGAGCCGGAAATGTGCAGGTAATTTGTTTGCGCAGTTCTTATCGCGATTCTTATCGTCTGCCCCTAGTGAACGTTTATGTTCTAAAGCAGGTTTGACTTTGAATAAACAAAGAAATCGGTTGTGAACATCTTAGCATTTAAACAAACTTCTATTTGTACAATCCTTAGATGGTACACTATGGTAATGTATTCAGTATGTGTTTCATAATTTTCACGAATTACTTACGTTTAAATGTAATAAAGTTTAATATACCTATGCCTTAAATTAATTTGTTTTTTTTTTTTTTTTTTTTCAAACATAAAAAGGTTTTAAAACTCGACACCCCAGGCTTATAAAAAAAATGGGTGATTGCCTGTCATCGTCGGATGACTGGTTTTTTGTCTGCTTGTTTATGCTACGAAAATATATTACGGTAAACCATCGAGTTCTATTTAATGTTAAACATTTCGATGTATCGATACATCGGAACATCGATGTTCGGAAGCGTTTGCGCCCGTCTCTACCGTACATAGTAAGTGCCCCCCCAGACGTTCCGGAACCGCGAGATCGGGCCGTTCCGGAAGACGATGCGCGCGGTGTTTTGTCGTGTTTTTTCGCTTGTTGTGCGTCCCCTGTGGGCACCGTCTGACCCGGTTTTCTTGCGCGGGAAACGCCGGCGGTATTGATTTTGGCGGTGCGTGCGACGCCGACTTTATTATTGCCGTACTGTTATAACAGCGCGTATTATGCGTAAATATCACGGCGCGGACCGTCTCATAAATCTCGGGTTGGATATCGTCTGACCCGCAGTTAAAAGCGGCGGAATAAACGACGGGAACCCCGCCGCGGCTTTGGCGACCGTCGCGACTATAAACGAACACGGGCGTGTCGCGCGCGTCGTACACTCCCCGGACTCGGTACGGCAAAATAACAGTAAAAATACGCACCGACGAAACTATTACACGTGCCGTTCAAGTAAAACAAGTGTTGTAACGATTTATCTACGCAGAGATATTTTTTTTATCTTATCCGCATAAACGAGTAATAAATTATCAGATCCGATACACTGTAAATTTATCGAATTACAGTTTTGCGTTATCAATATTCAAATCGTTTCCGATTCTAAAATTTTAAATTTGTGCGCAAACACTACTAACAATTATTTTGAAAATCACCGATGTTATCGATAAACCTTAATATACTCCCAGTTGCAATTATATTTTTAACGACTTGAATTATTCATAATAATGTTAAACTCTTTGATTTGTATTAAACTATTGAACAAGTTAAACGCACTTTTATAAGTTCGATTTTATTTTATTTTATAACGAACAATGGTATATATTTAATATGTTGTATTGAAATTATGATTACAAGACTATAGTATGTTTTAGTAAAGTTTATCAGCGGTCTAAAATATAAACATAAATGATAGAATATAATATTTCATTTCATAGAGACTTCGGTATAATAATGGTACTATAAAGTGTTTACATAAATTACTTTGTTTAACGAGAACTATCAAAACTCAACTAAATCGTATACAATACCGACATTTAATATACTTGAATATTATGTATTGTCAGTAGCACAACCTTCTCTGGAATCTAGATATGCGTAATATGAACAATTTTAATATTTACAGTTTAATAGGTAAAGGCGAAAATTATAATTTTTTTGTGTTTTTATCTAGATATAAAATGTCGCCGATTATAATATATGGGCAATTATTTTAGAAATGATCTAGATACGTGTTTAAAAATGTATCTTTGTACAACACTGGTTGTCGTACTTACAGGATATTGTTAAATTGGATTACCTCTACCGGGGACCAAGGGCAGCGGTTTGAGAAAATAACAGATTTCTATACAAATATATAATACCTATATACTATATATAAATAAATAATATGTTATTCCTAAATTTGTTGTGGTGGTATCCGTGGTGTCAGTGGTGGCACCATAAAAGATTATTGTAAACGTTGTTTCATCGATTGGATGTCTGCAATAGCACACAAACGATAAACGTTATCGGTGTAAAAATAAAAATGATTACATAACCTCGACCACGTATTTGACGTGGTGAGCGATATAAGGTCATCGGGAATTTCCGATTTAGAAATAAAGACGTCGCCCGGTGTCGTGTTAACAGACGAATTTCGACACTGAAATCATTATTATCATTTTCCGCCGTCTTTGTGGGAAATTTATCCCGTATAAATTTTATGGTGTAAATAGAGGATACCGGGTTAGAGAGTATAATTACTTTTTCTCTTTTTATTATTATTATTTTTTTTTTTTTAATTTTAAATTTCCGCGCAATATAATCAATATTGACAGTCGCCACCGCCCTTTTTTCGCATCGAGTTTTTACGGCCCGTCAACGACGTTTTCTGCAGGAGTGACCACGACGACGCCTGCCAACTAAAAAACAACACTAGCACTGCGAATTGTGCGTGTGTGTGTGTGTGTGTATGAGAGGAGGGGGGGAAAAGTGTGATGAAATTCGATTTTCAACGTTTCAGTAGTAGTGTAGGAGCGCAAAAAAAAAAAAAAAATAGAAAAAAAAGAACAGAGTGCAATAAACAAAGCGGAACGTTTTCAGCGCACGAACGTCTCGTCAGTGAATACGGCCAACAAATACGTCGACGGCGAATCGTAAGATGCAAACTAAAAAAAAAGAAGAAGATAAAAAAATAAACGACACACATCTCTGCGGAAAATGGATGTGACAGCCCGTCGCCGTTGTACAAAAGCATCAGTCGTCTTCCGAAACGTCTCCACACATTTCTAGACGTGTATCGTTATTACTCATTAGTTATTACGATATTAATAATGGGATCGGTATATTATATTTGGACATATGACACGGCGATCGAGAACGTCGCTGCTATATCGATTTGTTTCACGCGACTAGTTTAAAATTTACGTTTTTTCCCGAATAATAGGGAAAAGGAATAATATTTTTTCCTGGCACGCGTGTACGACAATTTATGCATAAACCGCCTATCGTACATTGTCGTACGCGGAATTGGTGTGTCTGAATAACGTGCCACCACTATTCCACAGTACTACCCCAAACTAAGGGGGGAATTGATCGCCGCCCCCCCCAACACCATTTTTGAAATCGTTTTCTGCCACAGAAACTCGTGTTTTTGAGATTCTGACCGATTGGTTCTAAAAGATGGCATGCGATTTGTATATCTAGTTGGTGCGTCGACAAAGTGGACGATTTTCCTCGTGGTTTTTTTTTGTAAAAATAATGGCGATAAACGGGAACGTTTCTGTTATTTCAATTTTATTTCGAGAAATAATCATTTTATCGAATACCCATATGAACAGTTTCTAGACGCGGTGCACGATTTTCAAAACATATTCCGGGCGTTTTTCGAGCTATTAATACCCATTTTATTCTTATTGGCGTTACATGTTCAAACTTACGTTCGAATCCGTTTCGTACACGAACAGTATCGTTAACTTACTACGGAGAGCTTATAAATAAAAAAAAAAGGGCTAGCCTCAGCTAAACTATCTATTACTTATAATTTGACCAGTGTTCGTAGCGTAAAATCGTTCGTGTCGTTTTTTTTTATAGAATTAAAAGGCATTTTACGTAGACTAATTGCTCGTTTTCCGAAATATGCACACCGACATAAATAATTTAATAAAAAACCGCCTTTGCAGCGAATGAAATAATTCCTAGTGTCACTCGTCGAGACACCATTACGCAATTTAATAATCTGGCAATTATTTCAGAAATATATACTAGAATATATATATATATATATATATATATATATATTTTTAGTGGATAATTAAATTAAATATTTTAAAAAACGCTCTTACAAAATTATAGAAGTTTTTTTTTTCTCTAATTTATCTGTGAAAAAGTTTATTTTAATCGATTTTTTAATCGCCCCCCCCCCTAACACCATTTTTGAAATCGTTAATAATCTAGTCATCGAGAAATAATAATCATTTTACCGAATACCCATATGAACAGTTTCTAGTCACGGTGTACGATTTACAAAACATATTCCGGGCGTTTTTCGAGCTATCAATACCCATTTTATTCTTATCGGCGTTTCATGTTCAAACTTACGTTCGAATCCGTTTCGTACACGAACAGTATCGTAAATTCATTTTGCAAATTGTAAATATTCTTCAATTGAAAATTGATCAACACCGCATGGTGTAACCGAACTCCGCTCAGAGCCGTTTTCCGTTTGCAATGCGCACAACGTTGTAGATTAAATCATACTTTGCCGACTTCCCCCTCGCGCAACAGTGGCGGCCCGTGGCACCCGCGGCCCCAAGAATGTCGGCTGTTTTCCATTTACTCGGTGCGTGTTTCAAAATAAAATATTATATTCCGCGAATATTTCCGTGCACACAGTCCCCGTGCGAATAGCGATGCCGGCAGGTGTACATCATTCATACGATTTATATAGGGTGAACACAATAGTAATAATAATAATAATAATAATAATAATAATCGTACGTGTATAGGTGTATAAATACGGATGAAATAGGTCAAACGGTGTAGGCGATGCCAATAACTTACTACGGAGAGCTTATAAATAATAATAATAATAATAATAAAAGGGGTCTTTTGAACAAAAAAAAAAAAAAAAAAATAAAAAACATTGTACCTAACGTATATATTACTTACAATTTGACCCGTGTTCGTAGCGTACAATCGTTCGTGTCGTTTTTTTTATAGAATTAAAATACATTTTACGTCGACTAATTGCTGGTTTTCCGAAATATGCCCGCAGACAAAAATAATTTAATAAAAAAAAAACCGCCTTTGTAACAAATGAAATAATTCCTAGTGTCACTCGTCGAGACACCATTACGCAATTTAATAATCCGACAATTATTTCAGAAATATAAACGGGTATATATATATATATATTTTTAGTGGATAATTTAAATAAATATTTTAAAAACGCTCTTACAAAATGATACAAGTTTATATCGTCTCCATTTATCTGTTAAAAAGTTAATTTTTTTCTGTTGTTGTATTAAATCGTTTTACCGTAATTGTTTGTGGGATGTACAACGATTATTCGATCGTTTCGAGTTTTGTTACAATATCCAACATACGAATTACGAGGTACGACCGAAACCTATATAGACTAGCGGTTGGCTTTAAAGGCTTTGCCCCCCCGGGAGTATTTTTACAACGGGCAAGTATAGAATCCGGCTGCTCCGGTACCGATACGGTTCACCGTACAGTGTAATAATTATAATAAAATAATTAATATTTTACACTGCATGTGAACTATCTATGTTTATATATATATATATATATATACGTATATTATTTACGTACGCGCAATAACGTATTTAAAACTTCATTTAAACTTAATATCCGGCGACAGCGACGGGTACGGTCTGAGCATCTCATTTTCGGATCTCCGCGCCCCTTTCGTATGGCGGCGGCGCACGGTATTGTGCTGTAATTGATCGCGTCGGCCCAAGCCTCTGCGCGGGCGACCAACACCGTATGTCGGGGTGGTGGGGGGGGGAAATGAAAAAAAAAGAAAAGAAAAAAATGACGACGACGACGACGACGATAATAATAATAATATTAAACGGACGATGTTATTTTCAAATTAACGTTTCCGATACGGATCGCGTGTAGGCCGGAAGTTGTGGAAATAGAAGCGGGTCGTACGGGCAAGAACGGTGTAACAAATAAAATAATACAACAGTCGTCGCCGTCGTGTATTATTACTCGGCCGACACGACGACACGAACGCTTCAAAAAAAAAAAAAAATAATATTTTTATTGTTCCGGTTGCAGTGTGTGTATATATATATATATATATATATATACAGGGTGTGTCTTATTTACCGAGTAAAGTTCTATATACAGTCATACCGCATTGTACAGGGTGAAATCCCCGTGGGGTACATGGTTTTATCCGGGGTGTGGTGGGTGGTTTGTCGGTCGTCTCCTGTAATAATCGTTTTGGGCTATTGTACATTACCACAACCGTCACTACTCTAACAAAAGGCGATAAAACCTTGCGAAATTCTAAATGCCCCAAACGGCATGTATTATCTCGTTCGAAGGGCGTCTAGGTCACCGCCGACCCCGTCCAGTAAACGTACCGTCCAAATTGACTCGGCGGCCACACACCGTAAACGATTTTTTTTTTTTTTTTTTTTTTTGGAGCGAAAATCCCGATATCACATTTCGGCAACAATAATGTTGGCCGGTCGTTTGCGGTTTAGAATATCGCCGGGTATATCGTCGGTAAACGTTGGCCGCGGATAATATTTAACGGGTTGTCAAGCGCAATATATACGTACACTAGGATAGGGATGAGCGAAAAAAAAAAAAAAACGGACGGACGAGCGAGAAAAACGGGGGAAAAGATCCCGCGCGGGATGTGTGGTAAAACAAATTGAATAACTAATAGTACACCCTGTGTGTATACACGACGTCATTTATAATATTATCCCGCACACGCGCGATTATCGACGAACGTTTCACGGTTTTCCTTTTTTTTCCTTTGCACATTTATTATGATCATTTTTTACCGACTCGTCGTGTGATCGAAAGGTGTGTAACACCTACGCCGGGCGCGCTCTTGCGTGTGTGTGTGTGTGTGTTTGCGGGTCATTAATCATTCGAATTTTTTATTATTTTTTTTTTTTATTTTTTTCCCTCCTCTCCACCATATACCCGAATCCGCCACGACCCTTTTCGTGCGGCGGGCCTTTTGCGACCGGGCGCGAAGACCGCGCAGAGGCGCGGCGCGTTATTGTATTGTTATCATTTTCGTATTAATATTATATTATTATTATTATTATTATTTTGTTTTTTTAAATCAATACTTCGTGGTGCCGGCTCCGAGTTGTACAAGCGTTAAAACCCGTATATACGGACCGCGGGTGTGTTTACAACGATATTATACCTAGATCGAAAACCCCAAGGCACCGGCAATCGAAAAACGATTCTGAGCCAAGCACGTCCGAGATGGTTCGATAGGCCGGTTTCCAAACTGCGTGCCTATTCCGGGGACACCGCGGCCCATAAAAAAAAAAAAAAAAAAAAAAAAAAAAAAAAAAAAAAAAAAAAAAAAAAAAATAATAATATAGAAATGTATAATCGAAGCGGTAAATGTATTGGTTGTACTATGATGTTTTTTCTTTTATGTCTGTAAACAACTTTTCGGTCAGAAATGTTTTGCTCCAATCATTCAAATTGTCCGTTGAAAATTATGTCTATATAGTGTTAGAGTTTTTTTTTGGTCGGTGTGAATGATGTTTTAAGTGGTTTTCTGCGAACGGAGTGGTTTTGGCCTCGTACAAACGCACAAAAACTTGACACAACGTGTTCATCATAAGTTGTAGTATCGAGTGGTAGAAAAAATAATAATAATAAAATTCAGAGTTATGTTTTCAATGAGCGTCGGAGGGCTCCGCGGCCGAATTTTGTCTTAAAACAGAGCACCGCCAACTAAAAAGTTTGTGAACCGCTGGGTTAGACAACCATTTTTTATTGTTTTCGGTGTTTAATCGAAAAGAAACCCAGGAATCAATACAACGCGACATTTAAAAAATTCAAGTGTCAGCCGGAATCGATAAACCCGGTTTCGAGACGTCATTTCGGATGATCTCCGTGAGCGTATTATTAACATTTGATTTGTGTTTATTTATTTTTTTTTCAACTTTTCAGAAAACCTATTGGGAATCTAGAAAAATGCCACCTAATTAATTTTATTCTCGTATGAAGAACCCTCGGTGAATTTATGGGATTTTATACTCAAAAAAGTAAAATAATTTGCAATCTTTAATATCTAGAGACCCCCATACGGAGTTCGACTATAATTTGAGTATTAGCTTGGCATGACGGCAGTACTGGATTGAGAAGTTAAACAGGCTTAAGTTATAACTCAAAGCGGCTCCATCTCAATTGAGTAATACCTTCCCAAACGTTTGACATTTGAACGATATATTTTTTGTTAAATTTACAAATAGCCAGATAATTTTTACAGAGTTGAAAGAAAAAAAAAAACCTATAAAACCCTTAGAATTTGGATCACGTTTATCGTGAATGGTGTCTATAACGTGATCATAACGATTGTCAGTGACGAGTCCGGCGATTTTCAACCAGAAAAATGCAAATAATAATCGTGAATAAATCGTAGAATTGTCTTCCTTACCTAACCCGCGAATGAGAATTTAAAAACCGGACGGATCCGAAAAATGCGAGTTTTATTTAATAAATCCCAGGCTTTCCTCGGAACTTGGCAAAATATATAACTATTTCAAGATTAAATTACTAAACAAACACTCGTATACAGTTGTGTTTTTAAGTCAATAATGGCGAGGGGGGTTGTGGGCAATCTAACCACTAACTTTCCCTCTGCGCGCGTTTATCAAGAGTATAATTCATTTTTATTCCGTATTTACTATGATTTATTAGGAAATACTCGCGAAAACTATGCCTAACGAACGACTGGCGTCATTGTATTTACTCGTATTTCCGTGTGCGCGTGTACGTAGTATCTCTCGTGTGTTTTCCAGTGGCTTTTCCGTTTGGAATAATTATCGATGTCCCGTATATATTTTTTTTTACAACAGATTCGTCGAAATCGCGATGATATCCGTGTAATTTTCGCGACGCATAGAGTTAGAGACGTCTAGAACGCGGACCTATGCCGGGCGGAAATTCTCGGTCCCGCGTGTGCAGAGCACGCCGCCGGGGGCACATCGCATCGATGTCCCTCGTCGTACTGCCTTTGGAGGACAGAAGGGACCTTTTTGGGTTCGCCACCGCGCATAATATAAAACATACGTCGGCGTTGTGCGTATTGTGTGCCCGTACACAATACGTTACGAATATTTCATTAAAACCAATACGGGCCGTATTGTACACGCGTAATAATAGTATTATATTATATTTGTCGAGGGACGCCCGTTACCCCAATACGCCTACTCTTGTTTCGCCGCTGCCGTCCGCCCGCCATCCCGCCGTGTACCATCACCTGCTCGGATTATTTTTCCGCGACTATTTTACGTCCGCCCGGCAGTCGATAATAATACGCGGTTCGTTTACAGCCGGCCTTTACCCGCGAGTTAGTGGCACGTTCCGGTCGAATCCCCCTCGACAACAGAATAATAAAAAAAGAAAATATGATAATAAATAAAACGATCGTCGTTTGTACGTTCGCGTGGTCCCGAGGCACGGCACAGGGGTGCCACAGGGGTAGAGGAGTCTGCGTAGTATTTCGTCAAAGTGTTTAAAAATATTTTCAATACTATACGTTAGAAATTGTTAAAATATAACGCAAAATTGACGCATGGCATTTATAATCAGTGTTCAGACTTATCTAGATAATATTTATTTATTTTTTTTTTTTTGTATCTTTACTTTTTCCACATTAATTTTAACCGTTTTAATTGTTATCTGTCAGACAATTAAATTAATATAAAACAAATAATTGTCTTTTTTTTTTAGATCTAGATGAATTACCCATAATCTATATTATTTTATCTGAAAAACATTATGTTGTATTTGTTATATTTATCTGTATCTAGATGATTTTGGAGCAGTTATATTTTATCTATATCTAGATATATTTTACTTATTTGATGTATTTTTAATTCTAGCATATCTAAAGGCTTTCATTTGTTGTTACCATAAAAGTAAAAATGTTAATACGTTTTCTTCTTTTATTTTCATTTAAAAGCTATTATCTGTAGTCATTTGAGCGTATATATTTATTTGTTTTTCATTATTACCTAACCGTATAGGATACACGTACACTATGCATCAATAAGTTTATTAAAGAAATCGGAAAAGCAAAAAATGCGTATTTTAATCCATAACGTTCAACGTTATATGCAATTTTGTATAAGGACTGATTTAAAAGATCGCTGCCTTCCCTGCCAATAGGACCTGCGCAATGCGCACGCTTATAATCCCGGTGATTTTTTTTTATTATTATTACGCACTCGGTGTCCCGGATGTCCAGGGCCGTTACGTTTTAAACAACAGTAGGATATCCGGATGACTATTGTATTTATAACGTTTTTGGCAAATAATCGCTATATATTAATAAAAAAAAATCCGGATACATCATAATAATACACATTACAATTTATGGGGCTACATTTTGTTTGTAATAATGTGAATATACGATACTCGATGCCGGCAGGTCGCACACTACGCCACGGTAGTTAGTTTGTTGCAGTTGATTATTGCAAGTTGCGTAAGAGATTTAACCGGAAGAGAACACGGGAATGAAAAGTTATCGAGAGTTGAACGATGTGGATTTTGACAGAGTAGGTACGGAGGAGACCCGCAACCAATCGAAAGATTGTCGACCAGAAGAAGAAGAAGAAGAAGAAGAAGAAGACGAATATTAATACCCGTGCAAAAATAATGGTGGTTAGCGTCCGATTGTTGGTTAAAACACTTTACCGTAGTTGTAGCTTTCTAGCTTTTTACCTTTCTTTCGGGTACTCTAATGTTGTTTAAAAC
Organism: Tuberolachnus salignus; assembly: GCA_956483605.1. Lineage (NCBI taxonomy): Eukaryota > Metazoa > Arthropoda > Insecta > Hemiptera > Aphididae > Tuberolachnus > Tuberolachnus salignus. The sequence continues at coordinate 53,497,372 of OY101429.1, forward strand.
ACTGTTTTAAATGGGTGGGGGGGGGAGAAACAATTTTAATAAAAAAACCCGCGCGAATAAAATACAATTATTGTATTGATATAGCGACGACCCCGTGTTTTTGACAGCCGATAAATTTAAATCACCGCCGTTCATTTTGATAATTTCCCGCACACACAACCGAATAAATATTTTATTATTTTTTTTTACCTCGTTGAAAACATTACAAATGTTCCGTAGTCGATTTTAGAACATTTCGACGGTGTGCGCGCGCATTATTACGACCAACTCTATTTATTTGGAAGTCCATTCGCACAAACCAGTGGCGGTTCCAGGGGGTTCACTTATCGTCCCCTGGGCATGTGGTTTATGCGTATAAATGTAGTCGTTCTCATTGACAGTGTACTCTAAGAACTAAAATGGGATGTGTATGTACAATGTGTGAAATAGTTTTACCCTCCACCCCCATCCTCAAACTTTGGCGCTTGTCGAGAACCGCCCCTGACACAAACGGAAAAAAACATCAATATTTAATTGAAATGTGTATATTTGTAATCCTCAACTCTGTAAATGATATAAAAAATAATATTTGATATTATCTCAGTAGTTAGTAAATCTTTGCAGGACACCCTGTATGTCACCGGCGAACGTTTAAACACTTCCTAGGAGATAACGACGATTCTTAATACGGTTAGGAAATTATTTCGTTGCCCAGTACTTGTAATCGTGTCCGTAGGTTATTTCGATAAGAAAACCCTTATAATCAGGCCCGGGAACTCGGCGATTTTAAATTGTCGAAAAACGCCTATTTGACCGTAAAAATTATTTAAATCATCGTTCTGGAATGATACGAATTGTCGTAATTGACAGTAATAATGCGCTTAACACATGATTAAAAAATAGAAAAAAAAAAGAAAAAACTACTGAATAAAAGTTTTTTTTTTTTTTTGAAGTAAGCGAAATATTACGGAAAGGAACTTTCTTGTGATAATATTTTGAATTGCCTAATTTTTCTTATTTTATTTTACTCAATACCCGTTTGTACAGGTATACCTGTAATCAGTGTTTAGACACAAATAATTACAATTTATCTAGATAGATAATAATCATCATAGGTAATTTATATCTTGATAAAAATGAAACAAAAAGTTCGAAAACAATTTCGATTACATTTTAAAATTGTATTAGATTTAAAAAAAAAAAAAAACACATAAACCCACGGAGACAGTGGTATCGGAAAAATTCCTAATAAATATATATATATATATATATATCGGAATCCCACGCGTATACGTACGTGTTTTGTTCGTAACGAATTTATCTTCTTTTTTTTTATATTTATTATTTTTTTCCATCGGGTTTTCGGTACACATCAGCAAACCGCACAGAACTATAAGAAGTATGAGCACAAACCAGGTTGAAAAACGCATCTGCGCATAATATAACAAACTTGGACATTTGCGTCTGTCGTGCGGTTTAACCGGTTTAACCGATGACAAGACCCATCGGACGTTGCGGTCGTGCCCGTGTCGCACGGGGTCAAAGTACTGGGTACGCATTTATCGACAAAAAAAAAAAAAAAAAGATAAAAGAAGAGAAAAAAAGAAAAACGTTAAGTTAACCGTTTATGTTTTTTTGCCGGCGAGGTGAGCGGGGGAAAAACACCGCCCGGTAAGTTGCACCGGGGTAAATCCACTCGTCCTCTTGAATTATTGCAGTCGCGCCATAAGAAGACCGCCGAAAATCTCGTGTACGTTACGAGCAAATTCTTGCAGGGTCAACCGCAAGGATATTTCTCAACGAGGGCGGCTGGGGGCGGGAGACGTGCTAACGTTAGATATTTCCTTGGGAACATTTCAAAATAATACTGGCCGCTTATTATACTCGTAGTCGTTGAAATATGAAAATAAACCGCGTACGCCGTAAAGTATAACGTATGACAAAACACAACCGTACAAAATCCGAAAAAATATACGACCAAAGGCGTGGGGGCGGGCAGGGAGGTGCGCAACTGGTCAATTGTGTGTGAAAAAAAAAAAAAAAAAATGTAATGCACGCGTTCAACGCACGGTTATCATTATATTATGCAGTCTAGACAATGAATAAAAAAAAAAAAAAAAAACTTATTAGAGCACAACGTATTTAATATTAATAACGATGGCGTGTTAAATAATTCGGAATATTCGCCAAAGGGCCAAAGGAAAAAAAAACATACGTGATTGACGCTTTACGATTTGTTTTAAACACGTTTGCCTAAATCCCCCAAGTGGCCGGTGGTGTGTGGGGTGGGGTTGTGTGAGGAGTTTATCAATATTTGGAAAAAAAAAAAAAAACTATGCCCATCTCCGCCGTGTCACGACCGCAAGAAAGTCCCGGGTCCCTTCGAATACGGAAATTAAATTATTACATCGGCGGCCAGACGCGCAAATTTCGTTACGATAAACGTACGAATTGGGCAAGAGCATTTCGACCAAGGGGCCCAGCGAACGAATGAAAAACGAGCGGGGTGAGAAACCGAAACATTTCTCGGATTTCCGACGGGCCAAAGGATCGCTATAATCTATCGTTGTTGTAATGCGATCACCGAAATCTCGTTAACGGAATCGAAAAGGCGATCTATTCCGGTGTGCCTCGGCCACGGGGTGGTCCTGGTGGGAGGGCGATGAAAAAAAAAAAAAAAAAAACCCACATAATCCCGCCGTTTCGTTAAAATTTCGTCGCGTACGGCAGGCGTGTTGGGGGTAGTGGGGACGCCCACACCTGACCCCGGCCATCGCGAATATAAAAACGTCCCTCGAGGGTAGGTCTTTTTCTTATTTTTCCTCTTTACGGGTGCCCCCATCGATCAATCCACTTCGTTGTTTCCGGTTTTTTCTTTTTTACTATCTTTTCTTCCGTTTGATTCTCGTTTATAAAGGAAAAAAAAAAGGTGGTAAAACACCCGTTACTTTATTTTACGCTAATCGATCCCGACCCGGCAGTAGGCGGGCTACTGTCGTTAGGATTTCGGAAGAAAAAAAAAAAACACCGAATATGAAACCTTTACGTTTTCTTTTTTACGTCCGAGGGCCGGCAGGATTTACACGCCGCACATCTCCTCGGCTAACCTAACACGAAAATATATAATACAACGAATAATATTACCTGGTTCTCCGAGTGAAGCAGTTTGAGTTGGTCGTTGATGAGCGAATACTTGGCCGACTCCTCTTTGCGCAGTGCTCGTTCTTTTTTCAGCTCTGGACTCCAGAACGTTTTGATGCTGTGCATGCTGGACCCGAGTTTCTGGTTGGTCAGCTCGAGCTCCTTCTTGAGGTTGGACAACTCGCGGTGCAGATCGGTGTTCTGGTGCTGCAGCTCGCCCAGGAAGTGTCCGGTGTCGCGGGCGTTGGACATAAAGTGGCCGCCCCCGCTGCCCGGCGATTGCCTGGCCCTGGACGAAACGGCGCCGTACGGGTCATCGTCCAGGGACGAAAATCCGCCACCATAGCCCCGGTCCCCCCTGTCGAACGACCTGTAGTCACGGTCGTTACCGTACTGTCCGCCGGTGTCAGAAAGTATGCCACCGCCGCCGACGCCGGAGTTGCGGTCCAGCGATTGGTACCGGCAAGACGGCAAGACGCCCATCCGGTCGGTGGGGCGGCTGGCACTCCGGGACCGGTGTGACGCACCTCCGGACGGAGCCATGGTTCGACCCCGTTCGTCTAGCAGCACCGGGCTGTTGAGGTCGTCGTCTCGGTAATACGTAGACGACGAGACGCCACCGCTACCGATGCCCAAACTACCCGCTCCGATCCCTCCGGTCTGGTAGGATCCGCCGCCGCCGCCGTGGTGGTCGGGTGACCCGGCACCCGGCCTGACGGTCCTACGGCCCACCGGACTGTTCCGCTGTCCGCTGCCGCCTCCGCCTCCGCCACCCGCGCCCGTAGGATACGTCCTGGACGGCGACCGGTCGACCGTCGGCAGTTCGGTGGCTATGCGCCGGGTGCCGCGGGGCGACCGTGTGCCCGTGGCGCCCAACGACGATCCCGGGCCGTACGGTTCCCTGGCCGACATTCCAGGGGCGGTGTTCGAGACGGTGCTTTCTACACGTCCTCGCGGGGGGGAGGATGGGGAATAAACGATCAGCGCGGGGCACACGGTTACTACGCTCGGCCGGCCGTCATCGTGTCGTCGCACGCTCGCCCGGTCGGTCGTACGCAAACACACGGCACACCACGACAGCCGCGGTGCAAACTAACTGACGCTATACCACTACACGCGCACGCTAATCGGAGTATATACGCGCCCGAACGCCACGCCGCGGGGAGGCGTCGGAGGGGCGTCGTACCGGAGCGCGCACCGTAACACTGGTGTACGTAACCGTACGTACACACGGACACACACACGGGACGCACGCGCGCGCGAACTAACGCCGACGTACCGCACACGCACAAGTACACGCGCTGAATCGAACACTCGGCGTGGCACCGGACGACACACTGAACGCGTTCGAGGCCAGTTGCTGCTCCCTGATCAATGAAGACCCCTTCGGGCCGCCGCCGACGCCACCGCCGACGCCGCGATCCCCTCCGACCGCCGTCGCGTACCGCCTGCGCGTTGCCATTATCGTCGTCGTAGTCGACGTCGACGCCCGTCGACCCGCCTGCTCGCCGGTCCGCCCGCCCGACCACTGAAACCGGAGCGGGCGGGTGGGCGGCCGCCGCCGCACGCTCGTTTTCTCCCACAGCGTTACGACGGGGTCCGCGTCCACGCCGGCGTATAAACCCCGGAGTACGAATATCTTTTTCCGTTTTTATTTATTTCGTTTCCCGGTCGTTTTCCCTCGTCGACATTTCGTGAACCGGACTATACGTAATCATACGACGATCAGGCGGGATCGTGAATTATTTTTTTTTCTATTTCGTGCGGTCCGCGGATTCGTATTAATGGGCCGACGGCCGCCGTTTCCCGGACGGTGGCGGCGGCGGCGGCGGAGTCGGAAATCAATACGCGACGGCAAGGCGGTCGGTCGGTCGGTCGGTCGGTCGGTCGGTTTGTCGCGTGTGTGCGCGGCGAGCGAGTTAGTCGCGGGGTTGACGCGGTCGCCCGACGACGTTGCGGGCAGAACGTAAAAAGAAAAAAAAAATATTTATATATTTACGATTAACCAAATAAATGTCAACAACCGACCGCGTCGGCCGGCGTAAACGATTATTATTATTTGTATTTTATTTCACTGTTTCTCTTACTCCTGTCTCACTCTTTCTTTTTCACCCTCCCCGTTCTGCAGTATAATAAGGGATCGGTTTCAAAAAGACCGTCGTGTCCCCCGGCCCATAGGTATTACACACGTATACACATACGGTTTAACACTCGATAATTCGATATCGCCGACCACCACCCCGTACGGGTATACGATTATTATCGCCGTGTACCCGGCGTGTCGCGATTTGTTTACACTCTCCCGCCGCGACATTCGACCGCGCGAAAGGGCGGCCCGCCCGTCCCCTCACGCGCGCCCGTTCTTAGCGTAGACGGCTTACAAATTATACATTATACCGTGTCCAGACAAATATATCTATAGGCGTATAATCGTCTACTATCCGATCTGGACGAATATCACCTGTCTAGATAAAAAAAAAAAAAAAAAAAAAAAAAAAAAAAAAAAAAAAAAACCGTCTTGTTAAAGTTTTTTATATTTAAAAATCTACAATCTATACACAATATAATTAGCGCAATAAATAGGTTTTCCGAATGAATATAATTAAAAAAAAAAAAATAAAAAAAATTGCGTGTATAACGGATAAGGGAGCGCGCCCCAATGCACCTTAAATTACCTATTAGTTACCTACTATAAAGGTGAATTAACTTATTGAATAAAGTTAGGTTTGGAGGTCTCTGCACCATTTTCTTTTTAACCTACGAGGTGGTTTGTTAGATGGTGTGTTGGAAGACAATTAGGACACGACAGGATTTTTATTCCAATGGAGTTTATTATGATATATAGTATTGATGGTTTTTGAGATTTGGTTTAGGCGTTTTTTTTTTTTTTTTTTTTTTTTCTTTTGAAATCTCTGTGTTGGTTTTTATTCGTAACGTATCAGGGAGCTTAGGAGATTTGTCGAAGACATATTGATTGGAATGATTGCAGATTTGTAGTATGAGATGGTCTCGCAGCTCCTCATAATTGTATACCGTAAATCCATAATGGTTTATAGGTTTATAGGTTTATATGGTTTATGGACTTATAGATTTATAGATTAGTGTTTTGTTTTTAATATTTATTTTGGAGCGTAGCAAAGGTCTGTGAAGATGAAGACGGGAGTTTAGAGCTTTGCGTTTGTTTTTGATATGTGCGGTCCAAGTCAGTCTCCTATCTAGGATTAGACCCGATATTATTTAATGCGACTGGAGGGCATGATTAATTTTTAAGGGCGAATGTGGTGTATGAGAATTTGGACTCGTTTATTTTTATTTTCCAGCGTTTAGTCGGTAAAGTTGTTAAACTTAAGTGAAAATATTATAATTGTTTACATACTAAGTATATTAATAAACTGATTCCGGACGATTTTCACCGGTTAATATGAATTTGATTCACATAAATTGAATAAAAATTTGAATTTTATTCGTATACGCAGTAGTGACTATAGTAGATAAATAATAATACTACATAATAATGTTTACGATAGTCTTATTAATCGTATAAACAGAAAGTGAGATTACTATTTTTGAAAATAATATATTATTACACTTGAGTTTGACTATTTACATATTTTTTACATCTACTAAAATTGATAAATATAATACGAAAAATGTATCTGGTTTTTTTTATCTAGATTAATAAAGTTTGTTAATATTTATATCTATTATGTAGATAATTTTAATTCAGTTTATATTTAATCTTTATCTAGATAAATTTTAATTATCTGTGTTTCAACACTGGTTATAATATACGGTTGTGATATGTTTCATTTGAAATATTTCAAACGTTTATGTTCCCACGGCTTGTAATGTTACAATATTTTTAGTAAAATTAATTTTTATACTTTGACCGAAAACCGTATACTATTGGTTTTATTTTATGATGTGTGTTTTTTTTCCTGCCTGTAAGCAACTTTTCTACCAGAAATCTTGCTCTGATTTAAAAATGAAGCATATATTCTGAAGATAATTTTGGATAAATTTAGTGCAGAGGGGGAGATTTTTTTTATTTCATTTAATAATTGGAAAAAGCATAGGAAAAATGAAGAAATTTACTGCAATAACGGCTACTTTATTTTCGGTTTTGTGTTTTTTGTTGTAATTCGGTTAAAAATATTATGTACATAAATGCAACATTAAAAATGTTGTAATATTTGTAGGTATTTTAAATTTTCGATTTTATTTTTTTATTTTTAGTCTTTATTAGGATAAATTTGTTTTAGCCGAGCAGAAACGTTTGAAAATCGTACACGAGGTTTATCATAAGTTGTACGTAGTAGTAAACAAAAAAGAAAAAAAAATTTGAACGTAATGCAGTAGTTATTTTTTATGAGTCGTTAATGTTAAATTTTTAATGGAAATCATAAAAATCACGGCATTTTAAAGCTCAGAATCGTGTTCCGTTAATATCTTATGGGGGTTTTGTCCACGAAACATTTTCATAAACGGATTATCACGGAACGATATTGAAGTTAGCCCCACGACAAGTTGTCGGATCCACTTCAGACCAACGTCAATATTTTGCAAATCAATTGTAAATGATTGCCAATTGATTTTTACAATTTTCAAATTCGATTTTTAGTTTCCATTTAGGCTGGGTTCCCACTCGGCAATTTTGACGTACCGATCTATTCCAGAATATCGTCGATCGGTAATTGATAGTTGTTCTATTATTTTTGTCTTCAAAATCATAGATTTCAATCATGTTTAATAAAGAAGGTAGGTATTTTTAATTTTCACTTCTAATTACGTTATAGATTCAGTGTTTCCTAAAGTACGGACGGTATCCGGATTCGGACACGATATCATATCAATTTATCGCGAAACCAGCGCGTGTGGTGGCATTTAATATTATAATCCGGGCTAGGAATGTAATGACCTATAAAATCCTAAAAAAATGCTTGTATTCCCTAAAAATTCTAAATAATGTACTATATTTTTTAAAAATAATTTTGATAAAGTAATGAAAATTAAAACAAAAATATCAATACATTTTAAATTCGAGCCATTGAACCGGGTCTTTTTTTAATCTGGAGAAAAATTATTATCTAAGTTTTATTATTACAGTACCTACTGAATAGTTTGTTGAATACACTATTTATATTTATATGTATAAATCACGTTTGCGTGTAAAAATCTTAAATATAATAATAAAAAATACATTTTTTAATTGGAATTTTGGATATAAAAACTCAAAAAAAAAAAATGCCCTCTAAAATCCTTAAATTCTATATAAAATTAAGAAAATTAGAAAATGACATAAAAACCAAAAATTGTCAAAATGCGCAAAATAAACTTTGTTATAATCATTCAGAAATACATGATACGGATTTGCAACAATACGAGAATCGTACAGCAAGCTTTAGAAAACAAAAAAAAAAATGCAAAGTGCATCGAAATCCCAGCCCTCATGATAATTTACTGACGAAATAAAATATTTACAGATCACGTTCTAGCCACTGAGTGGATGGGTTCTCTTATCCTAATATACAGTGTTACTCGGCCCGTAGTATTCGTATTTTTCTTGCCCGTGAAAAGAAGAGGAAAACTCGTAGGAGGTACGTGAATAAAATTAGATTTTATAAAAAAAAAAATAAAATAAAAAGTTTCCCCATTTGCTACGAAAAATAGATATAGAAATGCAATAAATCGAGCGTGGCAAATGTTTCTAAGCGATTACAATTCAAAAGATATTTATTTTCTTCGACGTTGGTATCGTTGTTAAATATCTAGTCGAAAAATAATTGGTTATTATTTTTCTTACAACTACCGTGCTCCTTTTATATATCCGAATAAAAAATATTATAAAAAGCGACAAAGAGACACACCCAATATCGACGTGACGCGGAGTCTGTACGACGTTCGCGGTCAAACCGCTCGTGTCGATTCCGAACAACAGCTGATTAAATATTTAAAAAAAACCTTGAATTTTTTGAATTTTCTGAGATTTCGATTTTGCATTGAAAAATCAAAAAAAAAAAAAAATACATTTTAACCGGAATGATTTTAAATGTGATTTACAAAAGAAAACGGTTCTAATGATATAAAAATTAATTGAATTAAGAAAACAATTGTTATAAAGACTGTGTTACACATATTTTTATAGTAACCGACGTTTAATAAAAAAAAATATTTTATTGATTTTTTGTTTTGTTTAATGTAAATTGGTAAGATTTTTTTATTTTTATTTTTTTTTTAAATTTAATAAATTCGGTTTTTAACGATTTTCTATTTTGATGTTGAAAATCGATTCATTTTAGAGCTGTTCGCTCTCTCCATAATTTACACTCCTACACGGGCGGCGGTTAATGTAAACAATATTTTTCGATCCCGATTTTTCACTACGGAATCGTCTTTCGTTATCCGAAATAATAACTCAACAATTCCTTTTAAAATATTTCACATCGTTATTTTGCGGCGGAGACGTCATTTGCGAGATGTAATAAGTGAGTAGGTTATCGATCACATACGCTTGTGCATATCATGGATATGTTATTTATTTTTTTTATTCATATTGAGGTTCAAACGCAAACGACGTGTTACATAATAAGACAATATTTTTTTGTTGAACGGTAAACTGTTTTTGTGGTCCTCGTTTGGCGTTTTAATATTAGATTCTAAGCGCACGTATTGGTTTCACTACGACGTGTTTGTTTCCGATGTCAAAACGGCAAAATTAAATAAAATTAAATGGATCCCTTGTGATTTTGTCGTGTCTGTCGGTCCATCCGTATGCCACAGAGACTATAATAGCTCCGCTATTTTCCCATCGATTTTGATGAAACTAAACAGAAAGTTGTTTTATGCGAACCGCCGTACAGTCGTGCGGTCCAAAAATGATAATAACAATTGTGGGAGTTGAACATTTTATTTTTAGTGCGCCCCAATCGTGTAGGATATGGTCGACTAAGGACATTAAAATGAAATAATGGTTTTTTTTTTTTTTTTGTGACCGGTTTTTTTTCATACAGGCGAATATTTCGCGACATATAAGATCCTGTAGTCGATAACAATAATAATTTGTCTGCCTCAAACTTCCCAAACATGTACGATATTAAACACACTACGGAATCCTAAATTAATGAGTGTACGACACGCACTTGGCCGGTGGTTTTTTTGTTGCTTCTCTAAAAAAAAAAAAAAAATAAATAAATAAATAAACATTGAATAGGATTTTGTAATGTTTATATAGGTGCTCGTATGAATTTTTCAAGTGTACAATTATGTAATTTTGTGAAAACGATCTCACCACGAAAAGTAATTGTCCGTTTCATGAAATTTTTTCACATTTCGTGTAATACAAAAATATTTTACGATATGGTCACTCGACTTTGATGCCATGTAATTTTTTCTCGCAATGGGGTCTGAAATATTATTAATTTTATCATTTTTATTTGGCGTGCATCATTGTGATATTTAAAACGTTTTTCAAGTAACTTTGTAAGTAATTTAAATACTGTATATATATAAAAAAAAAAAAAATTATAATTGCAATTGCAAAAATTATGTAAAATATTATTTTTATTTAAATTATTGTGTACATGTTTAAATTAGCGTCAAATTCAGTACACAAAGTGGTCGATCGGATCGCGAAAAAAAGTCACACGATATCGAAATTCTAAGGACTATTTCGTGAAGACGCCGATCACCACCGAACAGTCGAAACTCCGACTGAATTTCGATAACAATGAAACAGTTATCATATTTATATTGATAAAATACGAATATGTTGTCGTTTATTCCATGATCACAATTCATGTTTCAAAATGGCCGTCGTTGATAAACCACAGTTTTCCTACCGTATTATTCTCTACGCCGCGCGCCGTGGTCATATGACAACAGAAATCGCACAATACGCCAAGCGGAATATTAATATCAGCAAGAAGAATTTAATATAATAATCGTCATTCGTATTGCACAGCACATTTCTGGAGGATCGCTTTGTGTATTTTTATTAATTTGTTTTAATTTTATTATTATATTTGTCTTATTAAATTTGTCGCTTTAAGCTTTCCGCCAAAACTTGGCACACAAACCGCGGGACAAGACACGGTTATCGATCCGAAACGCTTTCCTCTTATACATTATTCTTTCTTAATGCGGCAAATGTAATAAAGTGATTTAATGCGGGACTCAATAAGATATATAGAATAAAGTGATTTATTACTATTTATTTAACCGGGGAGTTGTGCAATTTATATACAGATGATTTTTCATTGGCAATTATTCAAATTTAAAATGCGGTAATCACTCGTCGTAGGCTTATATATTAAAACCAAACTCATTATTTCAATATTTATAATAATATTCCGATTTGAATGACGCCGTTTTATCGTAAATTTGTTTTTAAACCTTTTATCGAAATGTGTCATTGTTATTATCTACTCATTTGCTTAGTTACTCATTTACGTAAATCGATTAATTTAGACCAGTGGTTCCCAACCGTTTCTATTCTATGCCCATTTTGTAGATTTTCAAAATCTCAAGCCCTGCCCTCTCTTCATAATTTGAACAAATTGATGAATTATTTTGCAAATAATTTTTTTTATCGATAATAATAGTTATAATGTTATAAAATATAAATAATAGTGAATAATATAATAATATAATGAAATAATGTTTGTTTCCCCCCCCCCGTTTATGTAAAATAAAAATAATTGAACGAATACAAATTTTACTCGTGATGACTGCTGGTCCACTCCAGAAATGTGTCCCCCAGGTTGGGAAACATTGAATAAGGTTCTGTACCGGTGAAGCTTTAATTTTACTAAGATGCAATATTTTGTCTCGGAAATCATTTGTTCGGTTAGTATATATGCTCCAATATTTCCGTGCTTCACCTTAGAAGATGTGGAATTTTCGTTAAAAAATATTTTTTATTATTTTTATTTTATCGCAATTCATACCGCCGTAATCTAAAGAAATGCGGATTTTTTTGCCCGGCGGTACTTTAATTGTACATTTTTTTGTTCAAAATTCCACAACGGTTTTTTTCTTAAACATTTAAAAATGGCACAACAAAATTATCGACACAGTGGTTTTGTTTTTATCGATTTCTGAGTTACCTTGGCTGCAATGGTGGGAGAAAAAAACAAGACTCGTATAATCGATAACCTATAGAATCGTTTTTTTTTTTTTTTTTAACGTAATAATTTTTTGTTCTTTTCAGTACGCAAACTAAGGTTATATATCTTACACCTACCCAAATTCCTAGCCACAACAGTGACCTACCCGTGTCGCGAATCGTGTCCGGCATTCAGAAATTAAAAAAAAAAAATAAACAACTATTTAACCGATTATTTTTGTGAATACGGCGTAAATCTGCATTACTGCTCGACTTGCATAACTAGTTGAAACGCATCCCATTCGCCGTTTAAAAAAAATATTATAACAACGCGAACTGTTGCGACGTGAGGAATAAGTTATCGCGGCAGCACCGCGAGGGTCGGATTTAGGTCACACCGAGGGACAAAAGGGGCAAAACTGTTTTGGCACTCCGAAAAATACCATAAATTATTTATGGCTAATTCTTTTAGCACTGTACTTAGTTACCGAGTTATAACCGTCCGTAAATATTTTCTCCCTTGGCCGGAACGGAAACCACTGCGGCCGATTCGCTATAACCGCACCATTTATTACAAAACTCTACGTGTTTACACAGTTCCATATAAATACGAGGTCTGTTCAAAAATCACCAGGATTTTATAGTTAATAATTACAAAAATGAAGTTACATATTATTTAAAGATATCTCTTTCGAAATACGCTCCTCCGGACGATGATGCAGTGATCCCGGCGATCTTACCAATTTTCAAAAGTCCTTTGGAACTGTTCCAAAGTTAAAGCTATGAGTGCTGTTGCCGCGTTCGCTTTGATTTCCTCTACACCTCGAAGTCGTTGTCCTTTAAGCGCAGATTTCAGTCTTGGGAAAAGAAAAAAAAACACAAAGGGCCTGATCTGGAGAATAGGGAGAGTCCGCGGGACCACAGCAATTGAGATTCGCTTTATTAACTCACGAACGGTTAATCGGTGGCCATTTCGCATTTTTTTCGCAAATTGTCGCCACACCATCGTTTTTGGATAACGTCGACGGTCTTCCAGCACGTGAATCGTCTTCCGTTGACCGTCGACTGTCCTCGAAACGTTTAAAACACTCGAAAGTCACGGAACCACTCAATGAATCATCCCCAAAAGCGGTTTTAATCATTTTCGTACGTTTCCGTTGCATCATTTTTTACCAAGTTTCAAGCAAAACTTAATGCACACGCGTTGTTCGTTAATTTCGGACATGTCGAAAATGGCGATGGAAACAAACCGACTGGATTTAACCACGTGTAATATTAAACCGAGATAAGATAGCGACTTCGGGTTTTGTTTAAAATGTCCTGGTACTTTCTGAACAGACCTCGTATATCGCAGACGATGCTTTTCTAATAATAATCGTTTAGCAATAATCATTTATCTCTGGCAGTGTATGTATGCGCTTCACAGTGTGGTGGATCTGCATGTTAAAATGTTGGCTTTTTTTTGTTATGCGGTACTTCTATAATATTTAGAGTCGGTCGAACACGACGAACTAGACTCGAACAATTTTCATTTTTGGTACTCGAAAAAAAAAAAACGAATACTCGACTGTTTTGTTTTAAAAAAAAATAATAATACATTTATCAACTGGATATAAATATTTTAAAATTATTTTAATTATTTACTATAATATGAATACCAGTTTTACCAGGTTTGAGTTTACAAAAATTATATCGTTATTGTAACACTTAAGTAATATGATATATCGACATTTATGTAATAACCGTAAATATCGTCCAATAATTTACGATTTCTGTGATGTACGCACACTCCAAAAACCCCGTATTCGCCTTTCAACTCTGATCGTATGGGCCACCCCTCGACAATAAGTAAAAGTAATATATTATCCTTATTAGAATTGATAGTCAACAGCAATAAATGATTAAAGGATAATGTGTTTTTGCTCAAATACTGCGTTTTAGTGTTGATCGAGTACTCGACTTTAGTGTTGATCGAGTAATAATTGATTCGACTCGACTCGGTTACAAAAAAAAAAAAAAAAAAAAAAATCAAAACTCGCCCAACTCTAAATTGATTTTTGAAATACAAATGAATTGTATTGACGGAGTAATCATTTAATTACTTTCTGTGTAACTACAACAACAACAACAACAACAACAAAAAGTTGGTAATTCGTAGACGTAATTTAAACAAGATATAATCACAAAATATAGGTATTGTTGAATGGATTGGCAACGTTCGTAGTTGATAAAAGTTTATCGATAGATCGAATTAGCTCTAAAGCCAATGGAAGTGCCTAGATTCATTACTACGATGTTTCGGCTCGAAATAAAGTGCCTATCCCGTATTTACTTAGATAAAACTATTTTGCACGTGTGTTCTTGTGACAAAATATTGATCCCCTCCCCCCCGCCATGACCTAATTCCCTAATTACGCCACCGACGTGGTCTAAAACGTCCACTAGCGTCTAAAACGAAAGCGAATTTTCGAGTTCAGGTTATTAGAAATCGCATCCACAATCGTCTCAGAGCGTCGGTGATGAATGAAAAGATGAACACGGTTTGTTCATCGATCCGTTGCTACGGAATTTATGTATATTTTTATTAATATCCAAACAAGTATAGTCGGTTATTGTTATTGTGTGTGCATATTTATCGTCCAGCTGTTGTGCTTCTCAATACGTGCGTTTTTTTTTTTTTGTTGTTGTACATATTTGATTATTATTGCGCCGATACTACGAGTAACCAATGTTACATTTTATATAGGCATGTGTTTACTACAATGCACTTTAATTATTTATACACGCGGTATTGATTTTTTTTTTTATATTCAATTTTAATAACGCTTTACAAGGGTTTTTTTTTTTTTATACGGTGTTTATATCAAATTACTTACATATTATTATCATCTGTAGCTTATTTATTTCTTCAGTGCTCGAATTAATAAAAGTCAAAATTTCATTATACTTATAACACTTTAAGTGCATACGTGTACTACAGTTGTATTTTATGTACTTTGAGTGTATCTGAAAACTTACTTCGTACTTGGTTCTTTTTAAGTACCGACGTTTATAACGTTCGGCAAACCTGTAAAACGAGAAGAAAAATGAAATTAAAAAAGACCGGCACACTTCGTGCCACGGGTCTGCCATTCATGTAGGTGGGAAGCTGGGAAACAAGAATATTTATAGGGTTGATTAATTTATATCTGTGCGCAATGATAAATCATCGCCAACGAAAAACGATTCTGAGCGAAGCTCGGCAAAACAAGGTTTGATAAATTTTAATTGAAAACTGTACACATTTGTAATTACAAAATAAATTAAAATTGTCGGTGTTTTTTCGTCTCAAATTTTTGAGCATTTTTATGGAGTTAAAAAAGTTTTTATCCAAATAAAACGGCGGAAAATTATACGCGGAATACCCTGATTTTTATGGTTAAATTTTTAAATTTCAACGCTGATAAAACAAAACAAAAAAATAATAATAATTCGTGACTAAAATTATATAATTCAGGTTCTAAAATTTCTATAATGTTATAAGAAAGAATTGTATTAAATTTTCAAGCATTTGCGAGCAGCCACAAACATTTTATTCACATAAAATGAAAAAAAAAAAAAAAAAAAACTATACTATTTAACGACTATATATAGTTAAAATAACTATTAGAATGTCCTGAAATGTCTACCGCGTCTAGATAGAGGTAATATAAGTATTCGGTGAAAACGATCTCTACGATTATATTTAAACAAATTGCTGCAATGAAAAAACAAAATCGAAAATAACAGAAACCGTTAACTCGTAAATTGTCCTCGGTTTTTCCAACTAATAGAAATAAAAAACCAAGAAAACTTATTAAGAAAAATCGAAAAATAACTCGTCGCTCCAATGCACCAACCAAATAAAATGATCTACCAGTCCTGAAGTTTATGATCTGAGCAATATTTCGGGTAGAATAGTTGAGTACAGACAGAAAAAAATAATGATAAAATCACTTGATCATAGTAAAACGCGCTCAGAATCTCAAATCTAGATTTTATATATTTGTATACAACTATATTATAATTCACTATCATATATTGTACGGTGCATCTGTATGGCCGGTTTTTAATTCGCCCGGTGTATTCAACACCACAACGGTTTAATTTTGTTTTTTGCTGGCTTCGTTGAGTATTTTTTTCCTTTTTTTTTTTTAGTCATATCGAAATAATTATAGAAATAGGCAAAATTTTAGGCCAATGATTCCGTACTAAATAAATATTGAAATATATATTAATCTATGTGTACACGAAATAATCAATGATTAGATAATAATGTAAATAATGAAAACCAACAACAGAGATAGTATAGGCAAATAACGAAATTATCGAACGGATCAAATACCGTAGAATATTATATTGGAATAAAATAGATGTGGGTAGATTGATGTTTTAATATTTAATGTTAATCTTTTATAGATTGTCCAAATCCCAATTTAAAATGTATTAAAAAAAACCAACACAATTTCTCCCAAATTGTATATTTTATTTAGAAATGTCCGATTTTGAGCGATGCGAGGGATTCTCGAGGCATTAATACCATTAATCACATTGGGGTATTTGTGTTCATAAAACAATGTTCAAAAAACGGGTCAAAATGGTTTTTTTTTTTTTATTATATTCGTAAATATCTCGTAGTTTCCAGCTCAACGCCGCCGTGCAGTTAATCGAGAAAAAAACGGATGAAATTCTACAAGGAGTACAATATTTCTTAACGTCTAACTGCGAAATCGTTTTTAAACGTTAACAAAATAAAATAAATACAATTGGCTTAACGTTTTTAAACAATATTACGTCTATTTTTCCGAGACGCCTGGGCGAGCAAATCGAGACACGGACCCCGGTATTAGAATTATACCGTTTTCAGTTCTATTTTTCATTTTCTTTACTTTACCGCCTCTTAGCGTGCACCTACACAGTTTTGTATGGACGGTCTAATTTAAACCACCTTAAAATATATTACGCGTTTACTATACTATCGTTACGTTCTATTTATACGTTCCGTTGTTATTCAGTCGTACGTTTTTTTTTTCTTCAGACAATCTTATATATCGTTATACAATTTAAATGCGTAGCAAGCGCGCACAGTAAAAGATTTCGATTAAAAAGTCGAACCGGCGTATTCGTGTACACTGCTAATTTAAAAGTCAAATTAAAACCGAGAAAACATACGCCACGCGCGCGGCAAAAAAAAAAAAAAATATTAATATATAATATAACCGTATTTATACGACGACGATGACGTAAATAAACCGTATTTCGCGATTTGTAAAACTGACGACGGTGTGGGAGAGTATATAATATAGCGTCATATAATTTACGACGTTGGCGACAAATACAATCCGACAAAATTGTTATAACGTCAAAAATCAGTGATAATTATTTTTCTTTATGGAAAATTTACAAGGAATTCGTGGGTGATTTTTAGTTTGTATACTGAAAGCGACGAAAAAACCGTTGCGCTCAATAAAACATTCCGAGCTCGGCTCGGCATACGGCCGTAAAATTAGTCGCGGTTTCCCCTTTATAGCCCGGCAATGCAATTCAGAAATAAAAATATTAAAATTAAAATCGTAAAACAGCATACAAAAATACCCCAAATATCGTTTGCTAAAGTCCGAACTACAAAAATTATACAGCCCTCACCCCAGCGAATAATTTACGATGCTATAAAATACAATTTTAATCGTTATATAAAATTAAATGCTGGTGTATACTAACTCTAAACGCATTGGATTTAAAATCTTTTGTTAATTTTTTCCCAAGGACCAAAAAATACAATACAGAAATATTGAATGTGAACATTGTCGGTTTGCGTGATTCCCCGGACGGGGAGTGTTTGGCGTTTTTATTATTTTTTTTAGCGGGCCGTTGAGCTTCATATCGATCAAATATAAATATAATTAGGTAATAAAAAAAACGTAAATATATATACGTCATGGGGAAAAAAAAAAAAAAGCTGAAAAACCGGAACGTGAGGTTTTTACAGATTTGCAGACATCTGGGGCGTCAAGTCAAAACGGTTGGGAAACACTCAGATTTATTCTGATCGATATTATCGGGCGTACTTACTGGGGGGGGTTTTTTTTTTTTTATAAACTTTTCCACGGAACAGGAAACGACGACGGCAATACAGATGTAATAATATTATATATATATGACATTTATATCAATAAATCCCGGTCGACTATAATAATAATAATAATAATAATTTCGCTCGGAAATAATCTGCGCCACCTACCACCAACGCACACGTATTTCTGAACAGCTCGTACGAGACGAGCCAGTCTATCGGAATTAAAATTGAATTTGCCTGTTGCGCAATGCGTTTACAGGTTGAGTTTATTAAAATTGCAGCGAAACACGCACGTACATATTTTATTTTATCTCGTTGAGGGCACCGCGTTTCGGTGAAAACGTATAATCCCGGGATATAAATAATACGTTTCCGGGCACGTGTAACGTATTTACATTATTGTTTTCTTGTAGAGAGCCCATCAAGCGCAAGACTCGGGAAATTCGGCTGCGGCGGGGTCGCCCGGGCCTGTTAAATAACCGTCTGCCGAAAGCGTTTGCGCGAAAAGCATATTATTTTCCTGTACGGTTTTTTACACGTCTGCCCCGAGGCCCGGGGCCCTATAGGAAAATCCGACGGAAATTTAATATTATATATTTTGCGAGAAATCCGGCGCCACTATTGCGCGGGTTCGCCAATTAAGTCCGTGCAGCGGCGGTGACCGCAAATGTATTTGTTCGGAACACCCGGCGCTTAAACTATATCCGTGGTTTTTTTTTTTTTTTTTTCGTTTACGGACAAATTGAAATTAGTAATTATTAAAACGCTGTTGTTTAACTGTTTTATTGCAAACGCTTGGATATCATAAATCACAGTTAATAATAAGAAAAAAAAAAAAAAAAAAAATGTTACTCCGTATTTAATTCCGTAACCCGCGAGCTCCAAATGTTCCGTCATGTCTTCAGTTTAAGAAACGTACGAGATAACGACAGTTTTAAAAACACCGGATTTTTTTCGTGGTGTGGATACGATGCGAATTAAATACTATTATATATGAGAAACTTAAAAAATTCAATAATATATATACGTATGTAAGAAAAAGTACGTATATTATTTATTATGTATTTTACGATGATAGAATATAAAAGTACGTTGGGAGTGCGGGGGTTAAAGCCCCCCCCCCGCGGGTCTGTGCGCCCCGGGTAACTTTTGAAACCCCTGAGCCCCTGGCATTTTGCCCAAATTACGCTCATGAGTTTATGTATTTAGATACTTATTTGAATTATTTATTGAATGTTTAATAGATATTTGGAATTCTAGTATAAATATGGTATGCACAATTATTTAATTGTATTTACTATTATTATTATTTTTTTTAATTTTGTTAACGTCTAAGAAGTTGTTAATAAATATATTACAGTCCAAACTCGAACACAACTATTTGCCCCGATTAATTAATTTGTTTTTGTTTTTTCAACGACAAAATACAAAATCAATAATCTATCGCATTGAAGTAAGACTCTAACTAACTCGAGGGTGGCAGCAGAGTTTTTGTAGGGTTTCCAAGAAAATATAGCTTTTCTTCGTTTTTTACGTATAGTTTATGGCGTAAATACCAACAGCGTACAAACCCAACAATTGTACAGCGTGTATTCCACGAGTGAATACCTGATAACCGTTAACGCTCAGTTCCTATACGCGCCTACCAGTCGGTAATCAATAAACGAACAAGTCAGAACAATATCGCCGTATATATTATTCAAACGTATATAATGCGGCGTGACGTGGCACGTGGCAGGAACAACGCACGGATATAAACCCCGAGCGAGTCCTCGAGGGAACGTCGCGCGGTTTTTCCATGTAAATAAAAAAAAAAAAAAAAAAAAAAAAAAAAACGCGAGTGGCGGGCGGGCGGGCGGCTGTCTATGTCCGATAAAAGCGCATTTGGCTGAAGAATAGTTACCCGGCGCGGGCGGCTACTATACGAATACCGCCTAGAAAATTTCATGTTAAACATTTATCGTGATAACGTAAAAATTCCGCTCGTCAATATTCAATATTCACCGGTCACAGGCAAAAACGATTGTCGTGACCGCGCTTGATTTTATGCAATCGACGCCGCTATCCGACGTGGGTAAATACGAAACGAAAAAAAAAAAAAAAAAAAACCGAACTCTGAACACAACTGTCGTTTGTGCGTTTATATTTTTATTGTCTTTTAGATTTGGCGTCCGGTGTGTAGTAAACCAAAAAGGAATTGTCACGGATGACAGGCAAGTGGATGACTATGAATCAGATTCAAAATAAAAGCAGACGGAGTCTGTTTTTTATTTCTGTTTTTATTCTTTTATATCTGTTCACTATTTCTCAAATACCTCAAATTCAATTTTGATAAATGTAAATCGGCCGTTTATTAATGAAATCCTCCGCTTATAATATTATTCGTAGTGTTACCGTGGGACCGATATTTAGAATCACTATATCCGGTCACGATTCATTGTACGTAACTTCGAATGCAACTAATATAAATCAAAATAGTTTTCTTTTCTTTTCCGGAAAATATTATGCTTATAATTCCAGTATTAATAAATTCAAATAAAAATAATAATTTGGTTGGAAAAAAATGATTACATTTGGTTAATGGTCCGGATGTTTTTGTACATTTATATTTGTGCATCGATTCGGCGGGGTACGGAAATCGTATTTTTTTATTTATTACGTTTATTTATTTAACGATTTAAGAAATACGGCTTGATAAAATAAAAAATAATATAAAATCACACGTTTAAAATCAGTTATCGTTTGATAATAACCCAGTGAAATTGAATAAGTAATCGAATCTATTTGGTATTAAAACCGACGTATATATATATATATATATATTATTTGTACCTACGCGAACATGTAAGTTAATTTATTATTGAAAACGAATTATAAAACTTTTCTACAATAGACAAATACTTTAATAATATAATATAAATGTATTTTATTATTAATAATTGCGTTCATACATACAGCAATTTATTGTTTTATAACTAATTTATAATTTATGAATGTATACGCTCTGTTATCAACAGCCTATCGTAAATTTCGATGGCACTTGACTTTTTCTCTTATAAATAATTTCAACGAGGCGTCGTCGTCGTCGGTGCACTTATAACGACGACACCCCTGCAGAGCCGGCGAGTGCGCTCGTTGTCTGACGTATTCATAATATAATATTTTTTATACGTTCGCATTTTAGTTTATTGCGTTCGGATTTTTTCCCAGCGAATGGATAGTGTCGTGTTAAGGAGGTCCCGCCTGGCCTTGGTAAAATTTCGGGCCGCCGAAATTATAATTTGGTAATTGTTATTATAATAAATCGACGGGAGAAACAAAAAAAAAAAAATTTTAATTTCACAAAAAAAAATCGTTATGCGGGTAATCTGCATCGGAGTTGCCTACCTCAGGTTATAGTTCTGATCTATAGCGATCGGTTATCAGTACTATCTGACGGTTGGCACGGTTACTTGAGATACCGTACTGCAATATTATGCAGTGCCTATCTTCGATTAATGGGCGGAGATCAGAAGACTTTGGCGTGGTTAGAATACATGTTAGGGATGGTGCGGTGGGGTGAGGGGGAGGTTATTATATAAATTATTTCCTTAAATCAGAACTATCACTATGGCTGTATATAAAGTGTGCCTTTCTGCTTTGAACGTTTAACCTACATAATCCCACCTTTGTGAAGGAACAGAAAGATATGGCGAGATGGCGGTGGGGAGAGGTCGTTTGCAAATATTTACCCCGGGGCGCCCAAACGGTTCCGTGAATGGGGTGAATTAGAATAGTTCCTCTTTTCAGTACATCTCGTTCGAATGCCGACAAAACGGAAGATAATCGATACGAATAGGTACAAAGTGAAGACATAATATAATAATATACACGACCGTGTTGGTAGGTTTTGCTACTCGCAAAATATTCGCTTTCCAAAACGCTGTACGTTTTCCCGTCCTGCACGTACCCTGTGCAATTAATTGTAAAGTTGTGTCTTCCAAGTTCTAATGAGTAATCTCGTGCTCTTAGACCACGTCCAGACTTGATAAACACTTAAAATCATTAAAATCCTATGTTTGATTGTTACCTTCGATCAGTATGTAACAGTAACTTGTTCAAAAACGCAATCAGCGACCAAATAACTTTGGACGAAATTCCAAAGTATTGTCAGCACGTAAGAAAAAACAAATTGTTCAACTAAATTTGATTATTACTTACCAGAAAAAGCGATATTTTGCTTTTGTATTTGTTTAAATTGTTTTTCTTTTTTTCAGAAAAATAAAATATTTTACACGATATGTATATATACGAGGTGCGACAATAAAATACCGAGACTTTTTGAATAAAAATTGTTTATTTTAAAAATGTTATAATTTAATGATTATCACCTTCAAAGTACCTTCCCTCAGCATCAATATACTGTTGCATACGTCGCTGCCATTCTTGAAAACAGTGTTGCCAATTGCTTTCATTCAGCCCTTTTAGAAGTTCTGCCGTTTTCATTTTTACGTCATCAACTGTTTGAAAATGGGAAAAGAAATAAGAAGGAAATAAGAACAAGTCACAAGGAGCAAGGTCTGGCGAGTACGGGGGATGTTGAAGTACAGAAATTTTTTTTTCAGTTAAAAAACGTTGAATTGAAAATGCACTGTGAGCTGGAGCATTGTCTTGGTGAAGAACCCAGCCATTTTTCCATAGATCTGGTCGCTTCTTTCTGACACGTTCTCTTAATTTAATTAATACCTCTTTATAATAATATTGATTAATTAATTTTGTCGATTTTTTCAACGTTTTCGTTTGTTGAAGACGTGGTAGGACGTCCAGAACGATCATCGTCTTCGACGTCCTCCCTTCCACTACAAAACCGTTTGTGCCATTCAAAAACACGAGCTCTTGATAAACATTCTTCACCATAAACTTCACATAACATACGAAACGATTCCGCGGCAGTTTTTTTTAATTTAACAAGAAATTTAATGTTAACACATGTTGTTCGATTTTTATATCTAACATTTTTCGGCAGTATAGTCAAACTCGCACTAATAACAAGGCTACTAACGTATAAGAAAATGAATTGATGCCATCAGTGTTCATAGTACTTTTAGATAAGTGTTTTCTAATCATATTTCAATAATCGTTTTATTGATAACGTTAATAGTTTAGGTTATATTTAGAAAGTCTCGTTATTTTATTGTCGCACCTCGTATATATATATCTTACACTACCATAAAAGAATTGTTGTAGGTAAAACCGATTGAATTTTTTTTTACTTATCCTAAATGAGTTTAAAAAGTCCGTAAAAATTGACACTTTAAAATTAAAAATAATTTGACTTAAAAAAAAAATGTGTTGAAAATTCTAAGCGCAGTTAAAGTATACTATTGGCAAGTGTTAATCAGTCAGATCAAGCGGAATTTTATCAAACACACACAATAGTTGATTATAGTTATTGCATTGATACGAAACAAAGCACTAAAAATACTATTTGTACGCATATAATCTATACTTTACTTTTTTCTTTAAATATTTCAACTTCACAAATATAAAATATAACTAACTCTTTATTTTTAATTACCCGCAATCAGTTTCATTTTGACTATACCGTGTTGTATTTACTCGACACCAAATCGGAACGTTCATACGACGATTCTGAATTCGGAATCATATCACTAGTTTTACATTGGGAAGCTAATAAAGTTTGATATCACCGTTTAATATCTATTTCGTTAACGGTTTGTCGAGATAGAAAAAAAAAAACAAATAAAAATATTTACCCAAATTTTTGGGCGGATAATCACCGGGTAAAAAATGCCCGAAATATTTACTTACCCCTTTAGGTATTTGCCCGAGTCCTATCACTACCCACCGCCATCATATTTGGCGAAATAACGAGAGTATTTCGCGCTTTTATCTTTATACGGTACAGACCCGACCCCTCGAGGCTTACATCCGTCGCGGACATTCGAAAATCAATAGTGGCGGTAAATCTAAACCCGTGCAGTTTTCTTATTGGCCGCACGGCCAAATTATATTAATATTTCGGTATTACGCACGCCGCGTTTAAGAGTAATTACTACCGAGTGCAAAGGAACGCGGTGCGCATAAAACACGCCATCTTGTCGAAGTCCGATATCCAAAATGGGAAATACAAAACACCCCGAGCGCATTTCGACGGGCGCGGGCCTCAGTGGAAATCGCATTGCCGTGGCCCATTCATTTATGGTATTTACCATAACGACGACCGTGTTATACCACACGCCGTTCGTGTTTGTTTCGTATTGCGACAGACGGTTAAACAGAATTTTTTTTTTATTATTATTATTCGTATTTCCTTTTTGGAACACTGCCCGGTTTCCAATGCAGTAGACGTTGAGCGAGACGCCCGTACGGCCGTCGTAACATTCCCCGGCCGAAACGATGGGTTTCTTGAACTCGAGATTCGGTTTTCGTGCAATCCTGTAGCGGATGGTACAAATATTATATTGTCGTTTCAATGGGTTTTCCGCACAACGCGCTAAATTATTACGAGCGATTTGTTGTAACACAAATTACTATTATGTACATATATATGTCCGTCGTAAGTACACCAAACCGTCCATTGGCCCGAAGAAAATCTCTAGAAAAATACAAACTGTTATATACCAAACAACGTTATTTTTCAAGCACTTAAACCTGTGATGTTTTCTAAACCCAGTCGAGCTTTCTCTTCTAATGCAACACCATTATAATTTGATCAATTTTTCCACCGGGTATGATCAATATTAATTAATTCACGAGTTATGACTCGTTGGTACATTCGCTAGTTCGACGATTGTTTGAAAATAAGCGAAAATACTCGATACTATATAAAATATATTCTCATTTCACGAAAAATGAACAAAACAAACTACATGACGAATGTAATAAAATTACAATTATTGATTTACGATTAAAGGTAAGATTACTGAATTATGCTCAATAATATGTTTATTTGTGGTTTTTTAATTTGTTGTGTGTGATTTTAAGATTAATGATCAGACTAGCTTGGATTGTGTTCACCTCGAGTGGATAAAAATAATTTGAGCCAATGTCAGAAGAATTAACAGTATATAAACAGGAATAGATGCTCAGGAACAGAATGATAATTTTTAGACGCACCACAACTTTTATTTATTATTACACATATTGTATACATTCAGTGGCACAAAATTCACGGGTTTCTTGTGGTGGTGTGGTGAGAGGGTACTTACATCAGGGCACCAGACTCCTGGCGGGGCCTTTTTTTTTAGATACTTCAACCCATCTTCATATGTATTGTATTTAATGAATTACCTACCAAATAATTGAATAAAATATCATAGAATATTGTGTCATTATTTTTTTCTATACAATATTTAATTAATATGATAACATATCTGATTAAATAAACACAGTGTTTTAAAAAGCAGAAATCGTATAATTTTTACATGGTTTTTTTTTTTTTATATGATAAATTCAAATAAAACAACCACTCATATAATATAAGTATGCAACTATAAAAAGTAATGCGATAGTGTTGCCTCCATGATCTAATTATGTGTCAAAAACGGTTATGCAAATTTCAAGGGACGAGGGCATCGTATTTAATGGTACACTAGAGCATTTGAACATCTAGTCGTGGCACTGTGTCCATTTCCAGTATCCACCAAAACCTAAATGTTCTCCACTTTTAAAAGAGCTAAAACTTACCTACGGAAACGGAACACGATGACTGGATTCAAGTGCTCTTTAATTATTATTATTACCAGACTTGTAAAATATTTGTACACAAATATATTTAAATATAAACATTCGAATGGTTATTTTAAATATTTCTAAACAAATTACTTGCTATTGTATGTTAAATAATTTACAAAGGTATTTGTATTTGAAACCGAATATTTATTTTAAATTCTTTTGTAATTTTTTTAATTGTTTCTAATATATTATTAAATTGAATACATCGCATTACACCATGTTGAAAGTTAAAATGGATTCAAAATGTTTAAATCGTACTGGGGTATTTAACCAGTATATTACAAATACAAATTAATAAAAACCCCAACATTAGTATTCATAAACAGTGTTGAGACGCTGATAAGTAAAATGTATCTAAATAAAGATAAAAGATAATTGCACAAAAATCAACTAGATATAAGTTAAAGAATACTTTAAGATATCAAATACTTAATTGACCTCAGATAGGTAGAATTTATTTAGAAAGAGGTAATTTTTTTTTAAATTGTTAACTGAGAGTTGCAAATGTAAACGGTTAAAATAATTCTGTAAATGCTACGGGTGCAAATCACTAGTAACTAGTAACTTCGAATTTTGTTGACGGTTAAACAATACAGTATTTGATATTCTCTAGTATGGGTAAAACATTTAATTTTATGTACGTATGTTTTTATCTTAGATAAATTTCAGTTGAATATCAAAGTTGTCATCTAGATAAAATAAAAAATATAACAATTTTATCTAGTTAAGTCTTAACACTGTTTATGAATACTTAACAAAAGTATCTGTATTATTACTCAAATACCTTTACAAATAACATCTGTACTTGTACTCGAAATACATTTTAAAAACTATCGTTTACAAGTCTGAATGCCACCTAATATTTTGAATTAATAATAATATTAACGATTTAATACATACAGGAGCGGTGAAATAGATTACCAATAATGTTGGTAGTACGGAGGGACATCAAAATTAAATCTGATGACGTTTTGTTTTTTTTTTATGATATTTCCGAAAGGCTCAGGAAATCGGATCTGTCATTTTTTAACTACCACGTAACTAATAGTGATGGGAAAAATCCGAATTTCTGGATTCCGAAATTTGAAATCCGACATTTATTAAAAATCCGGGTTTTTATCTGAATCCAAATTGCGGTTTTAACATTGTGATTTTCAATTCTTTAATTCATATTTCATAAATCTATTATTACTATTATGTTACTTTTAATAGCATTAAATGTGTAAAACATTAAATACGTGTTTACAATTCAAAAAATATCACAAATAGAAATTTATTTTTAAAAAACAAACACAGCAAAAAAAATATCATACATATCACACTCTAATTTATATAATATATTATTAGCTGACCCGGCAAACATTGTTTTATACATACAAATACAATATTTCGGATATTGGAATTCGAAACATCCGAAATCCGGATTTATTGGATTATCACATCATCAGTTACTGTGTGAAGG
Organism: Tuberolachnus salignus; assembly: GCA_956483605.1. Lineage (NCBI taxonomy): Eukaryota > Metazoa > Arthropoda > Insecta > Hemiptera > Aphididae > Tuberolachnus > Tuberolachnus salignus. The sequence continues at coordinate 53,524,888 of OY101429.1, forward strand.
ATCGCGATGGCCAATATAATATAATATTAAGACTATATATTTATTCGATGAAAACTAGACAATTTCTTATCTAAAAAAACATACATCACCCGCCAGTCGACCACCGCCCCCGCCATCGTTCCCGGAGGAAATTCGTAATCGTGACCCGGGTTTATGATGAGAGCGGAAAAAAAGCAAACGCCTTTTTGTTTTACACGTCGCTGTCGATATATGTTTTAAACCCTTTTAATATTTCATACGGTTTGTCGACCATTTGTGGCGTCTGAAATATTAGTGCGTTACCGAACGCTTGCTGTCGACGGTGCGTTAAGGAAAAAAAATAAAAAATAAAATAATAACGTGAATTTTATTGTTTTTTTTTTCTCGGCGGTCAAAAACCACGTCACTCGTCAAAACGTCTACATCGCTTTAATTTTAGACGTTCGTTCGTCACGTACCGTGACCTCGTACGTCGGTATATTATTATGGTGTCGTCACCCGAAGGTCGTCGACAGGCATGTTTACTGGGGCCCCCCCCCGGTCAAACCCTCGACAATTCAAACGGGTTATAAATAATTTGCACGAGTCCTGTTGTTCTAAAAACCTTATTACCAATACCTTGGTTTGGTACGAAACCAGAATATAATTCTATATAGTATGATCTCGTCACAAAAAAAATGCAATATATTTCTTCGTTTTATGGCCTTTAAATGTAACACTGTCGTGTGCCTCATGCTCAATACCGGCCGTTATTAAATGCATTAAACCATTATCTAGTTTATCGGTGAGATGGCAAAAAAAATTACTTAAATTTTTGTTCTTAGCTTGTAAATGGTAATATCGTCTGTCGTCGCCACTCACAGTGTAGAGCTAGATAAAATGATATTTTTTTTTTTTGTATTTTCACAAAAAAACCAATTATCCTATTACCTCCTCCTTATAAATATGATGGTGTTATTAGTTAATGTAGCAAATCTTGAATTATTTAATTTCAATTCCATTGATCAATTCAAAAACTATGATTAATAGAATTTTTGTATAATTTATTAGCTTTTAAAAATCACTTTACTATATTTGAATTATTATTTGTCTGTTAATTGAACAAAAAAAAAAAAAAAATGTAATTGGGTAATTTGATTCGTTAAAATATACACAAATCAATTAATAAATCGATTTGCCAGATTATCACGAAAGTGGAATTTTATACGTTAATACATTAAGTTATACTTAACATCTAACCTAACTCTTATAATTCATTTTTAGACTTTTTTTTGGTATTTATTTTAATGAATTTCGTGTGCAAGCAATAATATATATATATATATATTTTTTTTTTCATCATAATAATTATAATGAATAAAATAAATAATTATTTTACGTAATAATTTAAGTACTAACAAGTTAAATTGATTATATTTTTTGTTTTAATGAGGTCCGAAACATTGCACGTCCACTAAAATATTTAACGAAATCGTGAACTATTGATTTTTTAAAAATAATTTGCCCTCATTATCTTATAGTTGTGTTTTACAATAAATATTAAATGTCCACTGTTAGTATCTACTAGGAAACCGTCTTGAACTCGATAGTTAACCAATTAGTGTTTATTTATTATTTAATTTCCATATCGACTAATTGTAGGGGGGAAAAAAGTGCGTCCTTACCCAGAGCACGTCGTTAATAGTCCACTTGACCCGTAGAAAAAACCAATCACGTCTAATGGACGCAATAAGTCCAATTTCTTTTCTTTTTTTTTTTTTGTAGCTGTAGTTTTCACAATTTCCTCTCTCCCCCCCCCAAAAAAAAAAATCCCCTGTTTAACAAATCCTCACTTTAACACAGATTTTTTTTTTTTTAAACTGTAGTTAATTTAGATTTAATTTGACAGTAATTTCGTGTTATGTGAGGTTTGAGCATATTAAGAGGTAAAAAAAAAAAAATGGTCTTAAACATTTATTAAAAACTCGATGTGCCGTAGTCCTGTTTCAACGGATTTTCGAAACGGTAAAATTGGTGATATCCCATAATAAAATATCTGATAAAGGCGTAGCTGCTGTTATTATAATTGTTGTTCAAGCACGAACGTCATTGTATAATAATGCCGATAATATTGTGATATTATAATAATATTTCACGGGTTCAACCGTGGGCTAGGGCTTACGGGCGTGTCGGCAAGACAACTAAATTACACTATTAATTGCACGTTATTATTGGCCAGTGTCGTCCGGGCCACAGTGCGTCTGATGTCGAACCGCCGTCCAATCGTTGTCACGACAACAATGAAAAATCGAAAAAAAAAAAAATCTCTAACCGCATCGTTCGTTCCGTGATATTTTCATTTGTCCTATGATATTCACCGGTGGCGCGGCCATGTTTTTTTTTCATCTTGGTTCAAAAGTTGAAAAAAAAAAAAACCGTCGATATCGCAAATCAATCGAACCTAACCTACCAAACATACGCGAGTACAATAGTGGCCAAAAACATCACCGACCGAGTCGAACAAAGTGATTTTTAGTGGAAAAAAATGACTGCAGATTGCGCCGGGGTGGGGGGGAGGTAAATAAAAATACTCGTACACGCGTTATAATCGTATATTATTATTTCAATCGTTACTGTAGTGTATAATTATGTATAATTTTTTATATAATATATTTGTATGAGCGTAATATATTATAGGGGTGCGACCGTGTGGCCGGTGTGTACGTACACTGCCCGCGCACGACCGCGCGAGTGCGGGGGGGCGCCGGCGCGTCATTTACAACTGTACTCCTCGGTGCGTTCGACGCACGTGTCGCACTTGACGTAGCAGCACCAGTAGAACGTGCACCGGCACTGTTTGGTCTTGGTGAACTGGTGCGTGTTGTAGCCGCGCCCGCAGCACATCAGGTCGCATCCGTCCGTCCCTGCGCACAACAACCGTGTAAATAATTTTAATTTATAGCGCGCGTTCGAGGAGATCGAGCAGGACAGAAAGTGAGATGGAGAGATGGAGAGAAGGATAGAAGCAGAGTGAGTAGGAGAGAGAGAGAGAGAGAGAGAGAAAGAAATCGATCGTTTTCACATTAATCGAACACCTATCTAGATTGTGTATGCCCGTTGCCGTCGGTGTTGTATTTTGTCTAGTTGCCTAGATATTATATTTTCCTCCTATCTCGACAGATTATATATCTGACCGATACTTAAGATACGTATCATTCCCCGTCAGTTGTCTAGTGAATTTAATGTTTAAAATATTCAATGTGTACACAAATGCAAATGGTTATAATACAAAAAACGCCCTAACCTTCCCGTTGTGTAATTATATATTTGTTTAATTTATTAATTCTATTTAATTACTCAAATTACAATTTACAATAACGTTTAAATTATTTGATTTGTATTAAACTATTAAAACAAGAACCCAGTTATAAATATATGAAAAAAAAAAAGTTTTTTTTTTTTTGTGCGGAGGACAGACTCTTTTTTTTCGGAATATCACACCACTGTTAGATTATTATTTGTTTGTTTTATTTTATAACAAATGTCAAATATTCGTAATTTATTTCATTTTTATGTCATAATTATGATTATATATGTATAATATTTTAGTTGAATTTGTTAAAGTTCGAATATGTAAACACGAAGTATGGAATATAATTTCATTATGGAGACAGTCTCCAATAACTATAACTTTACTGTAATGTATTTACATAAATTACATTGTTTAATTATGATTCTCAAAAATATACTTATTAAAGTAAAACTTATTTATTACAGTAAATTATAACAACTATAATATAACGATACATTATTTATACAACCTTGTTCGAAATCTAGAAATGTACAACACACAAATATTTGTCATATTTAATTCAATAGGCAAAGAAAAAAAAATTATTATTATTTTTTTTTTTTTTTTTTTTTATCAATATGACAAGTATACGATTATTTATCTCTAATTTCAATATGTCTTTTATCTTCGTCTCGCTAAAAACAAATATTCTAGCGATTATCCATTGTATCTTTATCTAGATATTTTTTAATTTAACTTTATACAACACCGATCACTGTAGTCATTTGTTAAACGTGCGCAATGCGGCGGGGGAACACAAAAAAAAGACTCTAAAACGCCGTCGACACTCACCCTCGGACGTCCGGTTGCAGGACCGGCCGTACGTGCCCAGCGACCCGGTCCCGGAGTCCCGGTCGCAGTAGTTGGGCGACTGTTCCAGGTAAACGAGCTCGGTGATTTTCGGCTCGTCCGCCGCCGGCGACCTGGCCGACCTCAGTCTCAGCCTCAGCTTGCCGGGCGACCGCTTGCCCGAGGCGGTCCTCTGGTTCGTGCCGGCGCCGGCCGCGGCCGTCACCATGGCCGCGGCCACGCCGCGGGCCTTCCGGTACTTGCGCATTAGCGCCTTGCCCACGTCCCGGAAGTGCGGCAGGCTGTGCCAGCACGTCTTCATCGTGCAGCTCCCGGACACCCCGTGACACTTGCAGTCCGTGTTCAACAGCATCTTGACGATCTGTAAATAATACGGTATTGTTATTGTACGCACATTTATCGGTGTCCCGTGAAAAGAGCCGAAATGTATAAACGCCAGTGTGTCCGGACGTGCGACCAAACAGAAACAAAGTACCGGGAAACCCCTTGCCCGGAATAGTTTAGAAACGGACAACGGACTTCCATCTACAACCCGGGGGGGGGGTGTTACGAACCTCCGGTTCATATTCGTTCGTAGTCGCGGGATTTTGCCGGTCAAGCGTTTCCTGTCCGCCATCGACGTGTGTCGAGTTCTCGATACGTCGACTTCTAATGTCGGGGCCAAGCGAACGTGCGGTCGGTGGCTCCGTCCACCGCGAGACGACATCACCCAGATGAGCTCTCGATGGGGTATTTGAAAAAAGAAAAGGAACTGTTCGGTGTTTTTTTTTATTTATTAATACAAACCCTTCATTTCCGTCTTTGTTTTACCACAGATAACATACGCACGAAATCACGGTTTTAAGTAGTACTATTGTAGGATTTTATATCGTGACACAATATTTTTGCGGACGTTACCTAAAAAAATATTGATTCCTATTAGTCTTTGGCAAAAGAGGGCGGAACCGCTAGCCGGTACATTTCCTTGGCCCCGGCATTAGTTGTAGTACAGTCGATTCCGTTTAATAGAGACGCCGGTTAATAAGGACAACCAGCTTAATCGGGACAATTCTATAATTACGAAAACAAATGTATACTTGTAATGTAAAAGTACGCCGCTTATTTGGGCCGCGAATCCGGATAATTGGGACATTTTTATCGAGTATAATATTAAATATTAATAGATCAATAGTCCGACTCGCGCAATCGATTATTAGATTAAATTATATACATCTTGCCTTATCGTATGTTCAAATGCGATGTGTGTTAAATGTCATTTAGTGCATCATTTAGTCGTGTTTGTCGCGTGCAGTAACGATGTCTCGTATAGGTAAAGATTTATCACTTGCGCGAAAATTAGAAATTACAGACAAATTTAAATTACAACCACCTGGCTGTAGTACTCGTCGTTTTTTGGAAATTTTCGAAGTATCGAAATCAACAATCGCGCGAATTCAACTACAAGAACTGTTTTTGCGAGAACAAGCTCTTAGCCAAGTGACAACCCGGAAAAGGAGACGAGAGGGTAAAGATGCAGATGTAGACGAGGCACTGACTCAATGGTTTACACTTGGCTACTAGTCGGGTCTTATATTAAAAGCTAAATCCGAAGACCTTGCAAGGAAACTCGGTAATGACAAATTCAAAGCCACCGATGGTCGGTTATCTAGACGGAAAGTAAGACACGTACATAAAATTTAAAAGATCACATGGCGAAAAATTTAGTGCAAACTCAGAGTGTGCCGAACTTACAAAATTACCACAGATTTTTGCAAAATTTTCTCTCGATGATATTTATAACGCAGATGAAACAGAATTGTACTATTGTGCAACCCCAGATGGTTCTACATACAATAATATGTACAAATTAGAAATTCTAGACAAAATTAAATTACAGCCACCAGGCTGTAGTACTCGTCGTCTTTTGGAAATTTTAGTAGTATCGAAATCAACAATTCAGATGAAGACACTGACGAGAAACCAGATCCACCAATCCGACTACAGGAGGCAAAGAAATTTTTGGAAACATTGAGATCACATTTTCTTCAACAAGGAAATGAGGGGAGCCCGATAAGTGCTTCGGAAACTTGTTCGGATTACATTCGTCAACAAACAATAATATGTAAAAAACAAAGTAATGTTCATAATTTGTTTAAATAAGATAAAATAATAAAAAAAAAAATAAAATATATACATATATATGTATATGTACTTTTATAAATATTTAGGTTATAATACTATGTTTTTCTTTTTGTATAATTAAATAATTTCTATAGTTGTATTATTGTAATATGTATTTGTAACAATAAAAACATAAAAGATCAGTTTTTCAATAAATTTATGTTTTTTTTTTTTCATTTCGGATTATTGGCACAAAATAACATGCAACCGATGTGTCCCAATAAAGCGGAATCGACTGTATTAGTATCCTTAAAACAGGCATTCTCATGTTGTATTTATCCTTTACAAAAAAAAAAAAAAAAATAAATAAATAATAATGTAGGTACACGGCATATACGAGGTGCGACAATAAAATAACGAGACTTTCTAAATATAACCTAAACTATTAACGTTATCAATAAAACGATTATTGAAATATGATTAGAAAACACTTATCTAAAAGTACTATGAACACTGATGGCATCAATTCATTTTCTTATACGTTAGTAACCTTGTTATTAGTGCGAGTTTGACTATACTGCCGAAAAATGTTAGATATAAAAATCGAACAACATGTGTTAACATTAAATTTCTTGTTAAATTAAAAAAAACTGCCGCGGAATCGTTTCGTATGTTATGTGAAGTTTATGGTGAAGAATGTTTATCAAGAGCTCGTGTTTTTGAATGGCACAAACGGTTTTGTAGTGGAAGGGAGGACGTCGAAGACGATGATCGTTCTGGACGTCCTACCACGTCTTCAACAAACGAAAACGTTAAAAAATCGACAAAATTAATTAATCAATATTATAATAAAGAGGTATTAATTAAATTAAGAGAACGTGTCAGAAAGAAGCGACCAGATCTATGGAAAAATGGCTGGGTTCTTCACCAAGACAATGCTCCAGCTCACAGTGCATTTTCAATTCAACGTTTTTTAACTGAAAAAAAAATTTCTGTACTTCAACATCCCCCGTACTCGCCAGACCTTGCTCCTTGTGACTTCTTCTTATTCCCAAAAATTAAAAGTTTATTAAAAGGAACCCATTTTCAAACAGTTGATGACGTAAAAATGAAAACGGCAGAACTTCTAAAAGGGCTGAATGAAAGCAATTGGCAACACTGTTTTTAAGAATGGCAGCGACGTATGCAACAGTGTATTGATGCTGAGGGAAGGTACTTTGAAGGTGATAATCATTAAATTATAACATTTTTAAAATAAACAACTTTTATTCAAAAAGTCTCGTTATTTTATTGTCATACCTCGTATTATACGAATAAATCGTGTACATATTTTAGTTAAAAAAGTTACGTTTGAAAATGTTTTTGGTGCAAATTTACTGTACAATAGTATACAGTAATACGTTTTATAGTATTGCGTATTGTTTTTTGACTAATCAAATTTTTAAAAATACAATCCGCGGGTCGACCAAATGGAATAACGGCAATAAAACTTTTGCTGGAATCGATGAAATCGTAATATAAAGCGTACGACGTCGTAAATCGTCCGTATAAATGACGGGTTACGAGTTACGATTCGACAAAACATACATTTTTAATATGAAAATTAAATTATCTGGAGATTTAAACAAATCGCGGATACCCATAGGTTATTTCATGACGGCCAGCAGCCAGAGTCTGTAATTATAGTGGTAGAAATATTATCGTATATTACAGAGATTTTTTTAACAACAGCGAAAAAAATGACGAAAAACCGGGGATATTTTTTATGTCATAAATGTTTTGAAGGAAATGCACGGCACGCGGACGCGGTGGACTGGAACTTTGAAAACAGTCCGGATTTTTAAATTAAATTTTCTTTACGGGAATTCACAATTGAATTTTGTACTTATTTTATATTCTGAGCGTAGGGAGGAATGTATTGGTTTTACTTCACAATGGGTGCTTTTTTTTATTGTCCATATATAACTGTCAAATTCAGGGATGGTTTCTGGTAAAAAAAAATGTGGTTTAGTTGATGCATTCAAGAGGTAATTTTTTGACATTCCTTTCAGTTTTTTTTAATAGTTTGAAAGAACTGGCAAATAACGTCAGAAAAACGAGCAAAACTACCGCAAACGGTATCTGTTATTTTACATTTTTTTTTTTTTTTGTAAAATAATCGTAGACAAATTAAACTTTAACTAAATGCGTACCATTTTCCGATTTATGTGGATACAATATTTTTGGCTCTGAAAAGTTTGAGACGAAAAATCATTGACAGTTGTCATTTATTTTGTGGTTACAAATTAATATAATTTTTAAATTTTTCAAAATATATTTTGACCATAAGAACTTCAGTATTAAAATTCAAAATAATATCAACCATCACAAAAATAAGATGAACAAAATCGTACAATATTTAAAAGAAATTTTCTGCACCAAATTGTCGAGACAAAAAGAGAGCATACCACTGTAGCATATGATAACAAGAAAAATCAAGATCTAAGGGATATGTTGCGGGAAGAGAATACAGTGGCGAAATTAATCCTAGAAGTAGTAAATGTAACCTGAAGACCGAAGAGACCACCAGGACATTCGAGACAGAGATTGACGAACAGAGTATTCTGTACTAAAGGTTCTGGACCTAAACTTGTCGGAAATGGAAATTTGTAGGGATAGACGAATATTGGAAGTTGTGAGCTTGCGGCAAAGGGACAGAACGAAGGCCTGCGAATTAATCCAATTGAGATGTAGAAGACAGGGCCACCCAAAGGTGGTCTTTACCATGATGGATGGATAGACGGTTGTACCTTTCTGCCGGCCTTGTTGTTGTGCAAATTCATCAGGCTCCGGGGATCGTTGAGGTCCGATTCCTGGGCGTCCAGGAACTTACGGGCGAACCCCATGCCGAATCCCAGATCGACGCTGCACCCTCCCCATTTCCACACGGAGGACGCCGGTCCGGTGTCCAAGGCACTCGGGTAGTGCACGTCACAGCCGCAAATCGATATGTTGCCCCGGCTGCACGCGTCCATAAGCGCGTACGTCACGCCGGCGCTGATCACGGAGTACATGTAAGCGGCTTCGCGGCTGGCTGCAAACAAAAATTAAAAATCGGTTAAGATTATGTATGCGGTGGTATGCGTTTGTGAGGAAAATTCGTTTTATCTCGAGCCGAGTGTGGTTTAGCGTAAAACAGTCTATGATGAAAACGTTTAAAAAAACACGACATTGGCTAGGGACCGATTGAAAAGCGTAAAGGCTTTTTATAATGTTGTATTAGAGCCGCTTTTTCTAATCTTGAACATCGACCGTCTCATTCGAGTAAATCGAACACCGATTTATCCACATACAAAACATATAGACGCCGATTTATAAAACGTGGTTCAGTAGTCCCCCGCGGTTCTTATTTCATAAAGCATTCATATAGATTTATTTCGAACGTGATAAAATCGAACTGAGAGATATCACCGTTTTTGTTCGATATTGATGATAGAAAAATTTCATATTCGTAGATTTTGGTTATAAACACACAATTAAAAAAAATAGATAATAACTTTTTATCATATCACAACCGAGAACCTAATTAATGACTTGTTACCACACCCAAACTGTACTTTATTAAAGTACATAATCGTGATTCACATATTATATATTTTATTAAAATGTAGAAGTAAAACTCTCTACTCAAGTATTTTTGTGCCATAACGGCGGTTTGGTTTTCGGCACATCGATTTTTACTGATGACTTTTTTTTTTTTTTTTGGTTTATCAAATTTTGCTCGAGTTGTTTTAACTGTGCAAGCGTATATCTAAAATTCTAAAATAGTGGGGCCAATATTGACGATGATATTTAAAAAAAAAAAAAAAACCCGACACCTATGCATAAACATTGCTCCCGGGGACTGGTGGCCGTGCCAAACGGACCAAAAGAGACAGACTGATGTGGACCGATGAGTAAGAGAGAACAACGTAGTGAATTTCCCGTCTAGAATATTTCCTACCCTACACAGACACGTTGTTGGTTGTTTTTTTTATTGTAGTAATTTGTAAACACTCGATAAATCCACATCTTTGAAGGATGATATTTTTTTTTTATTTTTCTGTTTAGCGTTCTAACACGCGTATATTCGAATAAATGTCCCGATTATACGCAATAAATATCGGTACACCGGACCGCGTTTAATTTAATTCCAAAGCGAATTCGAATATTATCTAGTTAATAGGTTTCCGACACGCCGGGAGTACCGCTGCTTTTGTAGGTCGTTCTGTGGTGTGCGGTGCAGGTATCGTTTTTTTTTTTTATGAAATGTTGTGATACGGCGTGTGTGGCGATCATATATTATTTAATGCAAACACGGCACGAATAAATTGTTTGCCTGACGGTAGAGACAAAAAAAAAAAAGAAAAAAAAAACCCCTCTGATTGGTATATGTGTACGATAATATATGTTTTAACGTGGCCCGTGGAGGGTTCGACCCTCAGGGGCATCCCTCGGCCGATACGATACCGACGCCATTGTGGGCGATTAACGGCGTTTCTTTTTTACTTATAATTACAATTACAACAATAATACAAATGCAATTGTGGTGTTATCACTGTCATAAACGATTGCCCACGCCAGTGGTTCCGAAACTGTGCACCCTGAGGCCACCACGAGCCCATTACAGGGGAATCGCGGCCCATACGGTAAAAATATTTAAATATATTTACAATAACCTAATCCGGGCGTGTACAATCTTTTGAGAAAACCGGGCCACGTCAAGTGAATAGAAGTTGTCGTGGGCCACATACATTTTTATAATAGTACATTCGATTTATTAATATTGCGAATAGTGAATAGAAACGTTTTTCAATGTATTATATTTACTATATATTTATTTATTTATATTTATTGTAATTACAAGGGGGGAAACAAATAAATGTGTTAAAAGAAGAGCATGCTAAAAACCAAACAAAATCAATGTGAAATTTGGAATTTCTTTTTTTTTTTTTTTGCGAACTAATGAATCAGTATCCGGATCGATTGGAGTTGTGGCAATCATCAAGTAAATAATTCTTTAAAATGAAGAGAAAACCGGCAAAAGAATATCGCAATAACCGTTTTTGTTGATTTCGATTCGGTATATTTGTTTTAATTCAATGATAAATAATCGTGAAACGTTTCAGTGCATAATTATTAGCACTTTTTAGACATTTTCGAAATATTCTGGATGTTTTTAGGTTATTTATGGATATTTAAAATTGTCTAGTTTATAATGGTTTTATGTAAATAAAAATTCGATTGACCCCATAATAAATGCACAACAATTTGATCTGTGTTCATTATAAGTTGTACCGAAATAAAAAAAAAAAAAAACACTATCGACGTTATGTCGGTATTTTACGTATAAACGTTTAAGTTCAAACTCCCTCATAGGAGAGCACCGCCGTCCAAAAAAGATGTGGAGCTACCGGGCTATAATATGAACACCCCGAATCCACCAGTAGGTTTTCTCACAAAACACACCGGATTCTATTGTTGAAATAATTCTATTTTAAAACTACACGTCACGATCATTGCCGAGAGAAATTTAAAATAAAAAAATAAAAAAACTTTAGGTTTTATCATATGGATTTTAAATTTGGTTACTGAGGAATCCAGACGAAAATAAATGTTTGCCTGGAAAGAAAAATATCGCGGAACCACTGGACTTGTAAAGGATAACATAATCAGATAGCGGAGACGAAGGGAAACCGGAGAACTGGTTGTATTAAACGATGGGAGAACCCCCCCCCCCCTACAAATAATATATGTAGAAACTTAGTCAATGTTAATTTCGATTTCTTTTCTTGTCTTCGAGAAAAAAAAAAACAAAAAAAATTACGATTTAACGAGGCTAATTTCCGTAGCATTATTATTGACTAAAATCGATTTTTTTTTTTTTTTTAATTTTGTAGGAAATAACCGTAGGATACCTGACACTATCACCGAATGTCTCTATAAAAGTATTTTCTAGATATGGCTGGACAACGAGTGTAATTTCGAAAACAGTTTGACTTTTTTGAAATGTTTATACAAATGTAAAATAGTTGAACAATTTTTCTCGACAACATTTTTTAAAAAAACACAAAAAAAAAAAAAATCGAAAATTGTATATATATATATATAGAGGGATGTCTCAAGAAACTAATCGTTCGTACTGTTTAAAGATTTATTAAAAAAAAAAATAAATAAAATGAAATGTTTATCCTGTAATAAAGTATTTTTACCGAATGTTGTCTATACCATTGCCTCGGTGTACGTTTAGTGGCGTGATTTAAGGGGCGACTGGCGTTCTCAATGGTCTTCGCACGCGGAATACTGTAGTTTCTCGTGATTTCACGTCCCAGGTTTAAAATAATAATATTCGCCGGCTTGTATATTATACGAAACGTGCGTTTGCGTTATTCGTATACATTCGGTGGACCTTCCATATTACCGAAAAACACGAGTTCGCACTTAAAACCTATTAGACCGTCCGTATTATAGTAAGTTGTTTTCCCCGCAAATAATGAATGTATATAGTTGATTTTTGTTTTTTTTTTTTTTTTTATTCAAGAAGTGGTTTATTTTCCCTGACGTTTCTGTTTCTAATTTCCGGCGGGGTTTATAATATAATAGAGATAAAATGAATGTTTATTTTTAGAAATAATTTACTTTAAATCGCACTAATGGCAGTTGGTAGTTCATAAATTATAAGGCTAACGCAATTTCCATTTTCATTAAAGCGATTTTTAATACCCATTCGATGTACCTATACCATATAGAGTATATGTAACTATAAAACGTCGAATACACCGCGCAGACCAGTGCAGACATTGGACGGAATTTGTTTTTATTTTCTTTGACTTTAAACACAGATCACAACAAAGTATAAAGAGGAGAATATTATATTCGAGGGCAATATTCACAGCCGTTTAAAAACGAAAAACTTAACGTACATTTTTCGTTAGACAATATTTTAGAAAAACAGCAACGCCATCTGTTTTTATACTCTAATTCCAACCTCTAGAGGCGTGGGAACAACGGGGGCAACGGGGGCAATCGCCCTCACGGGAAATATTCCTCGGAGGCTAAGCCCCCAGCGCTAAATTATATAGGCTTCAGTCGTCGTCCATGATTTGTTGCCATTCTAAAACAATATGGACAAATATGTGGAAACAATAATAAACTTTTTGACAAACAAATTGGAGCAAAAAAAAAGGGGTACACACTTCGCACCATGTCACTGTTGTTGGTGGGAAGTTGGGAATATAGATAGGAATTTAATTTATATCTGTACGCAACGATAAATTGCACACGAAAACCGATTCCGAGCGAAGTAGGATTAGTTGTATTTTTTCATTGTTTTCGTGGTAACGCAACAATCAACGTATGTAAAAAAAATAAATTATAAAACTCTAGTTTGACGAAATCGCGTTTTTGCCGTTTTATCGTCATTTTTTTTTTTTTGGTAGGTTTTTCCGCCGCGTTCAAAAATTAATAGGTATATCGAAAAACGACATTTCTAAAGTACCAACAAGACGAAAACAGTGCTACCGGAAACAGTATAGGAGTGTATAGATCGGACAAAGTCTTCCGGTAGAATAATTGTTCCCGGAAACATAATGCAACATAAACATCATTGTAAAACCCCAAGACCCCTCGATCCGCTCAGAATCTAAAAAAATCGTATTATTCTACAAGTGGGTTTTTAATATTATTAAAAAAAAAAAAAAAATTATATTTCTGGAATGAATTTTGAAATCACGGTATTTGTGGTGCATAATGTTTAGCCCGGCGGTTCCGAAAATCGTTCCGGCGCCACCACTGGGCCGCTCTCTTAAGTACAATAAGATGGCCGCGTTCTCTTTGAATTAGTAACTATCAATACGGACCGGCTCGTGAAATATCGAAAATTTTGCGACGAACGTTATGCACGATGTGTGTGCAACCGTTTCGTTCAGCCGTGTACGGAAAATACAACTATTGCGTATTTTATTCACACGCCGGGTCTTCTAATATCCAATAGTATTATAACGGCGGTGCGGAGTTGGCGGATCGCAGTGGTAGTAGTACGGCCGCGGCGAGAAAAGCGAGAAGAGCATCGCAGCGAACGCGTTACCATGGCGACCGACTCCGGGATACTATTAGCGAAACCGAGGGTTTTTAAAACGGGCGCGCGTGTACGGTCGACTTACAAAACGAGTGGGTACCTATTATATGATTTATACGATGCGATACAATAGATAAAGGAAAGTAGAAGAAAAAAAAAGAAAAACAGAAAATGATGAAAAGTCCGCCGCGTTCGCCGACGATTAATAACGATTATAATAATATACCGTACCGTTTTGCAATGCCGGCCGAGTAAATCGATTTTTTTTAACCGGGTTAAAACGATACTATCCTAAAAATACGAAAAAATTACGCCCCGGTTTATGTTCATTGTATAGGACGAATTCGAGGTATAACTACTGATTTATGATGTAAATTAAGTTTATTTTTTTTTTTTTTTAATTACCCATAGCTACACTCGTTAAATGTATTCGATATATGAGGCCTGTTCAAAAAGTTCCCGAATTTTTCAATTTTTTATTTATAGTGCTTACAAGCTATTGAGACTTATCACCCTCGAAGTATTCTCTCTCTTGGTTTATACACTTTTGCCAACGACGTTTCCATTGTCGAAAGCAATCCTGGAAAGCAGTATCTGGAATTGCTCGTAGCTCCGTTAGCGAATTGTCTTTTATTTCGTCTATCGTAGAAAATCGTTGTCCTTTTAACGGAAATTTTAGTTTTGGAAATAAAAAAAAAGTCTGCTGGTGCCAAGTCGAGAGAATATGGTCGATGAGGAAGCACGGTCGTGTGATTTTTCACGCGAAAATCTCGAATTAACAGGGAAGTGCGTGCCGGAGCATTGTCGTGATGGAGACACTATGAGTTTTTCTTCCACACTTCAGGCCTTTTCCCCCGCACTTTTTCTCGAAGACGTTTTAATACTAAAATCTAGATAGTACCATCGGTTAACAGTTTGTCCTACAGGTAGAAAATCGTGATGAATAACTCCCAGGTTGTCAAAAAAAAAAAAAAACCGCACAATTTCATTGACTTTTGTTACATGCGCATCGTCTGTCGATGTCGACGGACGTCCTGAACTTGGGCCGTCATCAACTGATTCCCGATCATCTTTAAAACGTTTTAAACCAGTCGTAACACTGAGTACGTCCTAAACACTGATCACCATAAGCATTTTACAACATTTTATGAGTTTCATTAAAAGATTTACAAAGTTTAGCACAAAATTTGATATTAATACGTTGTTCGTGAATGTTATTCATCTTAAAAATCGCACAATACACACGACTAGTGTCTACTTTGAACGCGCACAGTTAATGGTTAGATTGTAATAAAAATTTGAGATTTAATTGAAAAGATAGCTGCTTATCTCTATTTTATTTTAATCTAATAAAATTTACGATACTATTCGTTTTTTATTTTTAGGAATTATAGTTGGGGAACTTTTTGGACAGACCTCGTACTTACTGTAAACACGTTCGTCTAGTGACTTGTTAACGATATTCAAGTAGCGATTTTGATAGAGCGCGGCATGATGGTCTGCTCTACAAATTAAAACAATTCCTACCTCCTATCTACTATTCCTTAATAAAATCTTATCTTGTTGACCGCTACTTTCAGACCCAGTGTGGTGCTGCTGGCTCGAACATAATGCGAATTAGAGCCGGTGTTCCACAAGGGGGGATCCTGTCCCCGATGTTATACAATATATATATATATACATCGGATCACCGGTTACCCCTAATATGTTAGTGGTTGACTATGCGGACGACAAGATAATCATTTCAACCGATGCGGATGAAATAATCCTTTCATTGCTTCCGCTAGTCTCCAAAACCGTCTTCTTCTCATGGAACACTGGTATACGAAATCGCGATTTAAGGTCAATCAATCGAAATCTCCTCGCACCACTTTCTCCCTCAGAAAATCCGAGTGTCCTGATGTATACCTCTTTGGCACTCAAATACCTTCATCCCAGTCCGTAAAATATCATGGCCTAACTCTTGATCGCCGTCTTACCTGGGCGCCCCACATCAAAGCTAACATACTCGTTTTGAATGCGCGACTCCGCGTGTTAAAAGCATTAATAACTAATAATAAACACGAAACTTCAAGTTTACAAATCTTTGATCAAGCCAATGTGAACCTATGGCCTCCAACTCTGGGGTAATGCAAAAAAAGTCAAACTTTAATAGAATCCAAACACTCCAAAATATTAGTCTACGCAAAATCTCCAGCGCCCCGCCGTAATGTGTCCAACTACTCACTCCATTCGGATTTAAAAATCAAGACCGTTTCTGACGAAGCCTAGCACCTTCTATAAAAGATACCATTCAAAACTCCTTTATCATCCCAATCCTCTTATATCTAATCTAGGCACACTATCTATTCCTGGCAACCCACCGAGGCGACTAAAAAGGAATTGGTGTAGAGACCTCTTTAGTAATTAATAAAAAAAAAAAATAAAAATAATATCCAAGCTATTTCCTTCAAGCTGTCATGTTATATATATATTCTTTTATCACATATTCTAATTGTGCCCTGTGGCACAGATTGTATATATTACGTAAAAAAAAAAAATAAATAAATAAAAAAAGTAGCGATTGGTAATTTCCGACGAAAATTAAACGCAAAAACCAAAACCATATTAAAAGAATGTCGCACGTCCCGAGGAAACGGTTTTTTTTTTTAAATTTTTTGTTGCGTTTTGTTTAAACGCACAGTTATCGTAATTATATAATATCGTGTAATATAATATTAATATTTATATTCCGGTACTATGAAATCAGTACATTGCGGAACGGAAATTAATAATCATCATTGCGCCGGTGTTTCCGCGCCCAACATTTCTAACGTCGTATAGATTACAACACATTCGAAAGAGTTGATTTATGGACCCAGGATAATGTCATGGAAAATAACAAACTCCGCGTCGAATGCGCCGAGCCTCGGCGTTTTCGCAGTTCCTGCACGAGGGGTCGTGTCATCAATCAACGGAATTTAACAAAAGTAAATTAACGAGTTCCGAAAAGGCCGCGTAAAAGACTCGAATTTCGAAAATCCCGCAGGCCGGTCGTACGCTGACGATAATTGTAATAAAAAAAAACCGGCCACATTTTAAACCGGACGAGCTGGCTGCTGCAGTCCGACGCGACGGGTTTCGGCCCCTTGATGTGCGAGAGAAATGTCGAGTGACGGTAATTTTTTTCGTATTCCCCAAATGGGTAAAACCGCGCGATGATTTTCCCCGATGAAATACGTACGTAGCTTATTGGTACAAATGTAACGACGGCAATGAAAATGCGGTGTTTGAGCGAATGGTCGCAAAAACGGTTACGGTACAAATAAGTTTCTTTTAGAAGATCGGAATAAAACCGTTTTTTTTTTTTTTTTTCCGCTAAAAACAAACTAAATTTGGCCATTTTGTCTAGGATAATTAATAATAATTAAGTATTTCGACGACGTACTGTACACGCTCGGCCATTTACGTTGGCTACGAAATATGTAGCTGTTCTTGTTATTATTTTTTTTTTTTTTTTTTAATCTTTTATCTAGACATTTTTTGCTCAATTCAAATTTGATTTTTATCTATAGATAAATTTGAATTACCCGTGTCGCAACACTGGTCGCTGGCGGATAACGGAACACGAATCACGGTCGACCAGACCTACGATTGCAATACAATTCTCCCTGCACAGGGATGAACGCAGGAATACAATTTCGGCGGAGGGTGAACAAATGTAAAACGTAACTATTAAATTAGGGTAATTTTTTAAAAATATTTTTCCGGATATTTCTAAGATGGGGGGGGGGGTTAACCCGACCAAAACCCTCTTCCTCTGCGTTCGCCACTGACCATGTAGCAAAAATATAAATCGCGGCCAAATTAGAACGGTTAAGATTAACTGGATAGGGAGACATGTCGGTCGGCCTATAAAATCAGTAGAATTAATCGTTGGAAATTGTATACAAGATCCAACGGCAGAATATCTCACAACTTTCGCGTAATATTATTATTTTTTATTTACACTTTTACGGATATTTGTGTAATATTATGGACGTGTATGGTAACCGCGACGTCTATACGGATCGTTTCGCAAACAGAGTTCCGCGGGTTTTCCGATCCTTCGCCATTTATCATCTCCTATCATCACCCGATATCGATAAAGAGATTACAGTGCGATTCATAGTTATGCTTGAAGTTATAACCATCAGGGAAAATAATTAAAAGGTAAGATACACGACATTATTATTACATAATTATTATGCGTAATGGTTGAAATAATATTTTATACTACTTGCCCACTGTGTACGCATTATTAAGAAATAATGAATAAATAACTAAAATATTGTAGGAGACGAGTTCGATAACTATGCATTTGAGACTGTGCACAGTTATTTGTCAGTAAACATCCGCGGTTGTATTAACCCGCATCCGTTCACAAAATGTCTCGTTCACCGGACACGGATTAATGAAAATGCCGTGTTGCCATTCGGCCAATTGTCAGAGGAAGCTCAAGAAGCTCGAAGAAATAAAGATAAAAAATCGAGAGAAAACAACACAAGAAGGACACCAAGACAAAAAAATACGACGGAAGATTTGTCCAATAACTTAGTTATTTCATTAGATCCGCTTATTTCGAGTATAAGAAAAAAAAAAAAAACCCCGTAATGCGCTGAAGCGAAATTGCTTATATTTATAGAAGAAGATAACGAAGACGTTTGACGAGAAAAATAGCTAGTGACGGAGAATTCACGGAGCGCCGAGAAACATAATGGTAAAAACGATCGTATTGGACCGACGAACTTTACCGCGTAAAACCGAAGTCAAATAATGTTTTTTTGTTCTTTTTAAGCCAACACGTAAAGCGGCGGTCAGCGCGCCCGGGGACGATCGATCGAAAGTGGGATCGTCGCCGCCACCGTACCCGAGAACATAAGGCGCTAGAATTGTTCTAGAATATTATGTCGGCCCGCCATTCCGCGACACGCATCGCAATCCGATAAAAAAAAAAAATACAATATTATTACCCGGGGACAGAGTGCCGGCGGCCGTATTCGGCGTGTTTCGCAAAGTTCGTAAAGCGGCGGGACGCGCCGAACCGCGGCCGTATTATTGTATGGAAACCGAACAAAAATAATAATACAATTTAAATCGACCCGTGTATACAGGGCGTGGCGGAACCGACTGACGGGTTTTAATGTTAGTCTAAGACAAAACACTTCACCGGTGGTATTGTTTTGGAATTGCACCCTTTTTCGGACGTCGTAATCGTGGCCCGGGCACGTGTACACCGGATTGGCGCACGGAGGGCTTTCCGTCCACATCTTGGCATTCCACCCAACGAATCTGTCCCGTACGTTAACACTATTCGATTTTGGCTCCGAGTATTTACTGGACGCGGACACGGAGCACCTAGAACGGTGAAGAACCACCGACAATGTGCAGTCGGTCGAGGGGCAATTCGAGCGGTCGCCGAGACGCGTTGCCCGGAGGCACGCGGTGGCTCCGGGAATGTCCCGATGTTGGAAACTTATCTGCAGCACGGGTCGGTGGAAATGGCCGAAGACCACGACTCGGGGTGTCGTACTCGGCTCCCGATTTAGCCATGTGCGATTTTTCCTCCGGGGGTTCAAAAGGATAAAGTTTTCAAACGTCGCGCGCATACCGTAGACGATCCGAAGGAGAGAATCGCCGAAGAAATCGCGGCCATACCAATCGAAACGTGCCGGAAATCACACCGAAACTTTAGAGATCGCCTACAGCATCATTTTCAATAGATAATTTAAAAAAAAAAAAAAAATGGGATTTCCTAATAATTTTAATAAAACACACCGTTTTCCTTGATGTTTTAATGTTCGTTATTTATAGCTCCTCAAAACTCATCGGTCGGCTCTTGCGCACCCTGCACTTTCGTAAGAAATCGTAAGATAGTTCAATAAACTATATTTATACGCTCTAAAATTAAAACTGAAATCCACTTACAAACAAAATAATAAAAAAAATAAAATAATATAATTGTATTAGTAAATATTATTAGTTAAATTAGGTACTAATCTATAATCTTAATATCCTATCATTGCGTACATTTTCCCAATAATTAAGAAAACTACTTTGGTGTATTCGAATATTTCAAATGACCTCATCGCCTCGGCAAATTTCAAGTTTAGGAACAATATTTGCTTATGGTAATTGCTTGGTAAAATAAAATTAACATATACGAAATGCGGAAAAAATAGGTGGTGGTGGTGGGGGGGGGGGTGCACCGATTGAAAAAATGCTCGCCGCGAAAATGTCGACATATCGAGACCACTGGTATTTCATGTCCGGCGAGTGGGATTAGCTGCCGGACAAAAAGTCGACCCGATAACAAGCGAATCGTTAATTTAAAAAAAATCATATGTGGTCGGTGGGGGGGGGAGGGATTTTTTTTTTCTTCAAATTTAGAATATCCGTAATCCCCGCAAATATTTGTTCGTATTTGATAAATCGCGTTTATATCCGACGGTTTTATAGAACATGTTCGCTATAATATTGTGCCCGAGTGTGTATATACGTATTTTCATTGCAGTACTATTAATATTGTCACAGATGTATCGCAGGCGATGATTTACGCGGTATTCGTATCGATATTTAACAGAGTCGGTCGTGTATTCTCGAAATACCGAGACTGTTTAAATTTATATACTTTTTGTAAGAAACCTATAAACTCAATATACGTATTATATTTCACGCTCTTCAGTTAAACATAATTTTAAACTCTTAAGTATAACTAGTCTACTCAATACCACTCACTCGCTCACTGATCGCTACATCTCAAAAACACGATAAAACCGTATGAACTTGAAATGTGTAACAGTGGTCCCTCTAAATGTTCTACATGTACAATAAGAAAAGATTTTAAACGTTTTTTTTTTGTGAGTTTAAGTGGATTAATTACAAAGGTACTAATAATAATATTATAAACGCGAAACTGACGCTGTTTGTTACCTTTTCACGCGTGAACCGCTGAACGGATTTCGATAAAATTTGACAAGGAGGTATATACTGCATCCCGAGGAAGTACATAGGCTACATTTTATCGCAAAAATTCAGCCCCTTGTGGTTGGCTGTCACGGGGATTTTGGTATTTTGGAATATTTTATGGTTGATTATAGTTACTTTAGCGACATCGATAAAAAAAATTATTGTATAACAAATTTTGCTAACGAAAGTCACTAAAAGCTAATATTAAAAGCTTTGTGACCGTAATATATATATATATATATATTTGTTGACAAATATACTAAAACGAAACATTTTGACGACGTTTCTTATAGAGAAACTAACCTAACCTAACCTAACCTAAATTTCTTATAGAGAACATTTCGTAGGTATTTTTGATATGTCTCGCTATTCGATCTAGCGCATAGCTCTTAGCCGGGCAGCTCGAGCAGCGAAGATTACGAGTACTCAAGAATCCGAAATGCAGATCCCCAGGGTCAAATGTACATAGAATTTTGTAATCAAATAGAAATTTGTTTTTATATTTAAAAAAAAATATATTATTCGTTCAATACTGGCACGGGCAGAGCCGTGCGGCACAGCTGGTAATCTACAATCTTAATATCCTATGCTAATCTATTGTCTGAATGTTTTCAATTATTTAGAAAACTACAATGAAAATCACTAATTCGACCTACCCGAGGCACCGTGGACTAGATCCAAAACGTTTTTGGAAAATGTGCTATACTAAAAAAAACCGGAGCACGATGTCTGGTGGAAATGATGTTTACAGACCGGGAGAAAAAAAAACCATACACGCACACAACACTAGTAAAACCAATACATTCGACGGCAACATAACGAGTGTGTTTTCTCGACGTATTCCCCCGGGGTCAACGATGCATTTTCGATTGGCTGCGTATTATTAATACGGAAGTTTTTTTTATTTTTTTTACGAGGATAGTTTGTTTAGAGAGTTTGGTGTCTTTCGATCTGCAAATTATTTTTTTACACAACGGACAGACTTTGCCCGGGAACCGGGAACTCGGATTTGCGCCGCTTTCGGCGCATCCCTATGATGCACCGGAGATCGTGGCGGGAGACCGCTCGCGGAGGCGGTGTCGTAAGGTTCGAGGATTTTTAAAACGTATTTTCCCGTCGGACGGCAAGGGTACGTGTCCGTTCGGCTTATCGACTCGTCGGCGTGTGCTCTCCCGTTCCCGGTGGTCGGGAACGCAACCCAACGTACACGCGCCGCGACGCGGGCAGGGGCCGTTAAACGAAATCCCGCGCGATCGATGTGTGGCCTGCGCGGCGTCGTCGGAGCACACTAACGACGCTATTGTAATACGAAAACCAGAGTTGGATATTATATTCATGTATAGTGTTATCTAGTAAAAATAGACCGATAAAAAAAAATTAAAAAAAAAAATATATAATAACGCGAATCGGAATAATTTAAAATCGTTTTATCTCCTAAAACCTAATCAAATTGGTTTTTATTTGTTTCCATTTACGGGGGGGAGTTCATTTTGGATATATTTGTCTTTACGATTTTCTCCATCCGAGATTTATAACAATAATTCAAGCTTTGCATCGTATCCGGCCCATTACGTTGTATGAATATATTTTTTTATATTTTCGGTCATTTTATCTATAGTTGTTTATAGTTGAAGTATCATTTGAAGGAAAAGAGCACTTTTTATACTTTACCCAAACCATACCCTATTTCCTACGGCCAAATGATTGTCGCTTTTGTGGAGCGATAGAGCGGTTCAAAGATTTCGTTTTTTTTTTTTTTTTTTTTTTCATTTATGATCCGGGCTTCTTTCAATTTTTTTTTAGACCTATCCATGTTTATGTTTTGTTTTAAATTAGTATTATTTTTATTGAAATGTATATTATAAACAGAATTTTATTAGAAATTTTATTGCAAGTTAAAACCGCACGTATATAGTGACAATTACGTCTACGAGAGAGGACATAATGGCTTATAATATCTATATTCCCTAACTTTGTATAATAAAATTAACATGTTTTAACATCTTTTTCGTATCAAGTAATCAACTGTAAATAAAAAAAAAACCTAAATTTATTAAGTAATATTAAAATACAAGTTGACCAAATAAAAAACGTACAAAGCAATATATACCTATTTTTATTTGTAAGTTATAATTAGTAGTGTAACATCGCATATAATAGTATCGCGCAGTCATGAATTATAAATCCAAAGCCTCATATTAAAAAAGAATAAATAAAGAACAACTGAAAACGAAAAAAAAAAAATGTAATTTAAATGTAAAACAAAATGGTTAAATGGGCAATCTGGTAATTAATATAAATAAAATATATTTCTATAATGATAAAAAAATATTATTAGGCAAGTATCTATTAGTGTTATGAATTAACAAATCAATGTATTGTAGGTTATAAAATTGCGTACAATATCTCGTGAATAATATACACGTTGCAGTCTCGTTTCCTGCATGTTTTACTAAAATACTCACTGTCCACTGATAAAGTAATCAACTGATAGAATTATACTGAAATCAGTGTTGTAAATATTCTCCAATTTCCATATAAAGTGACCAACGAAATCAATAGATTTTTTGATACACATTCCGTGAGAAAGGGGGGGGGGCGGAAACCGTGATGGAAAAAAACAATCGTATTCATATGAAAGGCGGCCCCTGGCTGTTTAGGAAAATATCCAGTGATTTTCAATTTTCAATGCAATCCATCGTGCCAACGAGCAACAATGGATTTGGAATAAACACGGAAATATTTTTTTATTTGTTCTACGAAATGCATTAACACTGTCGTGAATGTATTACACATAGTTTTTATATCACTCAATACGTTATCAATGATTTTCACGGAAAAACCACGAATAATGTCTCTTTGTTTTCTCGGTCATCGTTTTTTTGTTTATCAGAGGTCGTACGATTTTTTTCGTTGGCGCAGTCTACGAGTTGATAAGTCTATGGAAATAAGCCACCTGTTTGGTGGTGGGGGGGGGGGGTATTAATTTTCCCAAAGGTCTCGTTACGTACAAGATGAAAAACTTCTTGGCACCGTTTTTGCATTCTTGCGCAGAATAATAATAGCTATACCATTAATTAACTGCCGAAGTCGGCATATTATTATTATCTATAGCACCGCTCATTGTTTTCCCCTCTCAGGGATATAATCCGCCTACACGGTCTCGTTGGATATAATATTAAAAAGAAAAAGAAAAAAATGTAAAATATGATCTGCATGCGCCGCTATATTTCGTCAGTTAAACATTATACAGGCAGGTACTGTGTGTATTTTCTTTTATTACAAAATATTTCTGTCCAGTAAAGTCTCGAAATAAAAAATGGGATTTTCGAAACGTGATAAGATGGCGTATCACGATATACATGTATGCTGCATTTACAAAATGATAACCAGTTCAAAAAAGGTAAAGAAAATTTCAAAAAAAAAAAAATCAACCAAATCGACGAAAATGTGGCCTACAACGAGAGAATAAATCTTTACGAGAAAAATTAAATTTTTCAAATTTCGTATGATAATTGCTCGGAAAAAAAAAAAAAAAAATGACCCGATACCAAGTGAACCGATAATAACAAAATCAAACGGGGTTGGGTTCGGAATTTTTTTTTTTAAATTTAGAATATTTTTCGTATTTGATAAATCGCGTTTATATCCGACGATTTTCGTTATAATATTATTAAATATTATTTTCACTGCAGTAATATCAATATTAACGCAGATGTGCTGCAGGCAATGATTTATATTATTTTAATTAATATTCAAATAGAGTTGGTCGAACACTCGACTTTTCTCAAATACTCACTGTTTTATTAAAATAAAATAAATGACCGCCCATTTAGGTGTCTTCAATTCATCATTTATTTTCGTAAATATCTTCAAACACAGATATTTCCTATACGCACTCTAAAAAAAACCCATCCCCGAAAACACACAATTAATAATGATTTGTATTATCATTATGAGTCCAATATTGTGATAGTGCGATTATAGGCGGTAAACAACAGAAAATGATTAAAGGACCTATGAGTTTTTACACAATTACAAACGGTTTTAGAGTGGGTCGATTTTGGAAACATTCTCGAGTCGAGTATTCGACATTACTCGACTTTTGAACTCGACTCGACTCGAAAATACCAATACTCGGCTCGACCCGATTGGATTTCAATAAACTAAAACTCGCCCCAACTCTAATATTTCATTTTACAGGCGCTAACGCGTTGACAAACTAATCGTACGAATATAAAATACAAACTAGACGGGTGTAATATTCGTGTCGTTAGCGGTTTAGTATATTTTATAAGAGCCGACACCTGTATACTATGATAACGGTGAGCTGCGGTATAAAAATAATAATTAACGAGTAATAATTTTATACATATAACAATATTTTCGTATTTTCAACGTTGTATATTTTTGCGAAACGTGCCGGAGAATTCCGGAGGAAATTACCGAACGTATTAACGGATATACATAATTATTGGCGGCGAATATTAAAGCGTGCCAAAGAGGAAAAGGAGCCGATCGAGGAGTTTATAGCAGTAGATAAGACTGGAATATAATATTTGTTGAACGTACGTAAATTCGTTTTAATCGGATTGCGGAAACTGCGTTATTGGTATTAAATAATTATTTGCGGATATATCGTGTGCAGTTTTGGCTGTTAATAATAAGTTACGGTTTAACGTGTTACATTAACAATATTCGATTAATGAATAATTTGTTATAATCGGACCAATACAAATCAATAACGAAATTATTATTGAAATAAGTATCGTGCGATTAGATAACATTGGCAACGGGCACATACAAATAATTTATTCTATTTAGTTTGTGACGAACAATCGAATATATATATATATTTTTTTTCCCGCCACTGTTATTTGTTAAGAAATGGATCGAATATTTCGAAAAACTATTCGAATAGTTTTTCCCACACCCGAACAAAAACTATTCGTTCTATAGAAACTATCGAATACCGTTTTCAATCTATCGAATAGTTCGATAGTAATTATTCGGTTTTGCACATCGTTGCTTGTACAATACAATACGGCCACCGTGCGGTTTTAACATAAACGCGTAAAAAAAAAAAAAAAAAAAACCTCTGAGATTATACTATACTATTATTATATACGGGGTGATTTTTTTTTTTTCGTTTCTCTATCGTGTTCCATCGATTTTCGGGCAGGATTTGATTGCTGTTACTGTTTTTATTTATTTATTTTTTTCAATCTTTACGCAATTGTTTATGCTTTATTAATACGATATTTTCAAACGTTGATACCTACACTTCTCGAACGTTCAATGAATTCATCGATTTACAATTGAACCCCGTTTTCTACATTGTTTCAAAAAAAAAAAAAATATATAATGTTTTTCTACAAATGTGTCATAAATCTTTATTGAATAATCACCGGACCATGATCAAAAAAAAAAAAAACAACGTCTCGTACGCACAATATATTTTTTTACAAATTAGTTACCTATCTAGTTAGTCGTTGGCCCGCGCGATGTCAAAAATATTAAATACAACAGTTATACGAAAAATGCTGTCGAGTAAATTGTAGAAAATTGTAAACAGCTGATTATACTACACGTACGTTTAAATCGCCACAATATATCGTAAAAATACAGGCTTAACAATATTATTATTATTATTATTATTATTATGTTCGTATACGAAAATGTTTAAAACACTGGATTTATAATAGTGAGCGTGTATGTTATTTTAATGTAACGTGGTTTTTATTTTCGTATATATTTTTCTTGTTATTTCTTGATGCGTATTTATTCAACTCGATCTACGTTAAATCCTACTACGTTACTATTATTTTGATAAACCGTCTTTCTTTTCGTAAACCCCTCCCAAAAAAAAAAAAAAAAAAACGAGAGCTAAAACCTCGTTATACTATACTGTTTCACGTGTTTACGTTGCAATAAACAACAAATAAATAATTGCAAACCATCATTCGGATATTTATAATTATAATATTCGGATTTCTTTTACTGTGCGACTCGTGAGATAGATTTGATGAAACTCTGGATTTTATGCACTGCGAGGTGGTAATAAAATTACAATAATAGTTCTAAACGAAGTATTGTATTGTATTGTAAATCGTAATGTCCGAATGTCAACGTTTAAAGTTAACTGGATTTATTTAGAACCATTTATAATCCAAATATCCGAATATCCTAATTCATTTTTATCAGGATTTTTAAAATATCCGAGTATCCGGATATTACCAACGTTATTATTTACCTATTTTTAATACATACCGAAATATAACTCAAATTTATTCGTTTTATGTGAACCGAATTCATTTTAACCGGGGTCCTTGTACACGGACAAAATCCTTATTAATTTGGCGCTGGAACCGGTATATAATCCGGATCCACAACAATTGAGCTCGGTGAAAAAATTATTGTTTATATTACTTAAAAAAAAAATGTATAAGAGCATAATGTATAAATGTGAAAATCATAATAAATACGTATTAATTTCAAAATAAATGCAATTTTCGAACAAATGTTTAACCCGAATGTTGAAAAAAGTTGTTTATCAATGCAAGAAATCTGAAATCCGCTGGGTTTTATATTGACGGACTTATTCGTGAGTTAGTGTGCTAAGAGTGACTCTACTTTGGTTATTTTCAAAATAATGGATCAAAAACAATTTCGTGTTAAAAAGGTTTGAAAAGTGTTATGCGGACTCCGCTCCATCAGAAACAAAAATAAAACGTTGGTATGCGGATTTCAAACGTGGTGGTAGAAACACTAGGTGGTGCAGAACGCAGTGGACGTCCAAGTGAGGCGGTAACACCGGAAAACATTGGAAAAATTCACAAAATCGTTTTAAATGATCGCAAAGTGAAGTTGCGTGAGTTAGCTGACACGGTAAATATATCAAAAGAACGTGTTGGCTTTATATTGCATTTGTCCATGGGAAAGCTCTGTTCAAAGTGGGTGTCGCGTTTGCTCATTGTTGAACAAAAACAACAACGTATTGACGATTCCTATGGTACAATGGCAAAACCACACGAATCAAAGATCGAATTGCTTCCGCATCCACCGCATCCTCCAGATTCGGCATCCGGCGACTACTGGCCTCTGTTCGCAGATCTCAAAAAAATAAAAAAATTGCTCGCCGGTAAGTAATTTCGCTCGAATGAAGAGGTTATCAGAGGTTAAACCGAGGCCTCCTAGTCCGAAGCAAAAGATTATTTCGTTCTACAAATATAGTATTGGAATGTTAGAGCGGCGTTGGAATGATTGTGTTGCCCTTTGATGGGGGATCGCGCTGATGAATAAAGTCAATTTTTTTTTTTTATAAAAGTACCGTGTGGTCTTTGTTAGACCCGGGACTTTGCGGTCCACGTGGTACTCGTACCACGGTCACCGATACCCCGTGTCGGTCGGCGTAAAAATCGTTTCCAATACGCACGTCGGTGGTGTATGAATACCGACGCGTTATTCGTAATGCGCATTAGGGTTAATATTATTATGGAGACGGCCGGTTAAAAGCATAAGCGCGGTAAAAACTAACGATAATAATCCGTGTCGCTCGGCAATACAATTTACAGTATTATTATACACTCGTAATTATATTAATACAATCGGGACGAAACAAATGGCCCTTATCATACACTTATAAAGTTCCCGGTGCCCGGTCGCATATTAGCGTTCCGGCGCCCGTCTCGGCACCGGGTCGTTTCCGGTTGGCCGGTTCGAATTTACCGGCAAACTACGAGCGTGCATCCCCGGACACGACACCGCTACGCACGTTCATAACAATTTTTTATTTTTTTTTCCCAAATATAACGGCCAATACGCTTAACGGTTGCGCGAATACTGTTGGAAATGTTCCGGACAACCGCCGTGCAATATGCGAATGCGAATTTTATACAAAACGAGTCACTTAAAAATCGAAAGAAAACCTTATGAACAAGTTCGAAAATAAAAATAAAAAAATTGCAACACGTGCAAAAGTCGACACCGGATGGTACAGTAAAAGTACTGGTTCATCGAATAAAAAAATAATAATTCTCCTCGTCCCATTGTCGAAATATGATTAAAACATTTGTAGGTTATGAGTACACAATTCTATAATAAAAATGTCCATCATCATGTTTCACTCAAATTTAAAACATTAACCGTGGTGACGTCCTAAAAAATATACGGGACTTTGTCAAAAAATTAAAAGGTCTCATTTCAGGTCTAAAACAAACAAAGTATCCACTGTTCATCAAAATCACAGGGGACAAGCCGATATCGTACATACAACATATCGCATATCGACTGTCTAAACCTGATACCGCTCCAAGGAAGTTATAGAGTCCCAAAATCTAATACCAAGTCAATAAAAAGCCACCGGCGGATGTAGACAAAGCAGAGGGGAAATTAAAAAACTTAACCCTACATGTTGGTCTAAACCTGATAATGTCCCAATGGAGTTGGCCTCGTCAACCATTATAGGTCGAGTGTCGCTTAAAAAAATAAAAACAGACGTAAATATGATTAGAATTTGTAATTTAGAAATTGATTAAATTAGAAATTAATCCCGGGTCCGGATAGTGGATTCGTTTAGATAATCTTACGTTCATTGCGTTCATATGTAAACTCATATGATTTGCATACATCAATTTAGACTATAAAGTATAAATGTAAAACCTAGTCGATGAAAAACCACGATGGGTTTAGTAGTGCCCTCTATTTTCGCCAAGACATTATGGGTATTTGTCCGGGGCTCATGCGGACCTAACCTACTGGATTTAATAATTCTTTTAATTTTAATTAATCCTTAAATTAGAAGAACGCCAAAAAAGTATACACTCAGTCAAAAGTACTAGGGCTAAGTAAAATGCGATTGCTTAGGAATCGTATCCGTTGAAAATGACATTACTGCAGCAAACATTAATGTCGAGTTATCGATGCATTTGCAGAACAGAAGACTAGAAAAAAAAAAAAAAAATGTAAAAATTGTAAAGATTTTGTAATACCAACATTCAAATATTGTTTAATTTACTATTCAGTAAATTGATTGGTTATTATATTTACCAATTATAATTAAATTTACATATCATAATAATATGTAAATATTATTTTCCTTTTGTCTCGGGAATCAAAAGTTCTAAATCAAGATCTGGGGTTCAAAATAGAACCGTGAAAATTAGAAACAGCAACAAATTCGGTCTACGTGACTACCATTGACTGCGTGACAAGATTGCTTCAATTCTTCGAGAAAACGTGTGTCGATTCGTAAAGTGAGGAGTAGTGATTAGTGATGGAAGATATTTGAAAGTGGATTGATCTTTTGGATCGATCTGGACCGGGAAATAAAAATTGATCTACAAAAGAAACGTTCACAAAAGATCGATCCGAAAAAATCGGAATTTTATTTGATATAATAAATAAAATAAACAATTAGTCCAATGTGCGATCTAAATCGGCGGTTTTCTTAGTACACTTACATTTTTTTTGCGACAAATTGTTTTATATTAAAACAGTAAAAAAACGTAGAAATTTAGCGAACAATTTTTGACGACGATTTTCATTTCCTCGAGAGTGGAGAGTATCGATCTTTCGATTAGTTTTAAATTCTGCGTTTTGTTAATTTTTCGTTTAGAAGTTAAATTCAATTGTTTTTTTTTTTTTTTTTAATAAATTTTTCAATTTTATTTAAGTAAAGATCGATCCAAAATGAATGCATTCCAAATAGATCGATCTCTTCGAAGATCGATTCAGATCGCCCGTCACTAGTGAGGAGATGGCGCCCGCGTAAAACACGAATCGACCGTTGAGAAATTCATAAACGACCCGGTGCCGAAACGGATCCCGGAACGTTTACACGGCCCCCGGGCGGCCGGGCGGCCGGCGATCGGCCCGGTGCACGGACGCGCATAGGCGGGTTGGCCCGGGTGTGCGTCGTAGCCCGACGTCTCTTTTCCGACCGGAGACGATAAATCGGCGATTTTATTGCGGCCTAATATTCGTAAATTGTTAATACATTGCGCGTAATAACAATAAACGTATAAGCCCGTGACGCGGAGGGCTCCGTTTTATATTGTCGTAAAGGTTTAGGCACCTACCTACGGCCATAGGCGTCCTCCGTCCGACGCCGGCGCGCGGTTCTTCGCGGGGTCACCGGAGACTTTCAATTAACGCGCGCCGGAGATAATGATAAAAAAAAGAAAAAAAAAAAAAAAAAACCAGTTATACGGTTATTCAATTACGCGTGTAATTGTGAGTGTGTTTGTGGTTTATTTTTTTATTATTATTATTATTATTCTTTTATTTTTTTTTTCCCACATTTCAAACGCTCCCTCCGTCCGTTTCACCGCGGAACACGAACCCTGCGGAGTGATTGTATGTATAGTGTCATCATCGGGTTTTATACTGCCCGCTGTAAAGTGATGGTCTTTTTCTTTCTCTCTCACTCTCTCTGTCTCTCTTTCTATCTCTCTGTCTCTCTATTTCTCTCTTTCTATCTCTCTTTCTCTCTCTCTCTCTCTCTCTCTCTCTTTCTCTCTCTCTCTCTCTTTCACTCTCTCTATCTCTCTGCGGAATCGGAAGTAAAACGAACGTCCCCGTTGAATATATTGGAAATCTGCCGGAAACGTCGGTACCCGCCCGGAACCCGAACTCGCACTACTGAAATTTAATTACGGCGTCGTGTAAAAGTTATATATATATATATATATATATATATATACACGCAATCAAATCGAGAGGTATGCAACAAACATTCAAAAAATACAATTTAAAAATAAGAACGGTGGCCTGTCGCTGGTCGCTGTATATTAATAAACGCTTGCTATTGCTGAAATATTTGTTGACAAACCGATAGAGAATTTTTCGCGCTAAGACAAAAACAAAAAAACAAACAAAATCGCTACTCATATTATTCGCAGTACAAAATAATGTAGGGGCTAGGAGCTAGAATGACCATACAAATAAAATAAAAATACGGGACGCTTTTGTTACCCGACTAAATATAATAATATAAAAAAACCAAACAAATCAAATGTGTGCTGTATAATAGTTTTGAAATACAAATAAAATATTAATATGTACACAAAAATACAAAAAAAAAGAAATTTATTTCGATGATGATGGCTGGTAAATTTCTTCTGCTGCTATTTTCCGTGTACTTTTGTGCTGAACTGATTGCAACGAGCAACTTAGTTACTTTTAATAAAATATTATCAAATGCATTACAAGAATAGTTTTTAAAATGTGTTTTCACAATTTGATAGTTTCAACCAAAAAAAAAAAACGAACAACACATTAATGGTTGAAAAAATCCGTTCTACCGCAGCATTGCCAGAGAATATTCTACGATTGCCGATATATTAGTTAACTTAAATTATAACAGTAAAAGGAAATGCGGGACAGACTTGAAAACAAACCGGACAAAAGTTTTTGCCGGGACAACGGGACACAAAATTGAAATACGAGACATATGGTAACCCTAGGCTAGGCACATATCCGTCAATCATAACCATAGTGCCGGTCAAATGATTTTGTCACGGGAAATGCTGATTTTTCAGCATAATTTTTTAAAATATTTTTATATATATATATATAAAAAAATAATATAATACGTATTGAAAGGGAATGAGGCCGTGTGCATTTGTCCGGAAATTGTCGAAAAGAGCGAATCACAGCGCCCCCCGAGTTGTGTCTCGGCGTCTGAAATGCTACAATCATACTAAAAACCGACCATAAAATCGTTTTTTTTTTTCCCTCTTCTTCTTTTCGTAGGGTCACGTCGTGTAATCATATTGCGCCAGTGTCACGTTTCCTCGCGCACGATTGGCTCCGGTGTTTTTA
This sequence comes from Tuberolachnus salignus, assembly GCA_956483605.1. Taxonomy (NCBI): domain Eukaryota; kingdom Metazoa; phylum Arthropoda; class Insecta; order Hemiptera; family Aphididae; genus Tuberolachnus; species Tuberolachnus salignus. The sequence goes on from OY101429.1 coordinate 53,558,013, forward strand.
TCGGAAGTGTCTGTTTTCGACTGGCACACAGGGTATTTTTATTACTAACGCATCGCACATTTTTTTTCGCATTTTATTTTTATACGATTCGAAATTACAATATATATATATATATATTTGTTCGTCATCCTCTATTACTTTTCACTATAAAATCGTTATTATATAACGATAAAACGAATTTTGTTTCATAAAGAAAATATTATCTTCGGTTTTACAACCATTTGGCCGAGATCGTAATACGATGTATTTCAATTCAAATAAAATTCTACCGAATTTGTCGAACGCAAAGTACTATTGCCAACACAAAGTACGAGGTTCACAGACCACGGTGTGAACATTTTACATTCTAAATTCAACGAAGTAAGTATTCCTTGTATTTTTTACTGTGATTTATTTTTTATTCTCTCCGGTTGGTTAAAACTATTGGGTTTTTTCGTGTATACCATGCGAAATTCCCGCCCGGTGATACTTTACTCGACATACTTTGTGAAATGTTAGCCTCTCTAGATCCTTTTGTTGTTTTTTTTTTTTTTTTTTTTTTTTTTTTAAATTATTCACGTCGAACCCGAGAAGATTCGGAATTTTCGCCCGGCGGTACTTTACTTAACATTATTTTCTAGATTCCAAATAGTTTTACTAAAATAATTATAATAAAAGACAACAAATGACGATACATTGATTTTATTTTCATCGATTTCTGGGTTACCTTAGCTACAAGGCGGAAACACGCGACTAATACTATAACTTCATACGCGGTATGATTGATTTTCCGTTCCGAATCGTTTTTTAATTGCAACGATTTATCGTTTTATATATACATATATACCGAATCGTCCTGTTTCCCGTGTCTTCTAAACTCTCCACCGACACCGGGTAAGTAAAATATGCCCGGATTTTTAGTCTTTATTTTTTATTTAAAAAAAAAAACCGAGACTTTCCGTATACAAACAAACATAACACGCGAATTTCGTACATATAGAGTGACGTGGCAGAAGAAGATAATAACAACGATTTATCGAGTTGAGAGTGGCAAATCGAGTAAACTACGTATAACGTTATTTAAATTATACATTAATTACAAACGTGATGTAATAGAATTGTAAGTAATTATTTAGGTACTAAAGATACGTATCGTCACGGTGGTTTATACAATTTTCCATTAGAAGAATTTTTTTTTTTTTTTTTAATAATACAATTTATAAATCCAATGTAAGTACACGTCCATTAATAATAAATTTATACAATATATATATATATATATATATTTCAAAAGGTATTCGAAAAGTAGGTATTCAATCCGATAGAATTAAACGATATCGTTCGATTGGGTGTACGGTATAAACACGGCCGGATCATTAATATGTATTAATTATTTTATACCATCATTCCGGCATATAGCGTATATTCTTATATACATTTAATATTGTGTTAAAATGAAAAGAAATTGAAATATTATTAAATCGACGCGGTGCAATTCACATTTAAATCGTTTTTTGTTATTATCTTCGTGTAAAACACGTTATAATTATTGCGTTTTAAACGGGAAAAATTGATCGCATATAAAATTCGATAAAAAAAATAACAAAAAAAAAAAAAACCGCAATAATTACAATACCAATAAATAAAACCTAACAATAAACGATATATTATAATCGATGAGCAAATGAACTATTATAATCGTAAACGGAAATTAAAACTCGATAAAGCGTTTCTCCTGTTCCAATATTTTCAAAATTTGACTTAATCTTTATTATTATTATTCGTATAAAATTCCATAAAATTAATTCTGATAGTAATCGGATTTTCACGCCGTCATCGATAAGCAACGTGAATTTAAAAAAAAAATATACGACGGCTATGATAAAGAGATAGAGATAAAATTGATTTCTTCTTCATAACTTCTGACTTCGACATTGAACAATATTTGTTCAATATTTATGTACATTTTAATACTAAAAAAAGAGAACTGTGCGACGAATTATAATTAATTAATTTTTTTTAAAGAAATATATATTTTTTTTTTTTTCGTTGTATAAAGTATATACTACTATTAACAGTAGGAGTCTACTTGAGTTTACATGGAAACAATTTTAAATATAATTGCATATACTTTTTTTGGGATCAATTTGCAGCCACGATCAATTGTTCGCGATCAATTCGTCCAATAACAGTACCGCAGGCTACAGTAAAAAATAAAATAATCGTACCGGTGATATTATATTTTCAAGTTTTTCATAATTTTTAATTTGTATAATTTAACTAAAATTGCGTAGTGAAATATACAGATCGGAACGGGATACTAGATATCATGTTTACAGGGAAAATAGTGAATTTATCACAATGTTTGTTTGAAATTAAAATAACTACAGTGAGAGTACAAATATTTTCCAAAAAGTAATTTTAGTGGATACATTAAAAATAAAAAAAAAAAGAAAAGAATAGTGTTACTATTTACTACACATGGAAAAATATCGAACATACTTATGGGAAACTTAAAAATATTAACAAGGTACGTAGGGTCGTACGTTGCCACGCGGAAATATCAGTTTCTCTTCCGTGTTGTCACGCTGCTTTGTCGTTTTGCAAAATAATTATTTTACTCCGGTCGAATATCGTTGATATTTTACTTGCACGGGAATTTCACTGTCGAACATCAACAATAAACAATAATCTCAGAATATACAAAAAAAAAAATACAGATTAGAATCGTTTAGTAGCCGGTATACGCGTTCAACTCACGAGAAGTGTTTCGTTGTCGTTTATCGGATTTTATCGACTGTCAAAACTACTGGAAACTATATTGTAACCGACCTATATAATAGCACAATGCGTGCGTTTTCGTTACCGCCGCGGTAAATAATATTATCTATACGAACTGACGAGTATAATACAATATATATATACAACACATGGGCCGAAAAGTCCCGGGCCCAACAAAGCCAACACGGTTCTTTCATAAAAAAAATTGACTTTATTCACCAGCAAAATCCCCCATCAAAGAGCAGCACGATCATTCTAACGCCGCTCTAACATTTCAATACCATACTTGTAGAATGATTTATATTTTGCTTCGAACTAGAAGGCCTCGGTTTAACCTCTGATAACCTCTTCATTCGAGCGAAATTACTTACCGGTGAGCATTTTTTTTTTTTTTTTTTTTGAGATCTGCGAACAGAGGCCAGTAGTCGCCGGAAGCCGAATCTGGAGAATACGGTGGATGCGGAAGCAATTCGATCTTTGATTCGTGTGGTTTTGCCACTGAACCATAGGAATCATCAACACGTTGTTGTTTTTGTTCAACAATGAGCAAACGCGACACCCACTTTGAACAGAGCTTTCCCATGGACAAATTATCGTTCAATATAAAGCCAACACGTTCTTTTGATATATTTACGGTGTCAGCTAACTCATGCAACTTCACTTTGCGATCATTTAAAACGATTTTGTGGATTTTTTCAATGTTTTCCGGTGTTACCGCCTCACTTGGACGTCCACTACGTTCTGCACCATTAATGTCTCTACCACCACGTTTGAAATCCGCATACCAACGTTTTATTTTTGTTTCTGATGGAGCGGAGTCCGCATAACACTTTTCAAGCCATTTTTTCGCTTAAACGATATTTGTTCCCATCAAGAAGCAATGTACAATTAAAACACGAAATTGTTTTTGATCCATTATTTTGAAAATAACAAAAGTGTAGCGTCACTCATAGCACAATAACTCGCACACTAATGAACAGATTGTCATGGAATTTTAACAGCTGTCTTTTGCAGGTTTAGTGTCAAATAAAAATGAGGTAAATTCCAAATCACTAGTGCTATCTATGTGTTAGGCCCGATACTTTTCAGCCCGTGTTATATTTAATAACAATAATAATAATAATAATAATATTATTATATATTCGCGGGGGATGGCTCAACGGTATCGGTTTTACGATACGTGTACGGAGAATTTTGGTTTTTATATACGAAAAAAAAAAAAAAAATATGTAGGTCATTGTGTCTGAACGAACATATATATATATTTATATTATTATTGATATGACGCGTACGTTCCATTAACTTTTAGGACGCCGACAGATGAAATCGGACGATTTTTGCGTATAATATGCATATATAAACCAAGTACGTATAGCATTCCGTCACTGCTCCGGATGCGCCCGCGCCGCTCGGAAACCGATTAAAAGCGATTCAACGCCGCCGCGGTAATTATTATAATATAATTATTGTTGCACGATTATTATATACCGAACCCAAATTATATATTCGCCCTCGGGTCGATATTCGAATCGGAGGCGTAATTAAGGGGAAAATATCGCCCATCTCCTCTCTTCCCAAAATAAAAACCACTTTTATTTTATATATATACTTTTGCTTATACTCGCTGTTTTCTAAGCGGCCGCGGCTAGGACATTTTAGGTTTTCTCATTTGGAATAGAGTTAGAAATACAATTGTACACAATAGACGAATGTGATAAAATTACAATTATTATTCGACCAATAATTGTAACGCGAGAATCGCTAAATTATGTACTAGACGATAAGTTATTTTTGTAATCGTTTGATTGTTGTGATTTTTAGGTGATAATCGGCTTGAAATCTAGTCAACTCGATAAAAACAATTCAATAACTCCGGCGAGCCAAACTGGGAAGAATAAACCTAAACGGCCAACGGGGATAGATCAGATGGGTGGCCATAATTCGGTTAATATGAAGCAGGCAAAAGACATATAATATTATATAATACTATACCATATGGTGGTAACATTACACGAAAAAAACCCCACTCCCGCAAGCTGTAATCCGACTGCAATTTTTAAGTATTTCAAATACTAAAAACGAACAAAACTATACTACTAGAATGTGATAAGATAAAACTAAGCATTTGGTCGTTCTGCTGATCGTTCGGACTTTTGCCTGCTTTATATTGGCGTACAGTGTAATACACGATATGGTTCCACTAAATCGTAAACATGCTTACTCTATAATGTTATACATGCTCTAGCAGAATGCAATTTAAAGACGTACCACGGCGTTTATTTAATATTATTAAAACATTTTTAATGTCGTACGCGTTACCACGACACTTGAACGTATACCCCTTCAATAGCTCTGAACCTACTTACGATGGTACTGAATGACCGAAGTCAATTGCACTTTAATCCTTATTATTTTACTTGATGCATTTATTTAATAAAATTAATTAAATTAAAACATTTTTAGGAGCGGTTTATCAATGTTGTCGGTACAAAGGCACGTTGAAATTAAACCTGACGATGCGTTTTATTGATGATATTTCTAAATGGCTCATGTACTTGGATCAAGTTGTATACACTATAATCACCGTAGTTATACGGTACTACTTGTACTATTTAAGTTATATTTGCTCAATAGTAATAGACGTAATATGTTTCCTAAAACCTATACATCCCCGATTCCAGAGGAAATTTTTAATCGCTCCACTGATTCAAATATCCGATTATATGGCGGTGGGAGGGGGGTAGGAATACCACATTTCCAATCGCAGTGTCCGTGTATGCGTTTATTTACTCGATCGATTCAAAATTTAATGAAAAAACCCAAAACCCGCACTACTGATTGAAACATATATTTTAATGTGTTGCGGATAACAAAAGTCCACAAGGTTTTCGGGATTCGAGCCATCGCGGTCCGTCGTCACCGCCAATGCGTCGGTATTAACGACGTTTTATATGCGGTAACCATAGCGATTCGCTGGGTATAAATAATACGATTTACGCGGGTGGCATAATATCGGTAGGTATTTGTTTTACGAGGGCAAAATAACGGCGGTGGCGATAAACAAAAAAAGAAAAAAAAAAAAATGAAACGTGTTCTACACACGGTTTTTACCTCTCGAATCGAAAAACGATCGTGAACTCGCGAAGAAAAACCAAGTTAACCGACAAAACGACTACGTGCAGACTTTATATGCTATATGCAAACATAAATATAATAAAAAAAAAAATAAAAAAAACCGCAAATTCCTAGCGCCGCATCGTGAAATATACAAATTGGATATATTAGATAATATGAAAACGGAAATCCGAATCCAAATCGAAAACTATCGACTTTCTGCACGACGACATTTGCCACCGATTCACATAGGAAAAACCATTTATACTCCCCGGAAGAAACTTTCGGCTCGAATGCAATTTGCAATTATTATTCTACGATATTTCGCGTGTTTCTCGTTAGACTTTATGATTAATCGCATTAGAAATCCTATGTATTTCGATGTTCCTCGGATAGTTTTAAACATCTAAAAAAGAAATGCAATTGATGGGTGATTTTTTGTGTCAATTATTGATTTTTAATATCAATAATTTAATACGAATTATACGGTTTAAGGACGTAAGCCCATTTTGAAATTGTCATTTTTTTTCGTCTCAATATTTAGTGTGTATTCGCATGGCATTTTTCTATTACAGTAACTTTTTAATGAAGGGCTGGATAAGCGTCTCGCCGGCTCTCCTCCCAACCATCATATGTAAGTATACTTAAAAATTAAAATTTAACTACGCCAATATTTAGTATGGAACTATTATGTATTTATATGATCGATCTCGAAATTCCTGCTACCCCACGTCCATTTCAAAAGTAGATTACGAGATATTACGAGATAAATTAACGCAAAATTAAATATTGAACGACGTCAATAATTAGTATGCGAATCGGTCCTGGGCTTGCGATGTGCATCGAAATCAATAAATCTATATGCGTACGATTTTCGCTATCCCTACAGCTAGGTCGCTGGTAAATAATTCTAAAAAAAAATAAATGTACGTGAACTGGATATTTTTTATTATAGTGGAAATTGTAAACGGCTAGATTCGTACAATATTTGGTTAGATATAGTAATAATCTCTCACCACACATTCTATGATGGGATTTAAGTCCCTACCATAATAATCACTAGGTTCTCGGTTCACGATAAAATTGTTTGTTGTAGAGCGTCTTGGGTTCAGTGACGAACATATTTTGTATTATAATTACATAATAAAATTTCGTGCCTTTAACTAATTACGAGTTCGTTAAAATTTGTATTACTATCACTATGAATACATTACATATACCGTACAAAAAAAAAAAACCAAATATTTATTTAAATTATAATTCAGGAATGTGGACACACGAGAGTCGAATCCGATAAAAATGACTCAAACTTTCGTTTAGTAAAAGTACTGACATTTTTTCATTCGATACCATAAAAAAAAAAAAAAAAAATATACAGAATTATCCGAGAGATGGTATTTTATTTGAAAAATGTATCTACATACGACAACAAAATCGTTATTAGTAAAATTAAAGTCTCTATCCTGATAGGATATACTGATTTTGATTTTTCCATTTGGAGATTGGTTGACGAGACGATAAATAGCTTGTTATCTACTTTTTATCGGGGAGGGGCATAGTAGGGATTTCGGGATTGGTCATATAAATACATACTAAACATCGGAATGAAACAAAAAAAAAAAAAAAAAATGACAATTTTCAAATGGAGTGGACGTCTAAGGTGGTTTAAGGTCATGCCAATCGATCAATTCTGCCGTTACCGTGGCGCTCGGTTGTGTTCTATTCTATAACCGTGATGTGTCGTAAAAACCTAATGCCGACACTTTAACATCGACATCTTTTTTACTTGCTACTTTCTACTTTCAACGTTTTCAAGTGGTAAATCTATTGCAGTTTTATTGTAATTTTACCGATATATGATTTTAACTTTAAATAAATGTCAACATTTGTACCTATAGAAGTGTTCGAACACGTTTTCAATAATATCAGAAAACCGTAACTATAATACCGTAATAATATTTGATTATTTATAACCATAAAAAAAAATGTATACGATAGCAACTGTCCGATAGTAAAATCAGTGACGATTTCATATTTATCGAAAACAGTGTTCCTTCAGTCCCTGGACCGTCGATCCGGCGTACCATCCGATTGACAACTATAAACGAGAAAATTTGTCGAACGATCTGTGGCGATGACGAAAATGAATTGTTTGTCATTATTTTCCATGCGTTTACGTCGCGTGTACGTAAAATACCTGACCAACCGATTAAATCTATAGTTGTAAATGTTCTTGTACGCGGTGTGTTCCGCTACGTTTAATTGAAATCGCCTCGGGTCGTGTCGACTTCCTAGCTCGGCACTCTTCGGCAAACCAATAGCTGTCCAACCACTCGGCCATAATATTATTGTATAATTGTAAATAATATTCTGCACGGGAGCACAGTCGTGACACATCGCGAACAATTGAATAATAACAATACGTTCGGGACGTTTTTGATTTTGATTTTCTAAGCGATAACGATGATCTACGGAGACTGCATGTGTGCAAGGTGAAATTGATTTTAGTTTTTTTTTTATCAGTCATTACCGTTGAACACGATCCATAAACCCGTTCAACGAGTGTTCCGTTCAAATAGCAACTCCTCGGCCTATTTTAACACTGCAGATCCGAATAGTGAATATTTTGCTGAAAATATTATGTGCACGATTTCGCTGTGTGTGTGTGTGTAATACCGGATATACTAACGTTTAAAACTGTTATAACAATTTGATTAATTTAGACCGGGTAATCGGGCGGGAGGGAGGGAGGAAGGATTATAATAAATCCTCATAATCGCTGGGTCGTGATAAAAATGACAAAACAATCACCGTGTATAATGTATCCGCACTGATAGGATACCGGACAGTGACGGCGACCGTCATCCGATTACACAAAATCGTAATCTGTAATCGTTTTAGGAGGGATGCGCCGGTAAGACTTAAGTGCTGCCCGAAGGGTAGGTATATATATATATTATATTATATGTAAACTCTTCCGGGCCAACACTATTTGGGTTTTGCAAAAAGGAAATGTACACGTAAACTCATTTCCTCCCCTTCCGCCACCGGTACGAGGTTTTGTGTTTACGAGTCGTTTGCATTAAGTGCAAAGAAGGCAAAGCGCGCATAGCGCTATTTAAATGCGGTATAAAAAACATCGAAAACCAAACAAGCGTAGGGTAGATATTCAGAAAAAAAAAATATGTTAAAAGTGGCGAATTGGAAAATAGAGAACCGCGGAGAGGGGCGGCGATTGCTGAGACCGACCGCGTCGTCATAAATGTCGATAGTTTGTAAATTGCCTTATTTGAAAATGTATTTGCGATAGCGATTCGATTATTTTCTTTTCCGCAAAACGTGTACCTTTATCATATTTTCGGATAGAGTCTTACGGCGTATTTCCATCGGGTAAACTCAATGTACACTCGGGAACGTTTACACTGACACGTTATGATGTTCTGGCGGTAAACGTGAAATAGACCCGGGACGGTGTTTACCCGGGGTCATAAAAATCTGCAGAGTTTACGATCGTCCGACGCGCGCGTATAAAACCCCTTTGCCGGTGTTTGCTTAGCCGAATACGACGTTCTCGTTTTTATCACACCGCGTTATATTTTTTTTTTTTTTTTTTTTAATTTGTAACCATATCGTATTTATTATATACATCGACGCGTCGAGTGTCCGCAACAGCCCGTACGTATTTCCAGTCAAACGCGCCAGTTTGAAAATAAAAATATTTTAACACCTGACTACTACTAACAACTAGTACAAATGCGGGCGTCGTGTCCGCCGGCGAGACGAAAACGAATTTTTCATTTTTTTTTTTTTTTTTTTTTAAAAATTGTTTTAATAACGCGGTCGAACGCGGGCGGTACTAATGCGTGCGGAGACAATTCGTATCGCGCCGAGTAACGGCCGAGTGTGTACACCCCGTAGGAATAACAAAAAAAAAAAAAAAAAAAAATTACGAGAAAAAAATAATATTATTATATTATGCCGACAGAAGTTTTATGGGTTCTTCTCACATTCGGAAGACACGGTCGGCTATTTACGTGTATTGTATATGATATAATATCGCCCGGGTGTACGGGGTAACAGGCGAGAAACAGGCGCTGGGGCGCACCGGAATCGACATCATACGTGCTAATGGACGACGTAAGCCGCGACTTTTACGACTGCTATTAAAAAAAAAAAAAAAAAGAAAGAGTGAGAGAGAGAAAAATAAGAAGAAAAAAAAATAATAATACCTAATAATAACTCGTGGCCGGTCGATAATGTTCCTTTGTATATTGCGGTGTAACGTTCGCCGCGCGCAAACCGGAGAGCTCGGTGTATATTATAAAACGTTAATACGTTTGGAGGCGGTGTATACCTACCACCACTCGTATACGCCCGTACACTAATTTAACGGCGTAAAAATATAACGCGTCTACTACAATAACCGTCGCGGGAATACCGCGGCGGACGATTTTTACTGTCAGCCACACGCGACCCCGTCGTCGTATAATATTTATTATTTTTTTATACCGGCCGCGTGATACTTTTTTTTTCTTCGTTTTTTTTTTTTTACGTACGTTTTTTTTTAGGTATCAGCGTAATATAATATTCACGTGTCCGTTTCGCCAGCGCCCCGGCGACGCGGGGTGTTCGCGATTGGTCCGTTTAGAGATCCGCGCCGCTTGCGCTTAACGCGCAGTTTCAACGGACGAAATGCGCTGTTCGAAATCGAACCGTGGCCCGCCCGTTATTATTGGAATTTTGTGCAGTTCGTAAAAACAAAACAAAAACACTTTCAAATTCGAATTCGTAAATGCTTTATGGCTCTACGAGCCGATAACGTGAAACGGCCGAACAACACAAATCGTAGATTGGTCTCATAAAAGACTGGGGGCTACAAACAACGAAATTATTTCAAAGGTGCGTATCCAGAGGCTACGAATAAAAATTTAATACAATGATACCGATCGATGAGGTCGTCATAAAAAAAAATATTATAATAACATTTCAAAATTTCATTAATATTGTTTGATTGTAGTCACTAAAAATATCATTTAACCGTTTTGTTATTAATTTCAATTGATTTGAAAAAAGAAAAACAAAACCAGTAGAATTATTTGATTGTAAATAAATTGTTAATATTTAAATATTAAGATAGTTGTATGTATTTTTATAAACGAGCGGAAAACGTATTTACTTCTGCAAAACAAACAGGATATGCAGTTCTAAAATGTCTTAAGTTCTGACGTGCGGATGCGGATAACTCAATAATGGCTTACATAAGATAACAGATATAATACGTTAAAAAAATGTATCTATGCATGGAAACGATAACATATAACAGTACAAAATATTTATATCTAGAAAAAAGATATAATAAAACCTCGTTTTTATTTAGATAACAAAAAAAAAAAAAAAATAATGAAAAATACCAGACTAGTTCTTGGGTTTTTAATGATTCGCACAAAATGCGTAAAACCTGCAAAATAATAAACTATATTTTTTTCTATATACTATTTATTTGATTATAAAATAGTTGATTTATTGATTTTTATCTCACGAAGTCATCATTATCTATTTATTTATTGAACATTGACAATCAATAATAAACGTTTCCATTACACCATCAATCATACCATGTGCATATACTTATAGTATAGATTCTTTATTATATTATATTGTATAATAAATGTAATGTATAATAAATATATGTTTAATATAATAAACACGTATATACATTAAACATTACTTTATACATTAAGTCGATCAATTTGAATAAAAGATTATACATTTTATAACAATTATAGAAAAATGACAAAACATCAAGTGAAATTAATAATCTGATTTTCTGTAGATATTCAAATAACAGTTTTATTTATCTAGATACCATAAAATGGTAAACATTATTAGCTAGATAAAGTGTAATACCGGTTATAGGATATCGATAGACCTACGAAGCATTGATGGCGTTTCAGTGGACACGGCGTTCATAACGGGTGCCGGAACTAAACCTAAAAAATAATAGGAACCAGAACCGGAATCAAAACTTTTATATTTATATATATATATATATATATTAAAAAAAATAAGAACCGGAACATCGAAATTATGAATGATGTTTTCGGTCTCGAATAAAAAATCTTGAATAACATAGAGACCTAATAATAAAACCGACGAAATACAATTCCCCAGTGAACTGTTCGACGTGGTTTTACATAACAAATCTTGGGTAATTTCCGATTGAAATGATAGCCGAAGGCGCCATCTACTGCAATGATAACAAAAACACGATGTAGATTGGATAAAGATAATTGAAATGTATTTAGGTAATTCATCTAGAGAAGTCTCAACATTGCTTATAGGTGGAATAAACAACACGCTAACATAGTATGGGTAGCACTGAGAAGCTAAAGTATAATCCATTGCTAATCGTTAATATCAGAATATTTATTTTATATATTTTATTATCACCATTCATGAGGGTATACGAGAACGAGATACGAATAAAACGAGATAAGACGATAAGATATACACATATTAACAAAATTGAAGTTTCTCTCTGTCTGTCCGGGATTCTCTCGCAAACGACCAGTCCGAAATTTGGCACACGGAATTCCATTCCTAAGGACATAAATGTCGTGATCTTTTAGTGAAAAGTTGTCCGTTTCATGAAATGTGAACCTAACGTCTTTTTTACGCATTGTAAAATACAAAAGTATATATTCACCATATGGTCACTTTTTCATGAAATGGTCACACAACTATTATTGTGCTATTATTAATGTTATTACTATTTTTATTGGGCGTGCATAACATTACAATCGTCTAATGTATAATAATGATAATATAGACGAAAACATTCCTAGTTATAATAATTAGTCGTGTTCACCTCCCACACGTATTATTATTTTAGCCTGCACGACGTACTGTATACGTAGTCGTGTGTGTCGTGAGTACGTGAAACGTTGCAAATTTATTACATAGTCAAGCTGGGCAAGTCTACTCCAAGCCGTTCAAAAAAAAAAATAAAAAATAAAAAATAATAAACCGTTCGTGATTTATCGTCTAAGATAATCATATCATATCTTAATACGTTAATTATAGAATCACGATGTATATGAACGCATAGGGATCAAAACACTGGATAATTTTCAGAAAATATGGACAAATTGAAGAACATTAAAATAATACATTTCTAAAATAGTTTTTAAAAAATTTAAAAAAAGAAATATTTTGGAAAATTAAAACATTTTCGCTTAAAAATTTAAATCATCTAACTGAAACAAATCATAATTATAAAATGTTTCGAATAATTGAAAAAAAAAAAAATAGAATATTACAATAGATTAAATTCACATGTCTACATCAATCGATTAACGATAAGTATTTGAACACACAGAAAAAACTGCATTCAAATTCAAATTCGAATAAGTTCAATTTGTTGTAGATATACAATACATAGTTACTAGTTTTTCAGCTGGCCACATACAGTTGTCCACGTGAGAATTGTGGATTCTCCAAATCTAGCCCACACACTTGCAGCGATTTTCTTTGTGCTTTATCGGTGGTCATCGCAAAAGCAAGTCGAACCGGAAACTGCAAACGTTTGAATTCAAATGACGTATCTGTTGGGGTCATTGGAATACGTGGCAAAATTACATTTTCCCCCTTGAATTTTCGATTCAAAATTGTAACTCCGACGACATTGTTCATAATCTTTTTCACAGAAAGTCTTGTATCGCTGCAAAACCGTGGTGGATTGATGTTTCGGAGAAGAATTACAGGCACGCCAATTTTCAAAGTTAAAATGTGCCGTGGCATACCTGGCAAATCAAGTGAATTCAAAAATTGCGTTGGGTAATTGACAACACCGCTTTGATTAATTACAGTATCGATGGACCAGTATCGCCTGGTGTTTCGTTTTGAATGCTAAAATTGCTGGCATTGACATCGTTGTTCGCAGCTGCTAATATAGCACGTGCGCTGAGCCATTGATGATTTTTGTAATTCCGCGTGATATTTGGGAAAACCATTCGAATCAATTTGTCTTTGGCTGATGTCATTTTACAAAAGTTTGTTGGCACCGTGATGAATCGTGTAGATCTGTCTATTGCCATATTCCCATTCCTAATTTCCAGTAATGTTTTGCGTAATATCGGCGGATGCATCATTTTGCAATTGAACACGCATATCGGTTTGCATGATAAATTTCTTAACATATTGCCGTAGAACTGATGATTTGAGATATGCATTAAGTTCATCAGCGGGTGTTGGACGTGGTAAAACTAGCAGAGTTTGTCGAAAATCACCAGACAATATAATGAATGCTCCACCGAAGAACTGTTCATTTCCTCTCAAATATTTCAGTGTACAGTCAAGCGCTTCCAATGATTTTTTTTTTGTAAGCTATTGTGCATTCGTCTCTTATGATAAGTTCACATGTTTGAGTAATTTGTCCATTCCGAAAATGTTGATGATATTGCATGTTGGTATCTCAGTTGTTTACATGTTCAACAACAATTTCATTGCAGAATGCGCTATTCGACCACCATTCAAAAGTGTTTCCGCAATTCCAGATGATAAAAATTTCAAGTGAAATTTTATTCCGTAATCGCATGGTTGTCGAAATGAGTGAAATGAAAAATGTTTTGCCTGCACCACCGGTCGCATCTATGGAGTACAATCCGCCGCTTTGATTTGTCAATTGTTTCATTCGAACGGGCTTGAGTGCGTACTCAATCGGCTACCAATCTTGATTCTTGCAGCTCGTTTGTTTGAGAAGAACATACTAGAGAAGTTTGTATTCGAAAAGCTTCTAATCTTTCGTCCCATCCCTCGTCTGTTCCTAAAGCTCGTAATGCCTTTTTCTCTTCATGCTTGAGATGTAGATCGACCATAACTGTCGACGATGCTCGCAAATTTGCTGAGAAAAACAACATTGCAAATACATTGCAACAGCAATATCCAGCAACAGCAAAGCATAGCCAGGTCAGCTTATCTATTGTTAAAGAGGACTTTCTTGCCTACGACAAACCCAATCTAATAATAACCACCGCTTTTTTTTCCATCCATGTCACCAAGGCAACTCGTGATCAGTGAGCGAGTGAGTGGTATTTGGCTTTTACAATAATGGCCGCCATGACAATATAATTTGTATCTTTTATTATTATACATGGGCGTAATTATATTACCCGAGTTGATCCGTCGCGCGTATAGTAAAGTATAATAATACGTACGTAAGATAGGATGTAATATGCCAGAAAACTTTGCGGGAGTGCACTCAACAACATTCCGAACTTTGGAGTTTCACTGCGATCGGATGAATAGTGTATGAATGCATAAAGGACAAACAGACGTATAATTCTCTTATATATAGAAGAGAATTGTACGTATATATAGATAATAATCTGAAATTATAGAATCCGCATCGATTCATCCGCTACAGACTTTAAGTAAAAGTATTAGTCTAATTATCATTATTCGTTGGATAGTTTCCGTTACTTTTTCGATTCATCAGGAAAAGAATAAAAGGTTTTTCTAAAAAACGATTTCTAAAAGAAATATTCCAACTTTTTCGGTAAACCCTAGTATTCTCGGAAAATGTTAAACGTAGATTTTAAATTTTCCCAATTTTTACAAATAATAAAAAACCGAGGATTTTTTTCTTCAGAAATCTTGATCCCTTGTAAATCCGATTGACACGAAGGGCTGTAGAAAACGAAGAGATTTTTATTTTTGAAAACTTAACCCTCGTCAGGGGATTACGTTTGTATTTTGGACTTGAATACGAAAATTAAATTATTTTTTTTTTTTGCCCCCTGGCTACACGGGAAAAACCGAATGCGTCTCTTTATATCACTACATATACGTATATATAAACGTTTAAGCCTGGATTGTCGCTAAGCGTACCGAACTTGAAACATTTCAGCAGTCGAGTGGGTATTAATTTTTCTCATTCCGCAGCGGAAACCCGCGGGCGTTACTACGACGGCAGGGTTTTTTCCTCGGAATACAAAAACCACTCTACTCAATCTACACATCTCTCTAATCCAATTAGGTTAAACCTAACCTAATTTGACCTTAATTCTAGCCCGTCCCATGTATTACGGTGCTTTCCGCTCGGTCAGTTTTTGTATTAAAGTCCGAACCGAGGACCAGTGAAGAGAAATCGAGACCTGCAGGAACGGATCGGTCTGATGAAATAAACAACAGAACCGGACCGAATAATAATGATTGACGTTATTTAAATTTTTTTTATTAAACTTTTTTATGTATTTATTTAGATTGTCTAATAGTTTTACTATAAACCGTATACTGTAGTTAGTTGTTTTAAAAAATGTTTGTTAGCCTATTTATGATTTGAACAGGCATATTTCACGGATATTATTTTCGTATAAATCCCGGGCCCTAGTGATCACAGATCTGTAGTTACCACCGTGATATTCAATTAAATGTATATGTTTTGGTATAAAATGTAAAAAAAAAAAAAGGTTTTATTTTATTATTTTTCGAACGATTTGTTATCGTTGACCTCGTGATTTTTTAATAATTTTTTTGGTTAACAGAAAATTAGTAGCGAAACGTAATAGTGTTTTGATAAACAAAACGAGATGAGATAAATTCAAAGCACTACTATTTATCTGTAAACTAAAAAAAAAAAAAATATTAAACATCACAAGGTTAATGAAAATAAAAAGTCGACACGTCAACATTTTCAAAAGATTAACTCTATAAAATCTTGAAATGTCTCGAAAATAATTAAAGAAAAAGTTATTTTTTAAAATTTCTTTTCAAAACATCAAAATTAATATAAAATATGAATATGTGTAGTCCTTATCCCCGTGAGTAATAAAAAAAAAAAAAAACAACAGAATTTGATTATTTTCATTATCTCAGGAGATATCTCAATGGGTATATCTCCGTGCGACATCCTGTATACAAGACAATATTCCAAATTAAAAATTATAATATAGGCAATGGTACGATTCACACATATAGCCTTTCAATTATTTAAAAAATAACGTGAAATATGTTTGTACGAACATTATGCACGAATTGTCAATTTTTAAACGCATTAACCAGTTTCTGTTTCGTACATACGGACCAATATTAATCTGTGGACGGACTGGGCCGAGCCGAAATTTTTAGAAATAAACCGTCGAATACTGTAAAAAATACTGTCGGTTTTACCAGACCGGACCGCAGCGAATTTCAAAATAAAAAAATAAAAAAAATCAAAACGACCGGAATGAGCAAAGTACTACATATGGTAAATATGTGTAATTCCGATTGTTCTCCGATAAAACAAATTGTCATTACAGCTTCGCTACAGTCAATGGAGTAACTCGATTTTTTACGTTATTTCACGGGACAAAAATCCCGTTTTGCGGTATGATCTATAGAAAAATGACGTTTTTAACGAAGTTATTCTACCCCTTTCGGTATATTACGTTTTGTGAAAACTTTTTGCATTATGTGCAAACACTGTAAACCATTAGAATTTACAATACGGTGGTTTTTGATGATGTTGTCGTGTGACGAGGCTGACGAGGGTACAAACAGAATAATACAATTACAGTGAGTATACTATTAAAACATTATATATATATATATTTTTTTTTTTTTTTTTTGTATACAGTATAATAGTATGTCATCGACAACGGACAACGAAAAAGTCTATTAATTTTAAGCACTAGTGCCCCCCCCCCCCAACTGCACTTTATACTCGTGGTAGAAATAACAAACAACAATAGTTTACAAAAGTCTCGTTATTTTTGTAATACGAATAGACATTACCGATATTATTACCAAATTGAATACGAAAACAATGTTAAAAACACCGCCAGCACTGTTGACTGTATACAACAAAAAAAAAATCAATACACGAAATGACGTTTTTGGTTAGTGTTGAGTGTCGGCATAAACCGATCACGCAGATATCGGATATAGGGGTTTTTGTCAATATCGATTTTCGACCCGATACTGTCAATAATGTCTCTGAAATATGAAAAAAGCGTTTTAAAAAAAAAAAAAAAAAAAAAACAATAAAAAATACATAGAGTTTTCTCGGTTAAATTTCGATATCGGTTCACGGTTTTTATATTTCAATCATATCGGATAGGATATCGGATTATCGGAAAATAAATCATATGGGATTACCGCTAGTTTTTATGCAGTCGCGTACTTATTATATATTATGAATATGTCAAAGATACGCAATTTCGGAAGACTTTGAAATATTAGGTTTAAGTACAACTGATGGCGAACACGCGTTGTCCTTTATTAAATATACTCGACCGGTCGCGTCGTAGAACGAAATAATTGATTTCAGAAACCGTTAAATTTTTACCGCGCATAATTTCCTGTACCGGATATTATATTTTTATACCTACGTGTATTATACAGGGCAGTTATTTTTCTATCACAATCCAGTGTTTATCCACGAAGAATTCGAGTGAAAAACGATAACGAATCGTTTAATGAACTTGTTTAAAGTATGTTTATATTTGTTATCCTTATTCCGATCACCGTCGTTAGTATTTATTATATATCAACTATTGGTTTTACCAATTAAAAAATTCGAATTGTCACACTGGATTCAAAACAAGAATATTTTTCTGAATATTATTTGTGGTGTGAAAAAGAGAGTTGCAATTTAAAGAAAATAAAACATGAATATCGATCAATGGCAAGGGTGAAAATAATGTTAATGTAAAAGCTTACAGGATTCCTTTATAATATTATTAATATTACTTATAGTCCTGCCAGGGAAATAGTCGAAGAAAAAAACAAATCACCCTGTATACCAGTGCGACTTAGCACTTTCGTTGGTTTTATTACGAATCAATAACGTCATATTATATTACTTTATTGAAACTCGCGCGGGGTTTGACGGTTTCCAACGACGAAGACGACGGAAACTCGACGAGATCTTTAAACGTTTTATGTGGAACGGAATACGCACGAGGAAACCTCCCGAAAATCCATAATTTTTAGTCCGCGGCGCTATAATAAACGTGATGTATGATAATGCCTGATGAAAATCGAAGAATAAATCGAAACCCATAAACTTGACCGTCGACTAGAATACCGGGGCCGAAATAAAATAATACTTTTACGATTATCTATATACACACAAATTTCCAAAAATGACTAAGGTGGTGTTTTATTTAATATTTTTTAATTTTGAAAATTATATTACGTCTATAAATCACCCGAAAAACAAAAAATTGCGAGTTTAAACGCATTTATCTATTTGTTTTTCATTAGTTATATCGAATAATATAAACAACATGTCTTGCTATTGCTGGTGTGTGAAAAATCAGTGTGTCCCAGTGGCGTCATTTTGGGGGTATTTAGGAGGTTAGGCTAGGTTCGGGAGCATTTGCCCCGCCCTAGATTTTTACGGGCTGGTCAAATTTTTAGTGCCGGCCAAATTTAGTACGATTAGGCCGCTAAAACGGCGGCCCCGTTTATGCGATTGCTATTGAAGATCATGAAGCTTCAAAAGTCGATCTACAAAGATTGCTATTGACATATTTGCAGACATGAAAGATAGTATAGATATCGCAGATATCCTCTAAGCATCACGGTGTCTTTACAGGGGCCGTCGAACGAATATCTCCGGTCTACAAATATATATGATTAAAGGAATATGAGTTTCAAATTTCACCGGGAGGTATGTTTTTCCTATTATAAATTTAGGGGGGTATATAAACCCTAGAATTTGGGTTCTGCCAAGTATAATTATACCCTCGGCATATGGATTTAGGGGTTTATATCCTAGTAAAATCTATCAAAAATAAATTCTCAGTTTTATCAAAGGCGCTAAAAGACAACCTGTTTCGTTATAATTTCTGCGAGCCGTTCTGTAATTTATCTGTTATCTAAACCAAATGAACATTGGGCCAATGGAAGTTTTGCTCCAACATTAGAAAATCTGAAATGACGCCCCTGGTGTGTCCAAAAGTGTCGGCATTTTTTTTTTTTACTTCCACTTTTGTAGTAGTTTACGTAATTGTATTCATAGCTTTCAAAGTAACCGTTTGTAGTGCACAATCAAAATGCGTCTTTATACAAAGTACCATAAATACAATTCGAATATTTCGTCCAATGAACAAATATATGAATTAAAATACAATTCTTTAGTGTACAACGAACGTAGTAATATTAATCGAATAATATTGTCTTTAATGTTAATATACTTGTTTAATGACAACATTTTTTTTACCCGGCCTACCCACTGGATACGCCGCTAGATTATCGACAATTCGATTATCAATTGTAAATTGTTCCTACCTAATCCTATAAATAAACGGCCCGGAGAAATGTATGATAGTTTTTTTTTTTTTTTACCATTTTTATATTATGAATTATTCCGTAAAGTTTCTTTTGTTTTTAATAATAATCAATAGTGCTGCGTAAATAATTCTATCGCGCGATTGTTAATAATTCTATAAATTATGTTTTTACTAATAAAATAACTTAGAAAAAAAAAAAAAAAAATAGTGTCCCTATAAAAAGTGACGGCGATGTAGCCCACGCTTTAAACCGGCCCTGCGTCCAGTTTCGATAATATAACAAATTATTTTTTATGCTCGTATCTCTACATGCACGGGTGGCACACGGGAAGTTAATCGTTTTGAATATTTGAAATTTACAAAAAAAAAAAAAAAAATAAACACTTATACATATTACGGCTACATAAACGAGAATCGCACGTAACCGATTCGTCTCGTAATACGCAATGCAGGCATTCCTTTACAATTGAATAGGTACATTTTTTTTTTTTTTTTTTTTTTCCCTCCCCCGGCACGAAAATATGTACGTTTTTATCCATTCGATAATCGAGAATCTCGAACATTCGCACGAAACACAGACACCAACACACACACACATATAATATTATTATAATACGACATGCTTACATAATACGCACAAATATATATATATATATATATACACATATTTGTATTCGTGTGTATTATATTTATACTTGCGTATATACGAACGTGCAATGTCCACACTATTACAGTGTGCGTATCATTTTGTTATTGATATATATATTTTTTTTTTTTTTTTTTACAAGTTGTTTGTATAGGGCGTACTACACAAACAATCCATAATGATATTCTCGATGTCGCCATAACATATCGTACGTACATCAAACATAATAATATTCAAGTGTAAAATACGATCAAAAATCGACTATAACGACTATTTTACGTCTGAACCTACAGTATTGCCCGCCGTACTTTATTCGATTATTTTTGTATTTTATAGTCGGGTAAAAAAAAAAAAAAAAAAAAAAAAACCTGTCGATAAAATTCGTACCTCATTGACGCAATCCGGGGCGTACGCGCGTCTTTTACAATCTACGTACATATTGCGTATTATAATAATAATAATAATAATCATATTTTAATATTGTTTTTAGCCTAAACAACAATATATGTTTGTAGAGAAAAATAAATAAATACAAAATATGCAATTCTTGTTTATTTTTTATATTTGCCGGATACGTACGTGCAGCCTCCGCGGTGTTCAACAATAAACTAGACAAATAATTAATTACCATTGATCTTACCTAGATAATTAACGAAAATCATGGTTAACGTACCTTAATCTTAAATTAATAATTTTTAGATTCTGAGCCAAGCGAATTGGTTTAACTATGGTGTGTGTACAAGTTTTCTGGAACCATTTTGGATCAAGTTGGTGGAAGAATAAACAAATCAAACATTAGATAATAGTGTGTATTGTTTTTTTTTTTTTTTTTTTATCCACATAAATAGTGTTTTATCTTTATGTTGTTATGTTATCACTATTGTACGTTGATTATTTTTTACACCAAATTCTATTATTCTTTAACATTACTCGTAGACATATGTACGAATTAACTGAATCGTTTTAACTAGCTTAGTTTGACTTATCGTCCCCAAAAAAATACCACCACAAATAACTTGGCCGAGTTAATACTAAAATTTAAACTGATTTTATTGACTAAGTTATGTTACAGATTTTCAGGAAAACAATAACATCAGTGAAGTTAAACGTTTATTTTTTTAAAACCACATTCAATTACACCCATAAACGTAATTTGTACTCTAACATTAAGACTCGCGTGGATATCGGCCCACAGACCGCAAAATACGTAATTCATCTAGTTAGGTAACATACAATTAAAACGCGTTATAATTTATTTTATACTTAATTTAAAAAACTATTTTATTAATCTGTCTTTTTTTTTTTTTTTCTTTAATACCGCTCCCATACATCAAAATTCGATTATATAAAAATATATTATTTTATATGCCTGTTTTATTATTATTATTATCGTTAATATTTATTTGTTCTAATTCCATACAACCATCACCGAGGTATTATTGTATACGAACTTATCGCAAACAAGCAAAATTCTCCACCACAATATCGTATACAATACACTCAAATACACATAGAGTATTATAATCAGACATACAATGTAATATTATATAGGTGTACCCATATAAATACTATTATATTGAAACCGCTAGGCATTATAGTTTTATCCGGGAGACATTGTGTTGTTTCAATCCGAAAATATTATCGTGTGGCACGCGTAGTAATGATGTAAAATTACTGACGATGATCCATCGATATCAAAAAAAATTATTGGATTATTACATTAGTGGTTGTTACAATTGCAGACATTTTATTTCCTAAAATACAAAAACGGTAAAAACTCTCGTTTTAACGTACGATTAATCGAATGTGTGCGTTACTGGGCATTGTGCCAGTGTAATGAATAATAGTTTATTCATATTAGTCAATTTGACGAAACAATTATAACGGGACAACACGTTAAAAGTGAATTTCATTAATTTATTAACACAAGAGCAAATCCAATTTAAAACGATGTCGGGGGTGCATGCGCATGCGTTTGCGAATGCGAAAACCGTGTGTTGACAAAACGTTCTGTCTCGAAATGTGTAACGATTTAGCGTTAAACAGACTGTAACGAAAGTTAAAGAACATTATCTGGAGAACGACGTACCCATTTTGTTCAATATTAATTTATAAAATAAATTTCGGGTGTTTTTTTTTTTTGTTTCTAAAAAAAAGGCGACTCTTTATATCTTGAATATCATCCGCCGTCTCATTCTATTACGTACTCGTAGTAAATTCAAAACCGTTAAAATTAAATACCCCGGATAATGTCGGTGTCTTTGATTTTCATAATGAGTAAACGTCTAAACATCACAATGTGGAGGGTACTTTTTTCTGTTTTACGTGAATACTATTTGAACAAGATGTACGATTATACAACCTCGCGATAAAGACCCGGGAACGTTTTTATACTTATATAAAAGTATATTTGTTTATTTGTTTTTTTTTTTTTTTTTTTGTTGCTGTTTAAATATTGTTAAACTTTCCTCTATACGCAACCATTAAATATCGTCGGTGTGCTTCACACTGCTAATAAGTGCGATGATTAAACCGGAAGTTTGTGATACATTTTTTTAAAAATAAAAATAATGCGCGTTAAACACAGTTATTGCGCGTAAATGTCAAACTATACGTATTCTAAACTTGGAACTCCGTGAACATTATTGAATAGAAAAAAAAAAAAAAAAAAAAACCGACAAAGCTTTAGTTAAAATTAACATTATTGAAAAACCTTTCAACAATTGTCAATGCGTGGTAAACGGGGACGTAAATATTATACTTAATATTTTATTATTTTGTATTCAAACGAAAATTAATAGGATTAACTCAATACTGAAAAGTCGTTGGTCGGAACGCGCATTTTAACGAATGATATTTTTTGCAACAACAACGAACGGAATTAATTTTTAATAACCATTTTCCAAAGGTTTCAAAAGTATTGCCAATACTCGAATGCGCGCGTCCGTTCCGAATTATTATTGTAATTCCTCAATATGTTTGTATCGGGAAGAAAAACAAAAAAAATGTCTGTTCAAAGTACCGGAAGTCCAACACTAAAAATCTCACAACGGGCTGTCCCGTTGTACTTTGGTTCGCTCGAATACGATTCTAATAATAATTTGTCCAGATGATGTTTTACGAAGATATTCGATTCCGTTCCGTTTAATCCGTATGTTCCGACGAAACGCGACACCCCGGTGCCGAACAGACAGTATTTAATAGAACACGCCCGCGCACGAATAATATATAAAAACGTATATTTTTTTTAAAAATTTTTTCCCATCCGACGCCGGTCGGGAATTTCTATTTCAATAATGAAATAGGAAAAAGAAAACCGTAACCTTTACAGAATTCGACCCGGGCGGTATCGGAATACTATTGGCGCTGGAATTACGCGCGTTACGCCGTATAATATACTATATTATTTACTCTTCGTATACACGGGGAGGTATAATTTATTATAATTTATAGGCTCGCGGGCGGTAAGTCGAAATATTTACATTTCAAAGACGTAAACCGACCCCGGTGGTAATCTCTTTAAGGTAAACGCGCCCCCCACGGCCTCTCGTGGCCGCCGCACCGCGCGTGCGCACGCGCGCGCTCTGCACACACTCTTCGATATTCCACCGCACGACGAGTGTACGGTATAATATAATATTTGATACGTATTACACATAATTTAAATTGGCACAATATTATATAATATATATATATTATATAGCCGGATACTATCGCATTATTTATAACCCCACACGTTATACTGTGAGGCGGATTTATAAGGCGAACCACCGGCCCAGGTTTAACCCTGTCGCTCCCGCGTAGAGGGGCACGTTTTTTTTTTTACATTTTTTTATTACAGGCGTTCCGCCCGGCAGAGTGCGCTGTTAGGTTAGGTTCGTGTCCGGTTTTTTTTTTTTTTTACACGGAGCAAATGGGTTTTCATCGGTTATTGAATTGCAATACATGCTCGCAGTAGTATTATTTCGATATTGGCTACACGAAAACGGGTTTCAACGCGACCTAGCGGCCAAATCAACTGCAGTGATAAATTATTAACGGTATCAATTTTTGATTTTATTGTTTTCTCTCTCTCTCTCTCTCTCTCTCTCTCCTATCGGTTCATTTGAAAAATCTAGAGATATTTTAGCACGGTGTCCGGGTGTACAGAGTGAAAGAGAGAGAGAGAGAGTGAGTTTATGATTTCGTCATGAGTAACATTTGTAATATCAGATACTCGTCTAATTCGACTGGTTGGACTGGCTGGTTGATGAGATCGAATTGTCCGTGTCGTACACACACACAAAAAAAAAAATTTCGAATTTTCCGCTAAACTAACACCTATGACAGTTTTGTCGAAATTCCCAATACTTTATACGACAAATTTGTTTTTTTTTTTTTTTTTTTTTTTTTTCGTGATGGAAATGCTTAGAATTTTCACGGAGTTTCGCCTTGTTTTACTTATTCGGTTTACGGTGCACTCGAATGCTCTGGTCGCAGGGTGAGACTAATTGACGGCTCCTGCTGTATGAGATATCTGTCCAGATAGTATATTATAATATTTAGCTTACCGGTGATTTGTAAATGTCCGAACGGATTGCCCTTGGACGGGCCCGTACAGTTCCACCGGTGAGTGCTGAACTGCTGTTGGCATTCCTGTTTGGCCATGCGTATGCCGTGGCCGACGGCGGCCATCGCGTCAGGCGCAGCGGCGCAAATCCTCCGTTGACCGGCCGTCAGTCCGACTATCCTGTTGCAGATCACTTGGGCGCCGAACGCACTCGTCAATGTCCTGAAAATAATATATCGTAGTGAAAAAATTATTCCGATCGGAGCTCCGGTTTTTTTTTGTTGATAAATTCCCATTGAAAATTTTACTAATTATTGTAACTCTATACGAAATAGATCAGCTACAATTGTTCGTGGTTTTCACAAACATCGCCATTTTCTACCAGAAACCATCCCCAGCTGAAATTGATGGTTGGATCGTTCTGATGGTCGAATACTTGTTAAGAAAAAAAAAAAATAAAAAGAAACACACCATAGTAAAACTCAATACATTTTCCGTTTCGTTCACAATCTGAAAAACACCGTTTCCTTCGACTTAGCCGACAAACGTGTCGCTCGAATAATCTGCTCGTCCGAAATTATAATTTCCCGGCAATAATATTAATATCGATTATTTCATCCCGAGCATATTATAAACGTTAAATATAATTATATTCCTATAAATTTCGAATTAAATAAAAAATTGCTTTATTTACCTCTAAATATTATCGATCAAATGTTCAACCGCATCGGTTTTACGATCTCGTAAACCTATTTTTTATTTTTTTCGTCAGCATAAAATATTTATTAGTAGGGTTCGGATTTTAAAGTGACGAAAAACCATGACGACAAATTAATTTCAATTATAAAATTAAAAATTGTTTTAAATAAAAAAAAAAGAAGAATTAACGACCATAGTCAGGTCGTCTGTTGTAAAACTTATTACCAGACAAAATATTATTATACATAGAAAACGAACGCATATATAAGTAAAAAACGTATTTTTTAATTTCTCGTCAATTAAATTAATATTGTTTTATCATTATGGCACAATAAACTTAATAATGAAATGCCAAAACTGGAATGATTACAATAAAATAGCATTTACATTAATAAAAGCAAACGAAAATCGATTAATTTAGAATCGGAATGACGTACAACGAATTTACGTATACAAATTACATTTCTGTCTCATATAGAAAAAAAAAAAAGATGCTTATGCATTAAAATCCAGGTCCTACTTAGTACAATACGAGTAATACTCAGATTTATATTATTATCGCGTTGTTGTGCCATTTGAATAGTTACCTATAGAAATTACAATTAACCCTTTTCACACCGCATTTTATATTTTACTACTGCGGTATTAAACCCGCGAGTTTAGTTCAAACTCGAAAATCTACAATCTATACAGGATTTATTACACAACTTATTGGTCGTTACTCGTATTTTTTATATTAGACTAGGTGTATAATAATTTTATTGTTATTATACTGATTCAATTGTAATATTATAATACAGTCAGTAATACTCGAAATCAACGTGAAAATGGATCACGGTTAGGAAATATCGGTATACTCTGCATGTTCAATTTGTTTTAAATTTTAAATATCCCTAATGTTTCCGATTCCGAATAGTCGTCCTAATGTACTTTTAACAACTTGTGCGCTACGCGTTTTTATTTATACGACTCTGATAAATTCGATACAAGTCAAGTATACGTAAGAGTTACGTATTGCACATGGTTTTTGTAGAGCACGAGCTTTTAAATGGAAAAAAAAAAAAAAAATAATGGAAAAATGGAAAAATAAATTGTTATATAAACAATATTTATATAAGAGCCTCACGAAAGTTTGCTAATAAATTTAAGTGGTGACATAATGGAATTCGCTTTACTTACGTCAGTTAAAAATAATTGTTGATCGTTGTCAGACACTTCGTGCGTATATAATAAAGCGACCAAATGCCTATTACGACGGCATGCTAATTTATATTGCAACCGTATGGATTTGGGGTAAAACCGAAATTTAAAATTATTAAATTATACGAAAATATTGTCTTTACATTGAATATACGAAAATATCAACAAAAAAAAATCCTGAAAATAATTGCCGAGATTTCAAAAATTGATGTATTCAAATATTTTTAAATGAAAAACTAATATATATATATTCTAACTGGTATGTTTCAAAAAAAAAAAAAAAAAAAACGTTATTGAACAATAAATATGCAATTAATTGAAAATTGTTCGGAATCTCTATTGCCATCGCAGTATAAATATATTCATTGATTATAATTTATAAAAAAAAAAAAAAAAAACGTTATTAATTAACGATTTTACAGGGTTAGTCGACCATTATTATAATATACCGATGTAATTTTGAAACGGGCTCACGAATTATAATGCAGATTACGACCTCTGATTTATGGTATTCATTTTGTGTACAACATTAAATTGTGTATCATGACCTATTTTTATCAAAAATGTGTTAAAAGTATGAAAGATGGTATGAAAAACCTTTTACTCGTATTGTTATTATCTTTCCGAGTATGTACGATAAATTATACGGCAAAAAAAAAAAATTCGAAAACTTTAACCGTCATAATTGTATAAAGTATCTGTAAAACAGTTTTGTACGTAAAAAAAAAAAAAAAAATGTTAAAATAATTTTTCTAAACATTACCCGAGAGAAAATATATTATAAACTTTTCCAAGTAATAACCATTTTTCGTGGTTAAGTATAATTTCAGAGTGGCCAAAAGTTTAAATTTTTAAAATTTCCTGACTTTTCCACATTTTTCTAGACGATTTTCATAAAGTTCTTCATACCCGGCCACGATGACAAAAAAATGTACAATCTTAAGAAAGTCTTTAATTTCAAAATACATTAAAAAATTGTTGAAAACAATTCACAATTAATTATAAATACACTCACAGTAGGGATTACGTACAATTTATAAGGATATGCAATAAAAAAAAAAATGTTAGAAATTCCAGTAAAAATCACAGAAAACCGCTGACATCTCCGCGGTTTCCCTGACCAGTGGCGTTTAGCAGCGGTTTAGGAGTGTTTGTTTAATACATTAATCCTGAAACGTATATATTTCAGCCAAGTTACAAGAGAAACCTTGGTTTGTTGAATAAAAACGAGGGTTTTTAGATCCGGTTTTAAAATCCCACTGTCGGCTAGGGACAGTAGACGATTCTGCGATTACGATTTTGTGATTCGTGATTATGGTCCGGGTACTGCGTGCCATCCCGTTGAAAACCCACGGGCTCGCCCGTCTGTCCTACTGGCCGTTTTCCTCTGGCCCCTGAAATATCCTGGTTTTCCGGACTCGTGGACACCGTGCGTATGTTTCGAAACACAACAGCGTATACTGTTGTATCGTTGTATACATTCTCCGTGAATACTATAAAATATACACTTTGGGTATGATATTCTAGGCGTGCACCAATCACAATCCCTAGTGGATAATCCATCCGAAACGTAAACGCTGTATGGAATTCTAGAGCGAAAAATGTGCAATTTTACTCTACCTACGCGCAGATGATTGTTGGCCACATCGGAATGACCTAATTAATTTATCGACCGGCGTGCGGAGGATACCCGTCGCATGTTTGCATATTATATAGTTTAAGTAAAGTAAAGAAAAGTCGATTCTCAGCAGCGAGTAGGTAGGTTTAAGTATAATTAACTATGCACATATTTGGTTTGTCGAAAGGCAAAAATTAATTTCTGAATATTATTATTAGCATATAATTACGCGTGTTTTATGTTAAAATTATTAACATAATCCCATGATGTGGGCGTGTTATTGTTGTATGTGGATTTTTTTTTTTTATTTTACAATACTGTTTTATACCGAATCTTCAACAAGGTTAGTTGTTTTCTTTTATTATAATATATTATTTTTAACTAGTAAGCAAATCGGATTATTTTCGTATTATATTTTCGGTTATAAAACCTTTTTTGTTTTTCTAGAACGGGCAAAAAAATATATATATATATATTCTTATAATACGGATACAAGAATAGCATTACGACGACGCAAAGGGCCAATTGTATAAGGCCATAATAAAATCGATTTTTTAAAAAAAAAGCGTACACTCCTAAAAGTCCTGCGCCAAAAAAAAAAAAAAAAAAATATGTCAAACAGTTCTTTGATACAAAAGGGTCGATTCTTGAAGCAGCTTTTCGGCTTACATATAATATTTTTATGTAGCCAAATAATATCATTTGTAAAAAGTACGACTTGTAATATTATTTTTTTATTTAATTCAAATCGTTAAGAAATAATTTATGTAGATCGGTTAATATAGTTAAACTGCGAGTGTAAAACACGAATATTTATATGAAATCTCGCAGGGAACAAAAAAATATATATATAATTACTTAAAACCTATTTCTTTAAAATGTAATAATCATTTAAAAAATACAAATTTCAATTGAATTAATCATTCTAATAAATGAAGACCGTAGATCTAATTAACGGTAAAAACAGATTGGTTCAACGACTTTTCCCCTTTAATCGCATTGTATTTTTTGAGTTAAATAATTTTAATACGATGTATGGTATATTTAGTTAATGTGTAGTACTCGTACGTTTCAATCAGTTTGATCAGTGAAATTCCAATAATATTTCGGCTTATGTTGGATTATGTTGAATAATAAGGACTAAGTCAATGCTCGATGGACAATATTTTAGATATGAAGGAATCAAAGACATAATCAAAATTGGTTAAGTTACTGGCTAGGGGTCAAGTGTACTGAAATCAAAGAAATATATATTGGCGGTTTATTTGATAGAAATAATTTATAAAATAGAATACTGCGCCATTGTTGTAGGTGGGAATTTGGGAAGGTACGATGCAGATGGGAAATTCAATTTATATTTATACGCTACAATAAACCATTGCTAATGAAAAAACGTTTAGTTAAAAATTATTTGATAAATTCGAATAGAATAACGTAATAAATCATAATTATAAAATAAATTAAAATTTTCCGTGATTTTTCGTCTCGATAAATTGTTCTGGAGTTGTTATCCACATAAATCGGAAAATAGAGTAGGCCCACAGAATACATTTATACGGATTTCAGCAAAATGTGCACTTTATGAATAATTGTACATTCGAATTTTCGATATTTATCGTCAACGCACCAAACAGTCAAAATCTAAAATCCATACGAATATGAATATCTCTCTTAAAACAAATGTTCATCTATTTCTGATAACCAAGCGTTATTTTGTCTAACCCCCTTGTTAGTTTATTAAAGTTAATACTTCAGAGGTGGTTTCTGGTAGGAATCTTTGTCTATTTGATGCATTGGGGTTAGTACATTTTTGAGTCTCCTTATACTTTACTAATCAACGGTTTTTTTTTTTTTTTGTAACACTAGTATTAGTTTTAACTAGACATGGTACAATTTCGAAAACGATATTTGAGCTATGTATAGCTCATTTAAAGATTTGCTTTTATTATGCTTTTATGGGAATAAAATTGTTTTGGCCGAACGAAAATGCACGGGAATCGCACACAAGATTCACCATAAATTGTATTTGATGATTAAAATAAAAATATTGAGCGTGTTGTGATTATTTTTTTTTATAAGCGTTTAAAATTCAAATTTTCATGAAATTCGTGTAAAACTTTATTTTGCTATATTTTCCAATTTATGTGGATAAAATTGTTTGTGCTTCATAAAAAATAAAAAAAAAATGACGACAATTCAC
The DNA here is from genome assembly GCA_956483605.1 of Tuberolachnus salignus. Classification (NCBI taxonomy): domain Eukaryota; kingdom Metazoa; phylum Arthropoda; class Insecta; order Hemiptera; family Aphididae; genus Tuberolachnus; species Tuberolachnus salignus. Next base: position 53,589,078 of record OY101429.1, read on the forward strand.
AGACAATTGTAATTTATTATGTAGTTACGAATTAATAGAATTTTCAATTTTAATTTATCGAAACATTTTTACCGAACTTCGTCCAGAATTGTTCGTTCGTTAGCAATGATTTATCGTCGCGTACAGATAATATAAATTCAATGCCCTCCTCCATGTCCTATTGCCATCCCAAATTCCCATCTGTTACGACGGCAACATTTGCCCTTGAGCAGTATAAAATATTTTTAATATTATAGATCAGTTCGTTTATCAAATACGTACGTTTCTAGTAAAATATTGTAATGGTTTTATATCGTAGGCGATTATTGACTTGAATTAACAACTAAATTAGGATAATAATTTCGATTCGATCGATTCGAACGCCAGACTGTAATAAAAACGGTTTAAAATACATTCACCACCACCGCCCTCCCCGCACCCAGCGACTATACAAATTAAGATACCACCGTATTTTTTTTTTATTTTTTTTTATTATTATTAATAGCGTTCGTTTTATAAAACGTGTATAATATTATTATTTACATATAGATTCGTATTCGGCGAGAGACCGTCGCTCGTCGTCGTGTAATATAATAACGATTTGAATGAGACGGTGTGTTGTGGCATAATAATAATACACAATATGCATTAAATTAAACGGTTGGAGAAATAATAAAATAATATTTAGAAAAAAAAAAGAATAAAAATACAACTACAAAACGTTATTGTTAAACCGGTTACCGTTATCAGTCGATCGATAGAAATCGGGTAAAAAAAAAATATTTAAAAAAAAAGGTGTCCTTATCGTATCGTCAACACAACATACGCATGTCTACCGGACACATATGGAATTTGACGAAAATCCGTTTGAACACAATATTATTGTACTGAATCTGTTTTATAATGCGTAATGCGAGGAATTATAATATACAGGGCGATTTTTTGGTTTTTTTTTTTTTTTTTTTTTCTATCACGATCCAGCGATTATCCACGGAGATTACGAGTAAAATTTATTTTGGTTTTTTTCTTTTCCTTCAATAGTATACCGGGGTCGATCCGATCTCATTTTCGCCACGAAAATATTTAACGGAAATCGTAATAATCTATTACTAAACACACATATCTACGCTAACTGTTTGTCGAATAGGTCTATCGTAAGCCGTACTCAAACGGGAAAATGTCGCGGGCGTTTTAATACAAATTGTCATATAAACGTTTATGAAGCGGATATTTTTAAAATTAAAAATCGTTAAAATTACTGCGTTTCGCGTACTACAGTAGCGTACCGTGTATTCCGATTAATGTGAATAACAATATTTTTTTTGGCACACGACATCAATCGTAAATAATCGTTTTTGTAAATAAAAATTCACCGGTTGGTGTGTCCTCCACACAAGTGACGCGAGCCTACACATTTCACTTGAAATAACATCAATTATTCCTATTATTCCTAGTATTTTCTATCATCTATAGATTGTATAAATTCGTAATTATAATTTTAAAAAATCATATGCAAATATTACCGTCGTAATTATATTACATAAACCAGTGACTTTTTTCTATGGGAGGGTGAGGGATGTACTGTATTTTTTATTGTCGACAGTCATAAACACAAATTTGCATAGTACACTTATTGGTGTACACGCACATAGGCGGAAATGGGAAGGAGCTCGGGGGGCATAGTCCCCCCCCCACTCAAATATTTCATAAAAAATTGTTCCCATTCGATATAACGATGTTATTCGTTGATTTTAAAAAAGTAGTTAGCACCCCGCCCCCAGAAATTTCAATGGAATTTCGTCCATGTTGGGGGGGGGAAGAATATAACTCTCTTTATTTTCTTCCGTGACGCATAATCGGGCCCGCACCGACTGCTCTTGCGGGGCGGTTGCAAATGACTACCCTAAACAAAAAATGCGGTCCTGTCATTGATGAAATTCAATTTACACTATGAACAATTATTATTAGAACGCGCATTTCAAATATGCTCTACAAAACGTGTAGAGTGCCTTGCAAAAAATACGAATTAATATGCATTTTTGTGGTTCTACGTTTGATAAAAAAAAAAAATAAAAAAAAATTGCCATCAAAAGTTATGTTTTACGTTAAATAAAATATAATTACAATACGACCGTTGCAGCCGCCACATTTGTCTGTTAAGTAATTATAGCCATAATACATACTAAAAATCAAACGCCAAAATATTTCGCATCTTGGGTAGGCTATTGTAGGATACTTCGAGTAATTTATTAGTTCATATTCGTACGCAAACGCTACGATAAATCATTGCAAACGAAAAACGATTTTGAGCGAATTACGGATAATAACACGTTTTAATAAATTTAAATTTAAAATCATTTTAATTTGTAATTACAAAATAAATCACAGTTGTTCGGTTTTTTTTTTTTTTAAGAATTTTCACGAAAATTCGAACTTACAAAAAATAATGATAAAAATAAGTTACAACATTTTTATCCGCATTAAACCAAACTCAGAAATTTCAAATAGACAGCTATAGATAATTTTAAAAACGCCAGAATGTTTTGAAACCTAATCTAACCTCTAGGAAATTTTAGGTCTCTACGATTATTTTTTCCATTATATTTCCTCAATACTACAAGGAAAATAAACAAAAAATAATAATAATAATAACCTCCTCAATGCACCAACTGAACATTTTCCATCAGAAATAATTTCCTATAATGATTTTAACAAGACTTCTGGACAAAAAGTGGTTTACAGTCATACAAAAAAAAAAAAAAAAATGAAATAAAAACACTCATTCTAGAGTGAAACGTTTATCGCTAGGCTCAGAATCTAAAATACGACCATGCAAAATAAATAATAATATATATTTATTATTATTATTATTTTTTTGTTTGAAATTTAAGCTAAGTTTTATCAAATTTTATCTATTTATCGCGGGCGTCTCGTATATCCACCCGGTTGCCCGGTGTGCCGGTACGGATCTGCGCGGTATCAATCCGCTCCGTAATCGTAAAAGACACCGGGAAAAACGTGTTTGTAATTTACGTAATTCATTTATAAAACAACTGCCTTGCTGTCGTATCTGGGAGCCCTGGTATAGTTTGGGCCCCGGTATTGGTTAGGTCAGCAGGCCCTGGTATAGTCCGAGACGGTCGTCGTGGAAAGCCGGAGTCGGCCGAACGGCAACGCCAAGCCCTCGACGCCGCCGTCGTTGATCGCGGCCTCGCAGACGCCAGACCGCCGGCCGCGGGGCCGGTAGGAAGTGTCCCCCCCCCTACAAGTGTAAGGGTAGCAAGCGGGCTTCGGCCCGGCTACTGCCCATTCCCCTGTAGGACTCTGTGTACCAATTTACGTGAGCCCGCCCCGCCGAAGGGGAAAACGGGTTTTTATATCTCGTACTTATTTGTATGTGTGTTCATTTAAAAAAATAAATAAACGATGGCGACCCGCCTCCCGAAGTAGTGCCTGACGGCCATTCCGGGAGGCGGGGGTATTGCCGGTATTAAAAAAAAAGAAAAAAAAAGGCCCTGGTATAGCTAGGGCTTGGGAGTGGTTCAAGCTGTGCGTTCGCACAGAGCGTCGGGTTTCCAGGGCCCCGAGTAACGTTTCGTTCATATTAGCTCATAAAATTTCACGTGATTATTTCTAGAGAAATATTTGATTCTGAGCGGAGCGATTTCGTTTGCGTGTGCGATTTTTCTTTTCTGTCTGTAAACAACTTTTCTACCGGGCATCGTACTCCGATTTTTAAAGTGTAGACCATTTTCCGTACGCGTTTCGATCCAAGTCGGTCATTTTTGAGAGATCATTTTAACCTTGACGGTAAAATAGTCGATGTAGAGTGTAATCATTTTTATTTTTTTTTATTTTATAAGCGTCTGAAGTATAAATTCTGACGAAAATCGTTATGATTGTCGGCATTTTAAAACACGATTAACATTTAAACTGAACTTGACCCACAATCGTTTTTCGTTAGTAATGATTTATCGTTGCGTACAGATATAAATACAATTTCCCTCTATAACCCATTTTCCCGACTTGCCACGCTTTTTTTTTAAATTTTTTTTTTTTTATTATTATTCCTATTGTATACGTTTAAGTACTTCGAAAAAAATCTGATATAGTCAAGTAAGTACCTAGTCTTTAGTTTTGGATAGTTATCATCATTATTTTTATTGTTTGATATTATCTTATATTAGATGGGCTTTATTTGTATTGTATACAATTCTCACGAAGATATTCCATTGCGATATCCTCTGAAATATTGAAGATAATGAAATTCTGGTGTTTTCATTATATAAGAAGACTCACGGGAATAAGTACTAAAAATATTCATGTTTTTCGTTTATGTTTTGGTAAACAATTTTATAACGATAAATCATTGCAATCAAAAAACGATTTTGATCGGTATCGTCATTTTGTTGTCAGTATTTTTTTTTTTTTTTTGGAAAAACTGTTGGAAATATAAACAATTAATTACAATAAAGTAGGTGTAGTACGATGTCAAAAACATTTTTAGATTTTACCAACCGAATAGAGTGGTTTGAGCGAGAATAAAAAATACATTTCAGTAAAACCTATAACTTCCTATATTGTTCGGATACGGTCGGAATTTTGAATTATACACAAATATTGGATTCGAAAATCTTATCAGACCGGAAAATTATTGTCAATATTGTATTTAAGTACTCCCCTAGTATTTTCCCAGTTCCTCTCTATCGTGTTTCGTAAATTCGCTTCAGTTCGATCGAATAAAATAAAATCATAGTGACGACAAAAAATATTAATTAAAAACCTCCGTCGAACGGAAACTCGGAGAACTATAAGAATATTCTTGGACGTGCAATGCAAAATAATAATTTATACGGTTGTAAACTTATGGCCACGCGAGATAACGGGCGAAAGAAGTTTTTGCATAAAATTCCAATATACATTTTAAGAAGAATTATACGCCACAATCGGAATACATACCCTATATTAAACCGCAAAAAACCGAATTACGCATTTTTAAAATATACAAATTTAATTATAATTAAAAAACATATTTTCAACGTTTATTCCTCAAAAATATTCATTCGCTTTAATCTTTTTATTATTTCCACACAACTACGGTACAAAATGAAAGGAAAGCATATTTTTTTCATTTTTTTTTTTTTTTTTTTGCGTTCGTATCCTTATTATTTTTTCCCCTTTCAATTTCAGCATCGCCGACTACCACTGCCTATTATAATATATTAAAAACAAATCGCTTTTGCAGTTTATGCGTTTGATGTTTTAATCGATAATAAAAATGATCAAAAAGACTTATTACAAGCGAGTATTGCGCGTATTTTATTGACTAAACTAATATTTGATCGAACGCCATAAAATACGAGTATGTTTGATTGAAAGTAATAAATTGCACGCAATAAGAAAACGAAATGAAATTTATTATACACTCGGGAATTATTATTATTATTATTATTACTACATTTTTTTTTTTTTTTTTTAATCGAACCCAGTTTTATGATTGAACCGCTGATGACGTTTGAAAAGCAATATTCAAACGAGACTCGTCTTAAAAACCTACGAGTATATGCACACTCGTATTCATTTCTATTGTTTTCGAATGGAAAAAAATTTACAAGATTTATGTGTTATTAAAGGACTGTAAATGTAGGTATTCTCGCCAACCGGTTTGCATTTTGCTGCAACAATGCGAAATGTTTAAAAGTAAAAAAATCATTTGAAATTTATCGTATTATGCATCATCGTGGTATTGTTTTAGAAAAATAAACGTATATGTATAATATTATAAAACGGTTTTCCTAATCGAAAAACAGCTGTGTTTTTATGGGCGTCAAATCCGACGAGCGATCCTTTAGCGAATAAAAAAGAAGAAAAAAGTTCAACACGCATTTGTACCGGCGTACGTATATTAAAACGATATTTAATGTTTTTTGTATTAATCTGTATCGTAAAAACCGAAAAATAAATAAATACATGCTAAATTCATATACAGTCTATCATTTTTATGTCGTCTGGCCGAACAATATTATTGGAAACGGATCGCGTGTTCGGCTCGAATACCGAAATCGTTCATTTTTCATTTCGTATTGTTCAAAATGTTAAAAAAAAAAAAAACCAAATGAGAGTTATCGTGTTTTGACACTATTTGAGATATATTCCGTAACGAGTACTGCGCCATGAACTTTTTATTATTATTGTATAATAACTAATTTGTTTCAGTTTTCTTATTTTTTTATGATTTTTTCTGACTGCGGAATTTCGCACGATTGTAGTAGGGATTTAAATTATAAACACCAAACCGGCCGTATTTTTATACTCTAGTAATTTTACTCGTATAATATTTAAATAAATAAATATAAATCTAAAAATTAGTCTCGTACCGTTTTTATCTCACTTTTTTTGTTTTATTTAAAATAACAAATAATTGTTTTGTTTTTTTTTTAAAATTTATTCAGGCTTATACAATTTTTATTTAACAATATAGAATAAAAAAAAAAAAGCCGACATACTTAAGTATTCGGTAAAAGTTTTGTGTCTCTGTGATCATTATCATTTTAAACAGAATAACAATAATAATAAAAAAAAAAAAATCGAAAATAACTGAAACCTTATCCGATAAGCCGTTATCTAGGAATTCCCGGTTTTTCCTACTATTAAGAAAATTACAATGAAAATAAAAAAATTACCGCCCCATAGCACTGTACCAGATAACATTTTCTGTCAGAAACTTCCCCTGAAGTTGATGGCCGATGTAAGATTTCTGGTAGAAAAGTTATTTGCAGATAAAAAAAAAAAACATACATCAAATATAAAAAACAAATACATATGTCTCACTACGTCGCACAGATTTTAAAATAATAAGTAATCGTGAACAATTTTGACCGCACATAAAACAATTTTCACATAATAGACATTTTTTTACTAATTAATATAGTTATAGTTTTTAATAAAAATTCATTTTTACGCGTAATCCACGCAAATTAAAAAAAAAATAATACATGCAAGGACCGAATTACTTAAGGGCCCCAAAAAAATTATTATTTTTTTTTAAATTAAATTTTAAGAAACAAAAATTAGTACGGTGTTAATCTGCAAAGTTAATAATCTTTTTTTCGTCATAAAATTCAAGTTTCAAAATTCTTGGGGACCCGCCTCTTACTTAAGGCCCCAAACACAGTTTATAGTGCTCAATGGGCAATCCAGCTCTGATTGCAGACTGTGTTGGACATTATTTAGATAAATAATTAATTATCATTTATATTATCCAGATAATTAACAAAAGTGGCTATCTTATATGTATCTAAGTAATAAAATTATCTAAACTAATATAACTAGATATATTTTTTTTTTATGTGTTAGTTTTACTTATTTTTCCGTTTGTAAACAACATTTCTACCGGACATCTTTGGTCTGATTTTCAAGTGTATTTGATAGAATTTTGTATCTAATCGGTGCATTGAGCTGGTCATTTTTTCATTTTCGTTGTATTTTTCTAGTTTTATAGTTGGGAAGATAATTGTATAATAGCTAATTGTTTATTTTAAATTTTATCATACGAATAAATCAATGAAAAAAATATGCATAGATGTAAATTATTAAAATTTAAAATTGTTATATATATTTTATCCAAATTTGTCTTAACAATTTTAACTATATTTTATCGTTATCTTGATCGATTTTATTTATTTATTGGGATACATTTTTTTTTAGTAATATTTGCCCAACGCTAAATCCACAGTGTGCTCTGGGCAATCGTCTTGATATGAAGACATCGGCCGCGTATACGAAATCGTTTCGGTCCAGAAATTCGTGCCGTTCGGGAACGCGCGTGTCGTCCGCGACCGTTACGACGACGGTGCCCGTACGTGTCTCGGTTGTCGTCATGATACTGTTGTAAAATATAATTTATCATAATAATATTAGTCATCATCCCGCACACAATAATAGTAGTAATAATAATAATAATAATAATAATAACGTACTATAACGTAATTTATTTTTTATTTTTTTTTTATCGTCGAGCGAATCAGAATCGTAAAAAAAATAAAAAATGTCGGCGGATTAAAAGTATCCGTTTCCCTTCCACTCTCCCCTCATAGTAAAATTATTTAAGTATATCCCGGAGACTGTGCCTTGGTGACGTACTCGTATAATAATATAACGTCGAGCAATTACTATATTACACACTGCGGCTCGCAACGAACAAATTTTGTCGTCCACGGGCAATCGTGTTGTAGAAAAAAAAAAAAAAAAAAAAAAAAAAAAAAACAAACAAACAAAACGAAAAACAACTAATAAAAAAAACCTTGAGCGCCACGTCGTCGTCGCGCTGTCGTCCCGTGGGAAACGTTCGTGACCGTATACGTAAGTGGGCGTAGTTAGTAGTCGACGACAAGTTTTCTTTTCCTGTGCCCGCCGATTCTCTCCGCTAAACGAAATTGAGAATGTCACGCGTTTTTCGAAATAAATTTCTATCGACATTCGCCGGCACAGCGAATATCTTTATCGATTTGCAACCGGGCGACCAAGAGGCCCGCGCAAACACGATTATTATACAAGGCGTATTCGAAAAGTAAGGGCCGTTCGATTATATTCCAAAATCGACAAGTCGTAACACGTTTAAACTTGTGCATACCTGTACGTGCCATACTCGTGCAGCTATTTCAGGTGTTGTCTTGATTCAGTAGTAATTTGCCTATCTGTGCGTACAGTACACAATGTCCGCGATAATCGTTGCTGTGAAGTTCGCGCTGTAATACGATTTTTGTCTGCAAAAGGATCTTCACCTGCTGAAATTCATCGAGAGTTATCCGATCCAAAATCGACGACGTGGTAAGCTGTCATCCGGTATAAACCTCCTTCATGACAATGCGCGTCCTCGCACCGCAGCTAAGACCCAAGAGAAAATTCAAGATTTACATTGGAAACTGTACAGTCCCGACCTTGCACCCAGTGCAATATTTCCTTTTCTTACATTTAAAAAAAAAAAATGACTCGATGTACAGTGCTTTAAAAACGACAAGGAAATTAAGAACGCCGTTGAAAACTAGTTCAATTCGCATGCGATGATCTTCTGTACAGAGGGGTTAAGGAAGCTGGTGCAGTGGTACGTAAAATGTTTAGATGTGAACGGCGATTATGTGGAAAAGTGAAGTAAATGCCTAATAATAAAACCTATTTCATATTATTATAATTTTTTTTATGACGAAACGGCCCTTACTATTCGAAAACGCCTCGTATTATTGTGTTGATTTGGAACATTTTCATCACGTACGAATAAATTCGATTATGGGCAGAGCTCGGTAAAACGTTTGTTTGACAAATTTATTCATTTTCACATTAAAAAAAAGAAAAAGTTTATAACCGTTAATGGTTTTTATTTTTACGAGTTTCGTCAACATTTCAACATTCCAACTCGTATTAAAACCATCCGTACGCCATCGTACACTTATTAACTTATAAACGTATTAAGATATGATTTTAAAATAGCGGCCCACGTTTCTATAAGGAAGAGCCACAAATTGTATAATACGTATACGCTCCAACGAACTCTCTAAACTGCAGTATATTCGAAATTATTGTTATATACGATGCGTATGAAAAATTCTATAGAATAGCGAATTATTTTATTTTCGAACGCGAGTTTCAAATTAACATTGGGTTGCTGTTTGGTAATAAAAAATCGCTATGCAAACATGTGATTATGGTATGCGTGGCGGAAATAAATGTGCTGTTTTCGTTGATAATATTGTAAACGGGATCGTCAAACTCGATAATAACTAAATTCGAATTTACTCGAGACACTCGTTTGTGGTAAAACAATCGTCCTGTACACACTACACGCCTACACGAAGTCGTTAAATCGTCAATAAATCGCCGAATGTTTGTCTAACGCGTTTGCCGATTAATAGGAGGGCAGTCACGTAAACGAACCTAATCTCTCTCTCTCTCTCTCGGCTTCTGAATAACACGGGGCTTAGTTGCGGCGCGTATATTATTATTCGTGGTTGGTTAAATGATATCACGAGATTAATGTATTTCCGTTTGCGGTCGTCGGCCACATATTAGGATCGTTATAAAAACGAACAACTTATCGAGTTACAAGTTATCGCCGTCATCAGAACGGCGTTTTTCCGGTAAAGAAATTACCCGGTCGAAACTGTTTTGCCGCGACCCATTTATTTTAAACTATACGCGGTTCACTATCCGCGTGTTTCTCGTTAAACCCGACGATGAATCAGATTAGAAACCCTATGTATTTCGACATTCCCCGGACAATTTTTACACATCCGATTGCTCTGGGTACCTCCTACACCCGACCGACAACCACCGGATCCATGTCCGGGACGCGAAACGACGGAATTATTACGGTTCATTATTATCAATGTTGGACGCGATTTCCGATTTATTCGGTTTAATGATCCGTGATAGTAAATAAATTATGTCGTTACTCTTATCTCTCGGCCGTACGGTTAGGTTTTAAACGAACCGTTCATATTTAAGGGTGCGCTACGGGCCATGGGTGGTCGTACATTGGTATTTAAGCGATTAACAACGTTGTCAATAAACGTACGATGGAATCACATGGAATGGCAACAAAGTAATACTGAACAACAGTTACCATAACGGAAAATAACAGTAATTGCCTGTGCGCGAGTCCCAATTTCTGCTCGACTGTCAGTAGAGTATTGTATTCGGTCACAGTGCCGGATAGGCCCGGCGAGTTACCGAGTCGAACCCCGGCGGGCCGCGCAAAATGTGGGCCTGTCGCGTATTGCAATAGAATGCCTTCAACTATTTCAATATTTCCCTCACCACTATGGAATTGACCCGAATCGACTCCACTGTGACGCGGAGTGTAGGTTAAAGAGGGCCGTGCTCTTTTTTTGGACCGGCGAAAATTCTAAATTCGGCCGGCCGATACATTCCCTATGCGGCGCCGTTCAGTTATCCCAGCGAGCGACCGATTTTAATATTGACAATTCGGTATTGCTAACATTATACTCCACACCAATTTACTAATTAAAAAAATCCTCCTCTAACGAGAACCATACCAGAATGTTTGCTGTAATTTTTACCGTATAACGTGCGATGTACGTTTGACACCAACGCTAACGTCGTAATAATTAACTACGTGATTCAAAACATTTATGTAGTTACCTCTGTGGTAAATAATTCATATCATAGGTTATTTATTTTCAAAAAAGAAATATACAATCTATATCGTTTGACATAATAAGCATATAGGATAAAAGTAGTTATAACATGATAAACGTGAGAAAAGAAGCCACCCAATGATGACACTTTATTATTGATTGTTTGTTAGTTTACATAATTTTTTTTTTTTTTTTATTAATTATTGTAAGAGATCTCTGTACCATTTTCGTTTTAGTCATCTAGGGGGACTGCCTGGAATTGATAAGGATGAAAGGTTTTTTATTAGAGGATTTGTGAGAGTGAGAGGAAAGACGGGAGTGGAATCTTTTTATAGAAGCATTTAGCTTCTTCATGAATAGATTTAACCTTTAAATCTGAATGGAGTGTGTGGTTTGATATGTAAGGGGGAGCATTAATTAATTTCCTTAAGACAAGATTTTGGAAGCATTGGATTTTACTTAAGATGGTTTTTTTAGCGTTACCCCATATCTGGAGTCCGTAAGTCCATATTGGATTTAATAAAGTTTTGTACAAAAGGAGTTTGGCATTAGTAGAGGTGTATTTGTTGTTGCATATTAAAGGTTTAATCATTCGGAAGCGGTTGTTTAGAGTTTTCCTTTTTTTTCTTTTATATGTTGTGCCCAGGTTAAACGTTTTTCAAAAGTTATACCTTGGTATTTAACTGATGGAGAAGTTGGAATTGGCGACCCATTAAGAACAACATCCGGGCAAGGAGCTTGCCTAAGTGTGAAAGTGGTGTAAGAGGATTTGTTATGGTTAACTTTGAACCTCTATTTTATATACCAGTCAGCCATGAGAAATAATTAATATGATTATTTTTTTAGTGATAAATTATGTATTTTGTATCACAATAAATATCACGTATGATAAAAGAAAAAAAAATATATTTAAATTTTTTTTTTTATCGCATTTAGTGGGTTTTGTGACCGGTTCCCTAGAAAATTTGACAACCGGAACCAATGATTCTCTATTCAAGAAACCGAACAGGAATCGGAACCTTTTAAAATAAAACGCAAATATTAACAGTTCTAACTGAACACACGTACGAGTAACCATGTTACTTATTTTGTACCTTGTCTTATTTTTCGTACATTATTTTGTTTGTAGATTTATTATTAAAAAAATTTAAAAAAAAAGTACCTAATCAGAAAATGGTGAACATCTCATTATGTTTTATAAAGTTATTTCGTTGTAAGTGTTCTTATTAAAACAAAAAATTGTAAAAAATAGTATTGCTATTTGAAACTATGCATTTTTAAGAACCGGCATTAACCAAACCCTTATTTTATAATTATAAGAACCGAAAAAATCATTAAGGTTCCAGTCCCCGGTTCCGACCGAACCACTTCGGTTTTTTGAACACATTTTTGAACCACTCTATTTACTGGGCTCGTCGCCACTGATTTAATTTATCAATTTAGATCGTATACAGTGGATGGAGTCATAATATAAGTTATACTCGACTGTGTCCAATTTAAACCACCACTTACTGGCTTTACTGGCATAAAGTTCCATCCACATAAGGCACACGCACTTACTCTTCACTCGCTACTCAGTTTCGTTAGTTTTAAGTGCTTTCAACAACAGCACGAGACACTATACGTTTATTGCATTTGTATTGTTATATTAAGTATATACGGTTTTAATAAAGTCAACAGTATTGCATAGAAGTATCTATTTTAGTTTTGAACACGTTTTGTAATAGGTAATATCGTTTATTAGTTTTAATGTAACGCAAAACCAATGTGCACGGCGTCTCGTGACATACATTCATACATTTACAAAATACAACACCCTCTCGCAATACTTTCGTACAATTTCAAATTTTTGTATAATTTATTTTTTGTGCAATAACAATTAGGACAGGGTTCGGTGTTTCGGGTTCTGTTCGAATTTTTCGAACACCTTTTATAAATCGTTGATAATAAAAATATTATTACGTTGGCGTAAGTCTCCTGACGATGTACAGTTATACCTTTATCACTCCGTAGCCGTTTCAATTCATGCGTTCAAATTTCAAATGCTTTATAAAACATTAACAATCATTATTATTATATTATAAATTAATACCAAAGATTATTTGTGCTTAAAATTGCATTAAAAAAAAAAAAAAAAAAACCAAAGTTAACCACGAAATATGTTAGTGTAACGAAATGCAGCGTATTGTTTAATATATATAATATATGTGTATGTGTAACAGTTTGTAAAAATATACATGACAAATAAAAAAATGTATATTATTATGAAACATCATTCGCAGACGAACGTAGACCTAGCCCAATTTAACAAATAACCAGAAGCGGATTGGCAATTTATTTCGTTGATTTTTAAGTAATTTATTTGTGTATTTTATACTTTCTGAACTAACAACATTACATTTTAATCGAAATGATTAATGATTTTGAGTACCTGAACCCATACTTAATAATATTAGTTATCTGTGGGGCAAACTGTTGTTTTTCAATTTTTTAACCACATCATTTTATCGTTAAACACAAAAACCGTAATTATAAAAGAAAACTATTTAATATCTGTGTTTATTTTATAAATCACACAATGATGATGTATAGGCCCATCTGGAAAATTATCGATTTTCCTGCAGGCAAAATCCGCCTCTGCCTATAAAAGGAATGTGAAGAATTTCACTTGATATTTTCACGTTTGAAATATTTCAAACGTTAAATTCCACACTATTTGAAATATTGGAAAATAGATTAATTTTTTTTTTTTTTTCTAAATATTTGTTTATTGGTTTTGTAATATGTTTCATAAAGTCATAACTGAGTAATTCCAATACTGGACGCGCGTTAAACATTAAATATTGCATTCTTCATTCAAATTGGCTTTTTGTTATAATAAACAAATATCTAATATTAATATTAATGTTTTAGATAATTCATATTTGTAATTAAAATATCTACTTAAAAAAAAAAAAAAAAAATTATGAAATATGAAATTTGAATAGTTTTTCAACTGAAAATTGTGTATAGACTATGAGATATGTTTAACCTAAACCGTAAACAGCCGTTGAATATTTTATGGTAAAATCGTTCTTCGTTTTTCAAGTATGTGTACATAGCTGTATTGATTTAAAGAAAATAACTAATATTTAATAACAAATATCTTTCTCAATGGAATTGTTTAAATACATAATAATTATATATTACGTAATAAATAATGAATACTAAAAAATAATAAAACATTAGGTTTGAAATATTGTAATATGTATTAATAATTTTCATACGAAAAGCCTGCGCACAACAGAATTTTTTTTTTTTTGCTCAAAACATGTACTATTAAAAAACTCTCATCCCAAAAAAAAAAAAAAAAATGAAAACCGATTGAATTAAATTTGTTAAGTAGTCGTTAATTGTATAAATGTTTTTAAAAATTGTAAGCATTTTTAAAAACCCACGAGTTACGATGTCTTTTTTATATGTATATAGTTACTGCTATAGTTTTAAATTTAAAAATAAACTTTATTTTATTTTATTTTTTTCTTTGAAATTTTACAATTCATAAAACTTTAGCGAATTATTTCAAAAAAATAAGTTCTATGTAATTTTAGAACCCCACGGCTAATAGTGATGGGAAAATTCCGGATTATTGAGTTCCAAAATTTTAAATCCGACATTTACTGTAAATCCGGATTGCTGATTCTAAAATCAGGATTTATGTTTTTAAAACTGTGATTTGATATGCTTCAATTAATTTCTCATAAAACTTATCTTGTTGTGAATAGCATTAAATGTGTAAAACATTGTATACGTTTTTACAATTCGTAAAATAACACAAATAGAAATGTATTTTAGAAAACAAATACAACAACAACAAAAAAAAAAATCATACATATTCCACTCCGATTTATATAATAAATCACTAGTTGATCTGGCGAACGTTGTTTTACTCATGAAAATGCGAAAATTCCGGATTGCGGAATTCGAAACATTGTCGGGTTTCAAAATCCCAAATTCGAAATCCGGATTTACACGGTTTTCGGATAATACCGAAAATATTTGTGACGTCACCATTGGCTACACTCAATCTGCGGTAACGCGTAAACGCGCGGTATCTGCGGTAAGAACCGCGTATACCGGAATACCAGATGATCTGTACATAAACGAGAAAAAAAAAAAATAAAAAATATCACATCGTCGAGTAGAACGATAATCGCGTGTGTGTGCGACAAGAATGTGAACGGGAAATTCCCATTCGCTAATTAATTCGTATTATACGAGTACTTTCAACTATTTCCGCGCTCGCAGACTACAAAGATATTATTATATTTTACTCCGCAGACTTCTTTTGCACCGCACCGCACGACGGCATCACTATTCAACGTTGTAATTTATATAAAAAAACGTATATAATATTCTTCGGATCCGTTCAAAAACCCCTAACAATTCCGTACGGCCGGTCGTAAACAATTGTTCGTATGCCGTTTTCCATATTATCCGACAGAACCAGTGGCGTACGCACGGGATGGGTGGGACGTGAAGAGGGATTTATCTCCCTATGGGCATTTTTTTTTTATATATATATATATATATATATATATATATATATATATATATACACTTAAATACGATTTTGGACCTCCAGACATCAACATAAGTGGTTTGAGCGTGCCTGTTGACAACGAAATATCTACTGTGGTGGTGCTAACCGATAGCTGAAAAACGATTAAAATATAACAGATTTTTGTTGTTTCGGTTTATTACATTTATTACATCCCCTCCGTGTCCCATACAAAATCGCTGCGCACGCCACTAGAGAGAACAAATCCGTTTAATATCGTATAATATTGTTGAGCCCGTTTCAATATATTTTCGACAAATAAATTTATTCGCGGTGTTCCTCGTCGGTAGTTACAATTATAATCGTATAATTTCGGTAAAGATTAGGGGGAGAGAGAGAGAGAGAGAGAGAGAGACGACAGACGATTAGTATATTATTATATAATTTCGGTACTATTACACGCCGATGGGTCGTTATAATCGCATTCCTCAATACTATTAGATAACCTACGGAAATGTTGAGTAAATTTTACTTTGGTTTTTTTTTTTTTTTTTAGACATAGAACACTTCGATGGTCTTATTTGGGTGTGACATCCTCTTAAATAAAAAAATAAAAATCCCTCGGCGCGTGTCTAAAATATTGTTTTCCATCACTCCCCCCACCGTTCCCATAAACGATCCCGTGTGTTCTTATGTAAAGAAATCGTCTCCGGTTGTGCACAAATCGCGGTCTTTGGCCTGATCTGATTAATATAGTAATTTTCAATTCCTCTACGGGCCCGTGAACATATCAAAATACAAACGAAATACCCACCGACATTCCGTCAAAGACGCTATTGATGAGCTTCATTAACAAAAAATGTACGGAACTCATATTAACGGAATTCCTGTGCGGTAGACAGAAAAATAAGACAATGGCCCAGGCATCGTTAAATACCGCGAGGACTTTGTTTTTGGTGTGTAGAATTTTTTAGCAATTAATTTTGAGTTATTAAAGGTACATCGGTTTGGTATTTTTTGTGGTGTTTTTTTTTTTTTTTTTTTTTATAAACCGAATAACTTTTTTTTATAACGTATTATGCATACGATTTTCAAATCGTAAGTACTTTTACGTTCAACAACGTAAAATTATATTTTTAAACACAAACCTACAAAAGTTTTTTTTTTTTTCTATATAATGTTTAACCGAAACACGTGCTTAGTTATAAGAGCTCAATATATTAGGATGTGTCAGCGATATAATTTATTCCGAATTCTTCTTCTTTTTCTTCTTCTTCTTTAAAAAAAAGAATGTATATTTAAATGTTGGTATCTAATTATATGACACTGCACGATTAATAATCAATTGGTCAGATTCGATTAGATTAGAATATAAATATACGCCGACTGTTTGAAATATGATTATTTTTCAATAAATTAATTTAAAACGTATTATCGAAATGGGTATATAGATATAAAAAAAAAAAACAGGTTAATATTCTTAAGAAAAAAAAAAAAAAAAAAAACTATTCTAGTTTTTTTCTCCAAACCATGAATGAAATGTACGATTCCACTAAACGACCTTGAATAATATTATGATAGTGGGAAAAATCTGTGGGTAATAAAAGAGCTTATAATAAATCCGTCAGGATTAATACGTTTGATGGCATTGTCGCATCTTACGTGTAGGTGATGGACGTATTTTATGATTTATAATACGGACGGAATAAATCTTACGATGTATCTAATTTAAGCTATAAATGCGTGTTTGATTTGGATGGGTTCGCCGCGAACGGAACGAACGATAAATTCTGTATTAATTATTATCGAAAAACAAATAACAATAAAAATAAGGATGACAATGTGTGCACACGGTTAGGCCACCGGTGTAGGCGTTTAGTTGGGAAAGTAGGATTTATTAGGTAATTTAATTTATATACAGTGTGCAACACGATAAATCATATCGCAAACGGAAAACCGATTCGTGCGCGGGGTTGAATTAATTTTAAAATTTCAAATTGAATATCATTGTATTAAATTATAACCATAAAATAAATTACAATTGTACGGGTTTTTAACGAAATCCGAACTTAAAACGATTATAAAATTATAATTACGACATAACGATCAACTATTTTTTTTTTTTTTTACCATTAAACACAATTTATGTTGAATCCGCAAAAACCGACAAATAAATATATTATACAAAACGTTAATGGTTTAATTTGTTTTTTAACTAAAAATAAATAACCGTCACTACGGATATGCGACATTCCCACAATAAGAACAACTTACGAGGAATCTTGTACACGAGGTCAAATCATTTTTATCCAAAAAAATCTAAAAATACACGAACGCTTTTTTTTTTAAAAAAAAAAATAGTTCAACAAAGTTCATTTTCTACACAATTATTTTTAAAAAAAAATCTTCCGCCGAAATTGATGATTGGTGCAAGTCTTCCGGTCGAAAACATTCTTCTTATCTTTACTCAGAATCCTATTCCCAACTTTCTTGACACTAAAGACCACTAAGAGAACTTTCGATAGGCCACGGACAACCTCGATTTGCCTCGTTTTTCTTGTTTTTTACTTATGACATTTTTTTTAAAAAAATACAATATTTCGATAATACATAATGACATCAGCGAAAAGTCGGCGGAAATAGTAATTATATTATAACAAGATAGATTATCTTGTAACATAACAATGACAAGCCTACGTCAACAACTTTTATTTTTATTTTTAAGGAGACCCAATGTTGCACAAAGATAACACTAAACATTTATCTAGATACAGATAAAGATAAAACACTATTGCTTAATACTTGCCGTTATAAACTTACCGATATAGGTACGGGAGTAGAAACGATGAGTCACTGGGAAACACGGGGGACACGTATCGTTTTTTTTTTTTTTTAATTTTTTTTTTTTAATTTGGTTTTATTCAATACTGCGAACCGGCAAAACCTTTGCGGGACAACTAGTTGAAGAATTACTTTGCCGCCATCGCAACCGAGTCCAGGAGCCTTGTCGTTTCATTTTTAAACATTGCATTGAATACAAACATTCATCGTTGCACCTATTTGAACATGGGGAATATTTGAATAATCAATTTCCGGGCAGTAATTAATGGCAGAGTTATTTGATTTGTCGTCAAATGACGAGATACGTGGCGTATACGATTCGCTTCAAGCGTTTGTAAACCATCTGGCGTCGTCTCTCGCTGCCTTACTTCATACGCCAGATTAGTTACGAAAGTCCTCCTTTCTATGCGCGCCCATGCCGCTCTGGGCATAAATCATCAACGATTTTAGTGTGCAACGATACTCGACTTATAATTATGTTCTTAGGTTCTACGGGTTCTAATTGTCTTGCGGGAGCGGTTATCGGATAAGGCGCGTGTCGAAAACGAATTTATTGCTAATGTTGGAAAACCAATAGTGACGGCAATATAAATAAAAATGCGTACATACTTCGCACCATGGGAGAGTCACTGTTGTAGGTGGAAAGTCGGGATGATAGTATATAGATAGGAATTTAATTTATATCTGTATGCAGAGATAAATTGCAAACGAAAAACGATTTTGAGCGAAGCAGTGATTTTTCATTATTGTCATGGCGTCCCAGAAATCAATATAAATAACGAAATAAATAATAAAACTCGAGTTTGACGAAATCATGTTAATTTAAAGTACTAACTAGACAAAATTTTCAACCGGAAACATCCAAGAAGTGTACAGATCGGATGAAGTTTTCTGGTAGAAAAAGTTTTTACAGAAAAAAATAAAAATAATAAATAAACATCATTGTATAATCACAAGACTCCTCGTTCTGCTCATACTCTAAAATGGCGATACAGACCACATAGTGATTATTAATGAGGATAAACCGGGAAAAATGTTGGAAAAAAAAGAATGTTTACGCAATTCTATTTTGTTTCGTTATTGTAATTCCGCCAAAACGCGTTTGGTTATTACGAACAGTAGTGGCGTTTAGAGGGGCATAGGGGCCCATTCACATCCCATAGGCATAACGTTCTCATTAGTAACTATGCATTGTTATTAACAAAAGATCTATGAACACTTTTTTCACATTTTTTCAGAAATCTGTAGATATAGAAGTTATCAATTTTAACGACCGCTATAGATACGAGTTGTGCTATTAAACAGTCGTGGATACATTCACGCAAGTCACCTACACTGACTAACTGACGTAGTGACCTTTGTCTATGACGATAATAAAATCGTTCTTAAAATATTTATAATATTATCTTTACTGTTCCCTTCGAATGGGTCTTTACGGGCCTGAGCGGATTAATAATATGAATAATAGAATTTTATTATTGTATTATTTTTTATTATTTTTTTTTTTTTTATTGTGTATTCGCCATTTGCACTGGAAGGATATCGCCCGGCTAGGAGGTGAATCAAATCCGCCACTGGTTACGAAATACATTTTATTACGGGGCAGGTTTTGTTACGAGAAAATATTTCAAAAATAAAAATCAATAAAAAGACTATTGAACTATTGTCTGGTGTTTAATCCTCCTCAATGCACGAATTAGATCCGAAATGCTTCCACAAAAGTTGGTTACAGACAGACAAATAAAAAGCACAAACCATTCTTCGCTTATAATCTAAAAATGCATCCAGATAAATTAGTTTATATAATACGAATACATTTATTCATCCAAGACAAAGATAAGATAGTGAATTCTGTTAATTATCTAGATAAAAAAAAAAAAAAAGATAAACCATTATTTATCTAGACGGTTCATCTGGATAATGTTCCAGACCACGCGGAACCTTGGTATATAGAGTATTGTCTATGCAAAAGAAAACTGAAACTGCAGGTTAGGTCGCATAAACTTATAAACTCTTGTTCAAAAAACTTCATTTTTACGGACACTTTTTGTATATAAATATTTCCAAGTATGTATATTTCCAAATGTATATTGTATTCAATAATGTTAATATTATTTTTGATTCTAGATTTATACATTTGTATTTATTTTCTTGTATCTATAGTCTTATACATATTATGTATTATATCTTTACTTCTTGAAAAGTTTTAAACTTGAACGACCTATATAATAATATAAACTAGCCGGATTTTCAATCATAAAACCTCCCGTATATACGGGGGTGGGCTGGTATAGTTATAACTCTTGCGTATAACTTTAAAACTAGTGAACATAAATTAAAAACGTGATAAAAACACGCGTGTAGTAAATTATATTATCTTTATTTACGTATTATTATTTTTCAACATAATTTCCTTTTAAATCAATGCATTTTTGCCAACGCGTTACAAATTTTGTAATGCCGCCCAAATAAAATTGTTCACCTTGAACCTTCAAACCAACGCTTAATTTTAGCTTTAATTTTCTCATCAGAATCGAACGTTGTACCTTTAAGATGTTCTTTAAGTATGGAATACAAAAAAAAAAAAAAAATCACACACACGCGGTGCTAAATCCGGACTATAAAGTGGATGCGAAGTATCTTGATGTATCGGCGATTCATTTGCTTGCATTGTGGCACGGCTGCAATGAGATCGTACACTGTCTTGTTGAAGCAGAACTCAATTGGCATTTTTGGTCGGACACGTTTTATTCTTTTTTTTTTTTAAGTCCTCCTAAGGTCTCTATATAGCGTACAGAATTATTCGTGGTTCCTATGTCCAAGCCATCGACTTTTTGTTTATGAACCTCGTCCATCACCGTTACTGGCCGTCTACATAAAGAATGGCTTTCCCGACTTCACCGCCTTTAATCTGTAATACCCAACGGCGAACAGATCTGAAATCTAGAGTTTCGTTACCATAGACGTCTGCGATTATCGACAGGTTTAACATTTTCCGCGACAAGAAATTCAGTTACAGCACGCGTTGTTTGAACCATACACCTGGAGAGGGCATTATTAACAACCGCGTACGAATAAACTAAAAACGTTACACGTTCGTGATTCAGCAGACACGGAACTAACGATATTAGCTACTTAACGCTACACAAACGGCAATCTAATCGGAAATTGAAAATTTTTTTTTATAGTTATCCGTGAGACAAGAGGCATTACCTATCAGCCTTAACATCATTAACGTCCGTTGGCGTACATCATAATCAATAATATATTATTGAAATATTTGATTATTGCGTTCAACGGACGATATTATTACCGTTTAATGTTATGCGCGCGGTCTAATAAAGTCGTGTGTTTACTGCACGCGTGTTTATTTAGATTAAACGTGGGAATACATCTTGATTATAATAATTATTTACGTCGACGTATTATGCGCATCATAAGCCCGACTTGCGTACACTGAAATCTCTCGTATTATTCGTATATAATATATACGCATGCATATTGCATATGCATACTCTACTCGGTGCACACACAGAGTTTTAAGTACACGGTATTTAATGTGACAAGGATAAAACGTAAACGTTTTGACGGGGTCGCGTTTGTATCATACGAGACTACCGCCCCGGGAAACTGCCCGGCAGCGCTAGAATTTGCGGGGCGAGGGCGAGGTGCGTCGGATAATCACGAGCGAAATGCTAAAATTATACATGTGTCGTATTGACGTTTTTTTTTTTTTTTTTAGAAAAACGTAATAAAAACAATAATGTATTATTGATGTGATATCGAATATCTTTGGAATACATTTTCCGCCATGACTGAGACAATCGTAATACATTCGTGCGCAATTGCAATTGCAATTGGACGAAACGCGTTCAATATCGCTGGCACGTAACAATTTCGAGCAATATGAGCTAATATAAATATCTAAATATCGATCAAATTTGTTTTGTTGTATACTCGTTCAAACTGCTACAACTAAGGCAATTCGTTCATTTCTTCGAGTATTGTCCTAATTTTATTTTTAATTAATTATTGTTGATTTGAATGTCTATTTTAACTAGCTTTAAATGCCAACACTGACACAGCCGGATTACAAATCAATAATAATTATTTTAACGATGCCCATTAAATACATCAATGCTTCAAATCGAAACGATTTTTTTTTTTTTGGTTAAATGGTTTCCGTTTATCTATTATTTGTTTCGGTTTAAGTAACCGGTTATTATTGTTTTTATGTTGTTTTTTTTTTTTTTAAACCGGTTGTAAAATCATAAAAAACAGTTAATTTTGTTCGTTAATAATATATTTTTAAAAAATGTACTAATTATTGGAAAAGTCAATAACATTTAACACTCTAGTTACATTAATAAAGTTACTAATTGTCAAGTAGTTTGTATTCACTTAAGTTGTACCTAACAGAGAACAAAATCAAATAAAATATTACTAATATATATATATATAAAAATTATGAAAATTAAAATGAAAATTTACTATATTTTTTCTTGTTTTTGGTTTACCGTCTTCTAAATTGTCTACTATCTATGTCAGGTAGTCAAAACCACACGATTTGTTTCGTTTCGGGAACAGAAAAAAATCGTGGTTTCAATATATCTTTTTTATTCTTCATAAATCATAAATTGTAGATACGTTTTCGGTTTCAGTGACCGGTTAGAATATTTTTTACCGACAATATAATAGGAATATTGTTTAGCACACTCGGCGCCGTTCACCTGATGATTCGGTCAAATTTAATCCAAAACGGTCGGTAAGCGACGACGATGAGCGAGGGGACACGACGAGTACGTACATTACACTTTATCCACTTTTTTTTTTTTTTACCAGGTTATTGGTGGTAAAACCGTAAAAATTTTGCACGGCCCTCCACACAGTTTTTTTTTTTTTTTTTTTTTTTTTTTTTTTTTATATCGGACACGTCAGCCCGACGGACAAATAATAAATCGGTCACGTCCCTACACAACCGAAACTTGTTATGCATATCGAATCCAACGCACACTCGATTCGAATAATAATTATTAGTGTTGTGTGTATTATATAATAATAATTTATATACGTGTATTTGAAATCAATCCGGTCTTATCTAATGCAAATAATATAATGTATATTAATACTTTAGTATTCCGTACATAATATTGTTTTTCAATTAATATCGTATAGGCGCACTACCCACTCGCGACACCTGCCGGTGGCTACAGTGGCGATGTCGCGCGCCGCGACCTATGAACATTTCGTTGTTGGTTATATTTCTTCTATTATTACCCTTCAATATTACACGTTTATACATATAATTACAATAAAGTAAAAATCGTAGTAATTCGTAAAAAAGATAGAGAAATAGTGTGTGTGTGTGTGTGTGGTGGTGGTGGTGGTGGGGGGGGGGGTGTAAATCAAGGAATGACACAAGTCCGCCAACTGCGATGACGAAGAACTGAAGTGGTTATATAACGTTTAGTGGGTCGGAGACGGCGACAAATAACTGTTTCAATTGACTACACCACCAGGGCAATACTGATAAACTGAACTTTTACCCGCTTTCGGTGTATTGCCTACATTCTGTAAAAAAAAAAAGTTTTCGCCGGCGACGAGGACGTCGCAAATCTTGTGCCTTGACAACGTGTGCCCATTACTGATACGTGTGTTGAGATGAAATCTCCAACGTTCTATGGAATTTATTGGAAAAAATCCAGATGAATATGTCATTATTATACGTTATTATTAATATTATTCTCTCCATCTTTTGATTATTCCAGTCGTCGAGAACGCCAAACAAATGTCTCTCCGTTATTATCCTGTTCACTAGAAGTGGCGTATTTACGAGGGGGGCGGATCCAGGGATGTCCCACCCAGATTCAAAAAGAAATTAAATAAATAAATATTCCTGCAGAATAGGTGAGAATAGAAATTATTTGTAATGCAGTCGTATCATTGTGACGACGGTATCCAAGTTGCGGCTAAATATAAAGTGCGGTAATGGTAATAATACTTTACGATAAAGTCCTTAAACTTTATCGCAACATTTTTCAAGACATTTTTTTAGCTGCCAAAAAAAATTGCCGATAAATTGCCTATGTTGAGAAGTTAAAATAACTATCGATGAAGTGACAGATGAATTATCAACAACAAAAACCAAGACGCCAGGAATTTTTTTTTTTTTTAAATTTCTTTTGTATACTGCGAAATATAATATAATATAGGTAATATATTATATTGCATATATATTTAATTGGATCTCCCTTCCAAAAATGTGCAGGCACGCAACTGTAATAAACTCCCATAGTTATTAACAGTTACATATAAACCACGGAACTCCTCCCCTACAGATTTTTTTTGAAAATATGCCCCTGCGTTTCGCCCTATCGTTTGCTGGTATCCTCCACTGTAAATGGGGTTCCACTTTTTCCACGCCGTTTTCGACACGGTTCTACACCGGCGACCCCGCTGTCCTATCCAATGGTCGTCCTAATGTATTATATTGTTGCCTATATTTTTTTTTTATCTCTTCGGAAAACGACTACGATTAGCAGCGTCTCGTTACGCGTTTACAAACAACATTATATATTATAATAATAGAACACACACACACACACATATATATATATATATATATATACAGTAGTAGTAGTAGTAGTAGTAGTAGTAGTAGTAGTAGTATTAAAAGTATTAGTTATAAAAAGTAATAGTGATATCGGTGATCGGGGGCAATCGTGAACCGTAATTTATAGGAGATGGCGATTTTAAAACCGTCTGTTACGATTCGTGCGTCAATCTGCAGTCGTCGCGCGTAGGCCATTAAACAATAATAATAATAATAATAAAAAATAATAGTGTCGCGCGTACAATTCGAAAGACATCGCGCCGTGCAAATATTATAATCGTTATAGATGTATTGTATATATGGAATAATGGTAGGAAAAAATAAAATAAAATAACATAACAACATCAACAACAACGTCTTTGACACCGTATCGGCGGCGGCTGCCCTTGTCGTCGTCGCACGGATTTCGGGACCAAGAAGGCAATTTGATTTAGAACCTGTTTGATGCGCGACTATGATAGCGGGACAGACTACTCGGCAGAGTATTATGATGATTGTTTATTAGAGAGAAAGACAGAGAGACAGAGAGATAGAGAGAAAGAGATATGTGTGTGTGTACGGCACGCTATAGGGGATATAATTTATAACGAGTTCAAAAACGTGAGTCGCGTGTAAAGCGAGCTGAAATAATAATATTCTATCCGGGGGCACACCGCTGATGATGATGATGCTGTACGGTATATATATATATATATATAAACACAAGAAAGTAAGTAACAAAAAAGAAAAAAAAAATATATATATATATATATATAATAATAATAATAACGCGCACGGAACGCACGAACACACCGGCGAAAGACCCGCGCGTCTGGAAGCCCGAAAAAAAAAAAAAATGGCTGGTTTTTTTTTTTTGTTTCCACACACCCCCCTGTACAACGGTCAAACGGATTTTCCGTTGTGATGCGGCTAGAAAACACCGTCGCGGTCGCCGACAGACATAATAATAGTTACCTAATAGTATGACTCTTTTGATGGGACGCCGAAAGGAAAAAAAAAAAAAAATAATAAACGAAAAAAAAAACATTTTCGGTAAAAAAAACGAAAAAATCGCAGTAACTGCAGTCGTCGCGTGTACCTACGTCACGATAATATAATTGATTGTCGGTTCCCACACGCGCGGGTCGTTTTACGTACCTACGGCGTTTATATTTCACAAAATATACATTTTGAAATCTATCTGGTACACGTATAAATGTGAAAACGAGAATCTATGTTACACCGAACCACGCAGTTTAAAAAAAAAAAAATCAATTTTTTAATATAATAATATAACGATAAAAAATGTGTATATCGCGAAACAGGTTTCATACCCGATTACGATTCTGTAGGTTAAAAGGACGTCCAAAGGTTTTCCCGATTGGTACGGAAATCGAACTATATTTGTCGATTTATGGATTACTTCGGTGATACGGATGTAATAACAAAAAAATGAATGTCAATACAAACGAAACAAAAAATAAATAAAAATTGGGATAGTGGTTTACAGTTGTCGCGCGAGGACCTAGTCTAAAAGATAAAAAATTAACAATTATCGTTCTATCGCTAGATTTTTCTATAGGCACGGCAAATGCCGGACGGCCTGTTAATATTTCAATGTAAAACACGTTTTTATTCGAACATTTTTATCGTTTTTAATGGAGGAGTAGTGACGTAAGTAGAAAATTTCTTTTGATTATGTCTGTGCTGATAAAATAGCAACACTGAAAATGCCCTATCCTACAATCACAGTCTTTAAAAAACGCATTAGTGTGATACCGCGATAATACGCCCGTGTCAATTAAATTCGTTCTTTTTTTTTTTTTGACCGTTTAAAATTAGATTTTTACAAAAAAAAAAAAATAAAAATACATTCAAAAACCGAAATCGATAAAAGTGTTCAAATACAATTTAACTCGTATCCCCGTTTCAAAATCCACTCCTATCACGACTTATCTCTGCCGTACTTCCTCGCCCGAGAAAACTAAATCGACTAGTAATGACTTTTGTTTATTTCGTCCGTGTCATCAACAAACAAAATTCAATTATCGCACCAAAACACCAAAAAAAAAAAAAAAAAACCTGTATGAGAATGCCACCCTATACGATACTGTATGGAAATCGTCGGAGTTCTGCGTGCGATAGATTCGACTGTGGATTGTACACAGACACACAATCCCTTCCTTTTATTATTATTGATAAATTAATAAATAATAAAAAATTATACAATTTTAATCATCATTTATGATTTCATCGATAACCAAATGCGTACTCGTATACTATTGTAGTACGCATATATAAAATATTTTTTTTATTTTATGAATTGTACTTCTAAAATTCAAAGAATATTTCTAATTTTTTGCATAACTAATGTAAACTTGAGACCTGAATTGAAAAAAAAAAAAAAAAAAAAAAACGATAATATAAAATTTCGAAAATTAGGAACACACTCTGAAATTGAATCACTTATTTCAGAGACCCTCTGAACGTCAAAAATATTTTTAATTTTAAGTTTAATTGTTAGTTTGGAGGTAGACGCTCCGTGTACAACAGAAACTTCACCGACAGTTAGTTCCCGTATCTCTTTTCTATGGCCTTGAAATGTTTTTTTTTTTTTTGGAGTTTACCGAAACAATATTAGAGAACCCGAAAACCGACGGGAAGTCTATCGTTCAGTCTACACACCGCGGCGACATTCCTGTTGT
This sequence comes from Tuberolachnus salignus, assembly GCA_956483605.1. NCBI lineage: Eukaryota > Metazoa > Arthropoda > Insecta > Hemiptera > Aphididae > Tuberolachnus > Tuberolachnus salignus. The sequence continues at coordinate 53,616,888 of OY101429.1, forward strand.
TTTTGTTTTGTTTTTTTTATCGCCATCTATAATATTGTTATTTTTATAACAAAACACGCGAATAAAATAGTACACGGTTATGTTTGTAAGTTTTTTTTATACATTTTTTTTTTTATATGTTCTCGGAAAGGCCGCTTCGTACGTCACTATCAATACCGCTGCTAAGTACAACGGGTCGCAGTATTATTCGACTGCTGCATTTTATAGTAGTTTGCAAGAGAAACTCGAAAAAAGTTACGACTCCATTAATCAATCGCGGCGGCGTCGGCGTCGGCGCGGCGGTTGGCCGCGAACAGTAACAAAAAAAAAATTTCAAAAAAAAAAAAAAAATTATGACAGGTATAAAATAAACAAAAAATAAAAAAAAATACCCATAATAATAATAATGACGGACAATGACGTTAATCGTTTAAGAATATTATTACCCGTACCTATACATAATATAATAGGTAGACGCGTTTTGAATACTTAATAATATTATAGATACGTATATATGCATCTACATTAATTCTATATAATATAAGAAAAAAAAAAAAACCCACCACGGTAACCGTATAATAGTAATAATAATATTATTAGTTTAAAATATTTCGAATAACTAACCGTCAGCGGATCCTAAAAAAAAAAAAAAAACACGTTTCGCCAAATGTCCGGTAGCTATATTTTTAATATCTAATACTATAATATTATACAGAGTGTTTCGTTCAAACGGTAACACAGAAAAAAATACCTCAACCGACTTATCGAAACGGGGTTATTTTTTAAGAAGATCCAAAAATACACATTTTGACGCTATTTTCAAATGTTTGACCTTTACAGTGCTCGCACGTGTGGTAAAAATCACGTTTTCTCAAACGGAAACGCCATTATTCTTAAGGTAAAGATAATTATCGAGATGAAGATAAAGGATGAATAATTTTTGTTTTTTCTAGAACAGATAATTATGATTAACCAAACTTAACGTTAAAAGTATTGGCTATTAGACGTTTTTAAATTTCGAAAAAAATGTTCTGTAATTGATGCCAATTTTAATATTATTTATAAATTATAATTGAAATTATTTCTTATAAACATTGGTACAAATTATACACGATTTAGATAATTCGATTTTTTTTTTTTTTTTTGAATAATTCTAATTCAAAAAAGTAATTTATGTAAATGCTTTACAGCAACATTATACTGAAGTCTCAACAATGAAATCAAATAAATAACAATGGAAAAATGTGAAGGTTTATCGATATTATCAGTAATTTTTACAAATATAATTTGCATTGTTCGCGTATAAATTGAATATTTTAGAATCAGGAAATATTTAAATATCGAAAACGTTAAATTTTATCTAGGCGATTAAATTATATATCTCAAATATCGGCCCAGATAATTCATTTATCATTTATCCTAGATAAGGTAAAATATAAAAATATATTTTCTACTTAGATAAAATATAACAGTGAAAATTGCACACGCCTCTAATAATAATAAGCCGATACGTATTGTACGTTTTACATTCTTTGAGAAATCGAGAAAAAAAATCGTATTTTTTTTTAATAAAATTCGATGATGTCTTGGGTTATTTTCGAGATAGAAAAAATCGTATTGGTCCAAGTTCCTCGGCGATAAATAGGACTGTTCGAATCCGATGTTAAAAATAGGCGTTTCTATTCAAAAAATATAAATTCCACTATGCCCGATGAGTTTTCACAATTATGAAATAATTGTCTATCCTAAATCTTCTTACGACTAAATCAAATTTCAATCAGAGTTCACCGGTTTGAATTATTTCGCGTTGCTGTTCGACCGAAACACGCGCTGTATACACTACATGCATATTTACTAATAATAATAATAATAATAATTCGAAATTTTATCGGCGAGTTATTATAGGCGAGTAAATGATAATATTATAATAATATCGACCTAGTGTATAAATAGTAATTAAAAAATATCCACCGCGCGCGTAGGATTAATTATTTATGATAATATTATTACGATATACTGTGGAACTATTAAAATATTATATACATAGAAAAAAAAAAAAAGCAACTCGGTTATCGATACGTCCAAAACAACAAAAAAAAAAAAAAAAATAATAAATAAATATAAAATTGTATATAATATAATATGAATAAATTACTCCCGCGGGAAACTATTAAAAAAAAAAAAATAATAATAATAATAATACTAAAACGTATGGGGAATAGAAATAAAAAAAAAAAATTAGTAAAGTATCCGCCGAACCTTATAATTGTATCGATAAAATATAAATAACCGCGGGCCGACCCGTACGGCGTATAATATTATCGCGTCTACAGTGAAATGTGATTATCGGCGATTAAAAAATAAAAAAAAAAAAAAAATGTCCATTATACTCGTACGTATTGCACCGTGCGCATATTACACGGTCCGGCCGCGGACAAATCTTTAATCGGGTCCGAGATTTATCGCGTTCGTCACAACGATGACTCGCTCGGACCTGTCCGCGCGGGCATAAAATCGGTTGTGGCTCAGCCGTTCGCCAACGACAATCCGTCTAATAGTTCGTTGGTTGTTTCCGTTCGTGTGCAATAAAAAAAAAAAAAAAAAACGCGTTATAATAAATTGATAGAACCATTAAATCGTCTGCACCGCGACGATATAAAACCGTTTTTTTTTAGCGTTTCCACACGACGCGCGGTATACGTATATAATATAATATATATATATATACGTACCAATACGTACCTACTTTAGATTAATAGCACTTAAGTCGGTCCGTTCATCGTGCGTATTTATATAATGAACGTAAAACGAACGATGTTTACAAGCGTACGGGCCGTATAACGAACATCAATCAACCGAAAACGCCGTGTTCTTAAAAAAATAATAATAAAAAAATAAAAAAATAAAAAATTAAAAAACATTATTGAATCATCAAAATAAATACCCGTACTACGCGCGTTAGAGGAGTATCTTTGTACAGTTATTTTAATTATAATTGAGACCGTTTTACGATTAATTATAATTCGAGTCGTGTGTCCGTGTGTTCGAGTAACTATAATAATATTAATATATCGATCGCATTTGAAGCGAAAAAAAAAAATATATATATATATAGGAGGTGCTTGTTTAGCCGTTGAACGAATTGTTTTTCTGTTCGGTAATTCGATAATTTTTTTTAATTTAAAATAACCGTACGGATTAAATTTTATAAATCGAAAAAAACCCGTTGGGTAAAATAGAAAATCCCGCAAAGTGTATTTTTCCATTTGTAGGCGCTCTCAGAACCACTACGCTCCGATTGGCTAGATTTTTCCAATATTTCGGTTTCCTAGTCGATGGAAAACACTGTTGATCCGAACCCGACACTGTTTCGAGAAATTTAGCGTCCTAAGTGTAAACCTAAAACCTACTGTTTTATTGACGAAAAACCACCGCGGACTTCTTAGATAAAGCAGATGGGAAATGAATAAATATAATAACCTGCCTGATTTACGTGCAATTTTTCCGGTAAAGTTGGCCTTTAATTATTCGCTTTTTTTTTTCTTTTCTTTCGACGATACATATAATAAGATATTGTTGATAGGTCGTTGATTTTTGCTGATGCACGGCGTGACAAAAATACTACTCGTAAGTGTTAGGTAGATTCTAATCCCATTAATTAACTGTAAGATAAATATGAACTTATTCAGAACGTCAGCCGTATATATAGTTTCCCCTAAAAAAATTGTACCCAAAAAGTAAATATTACTAAATAAAGTTAATTTTGTTTCATACTATTGAAAACTATTTTTTTTCCAGACATTAGAAAGAGTTTAGGGGGCGACATGTAAGTTACAGTGTAGTGGAGTGGTGGGTCTAGGAGAGGTTCGGGAAGTCGCTTGGCCCGCAATTAAATTTTGCTGGTAAAATTGGCCTCTTATTAAGCCTTGCAATACGGATGTAGTTGTTTAAACGTTATCCTTGTGTATAACAAAAATAGAACATTTCAGTAATAATTACAAATGGCTATTTAAAAGTAGATGATCCTAATTTAAAGCCCTAAAAAGTGGCCATTCAAAAATGGCCGATCAAAAGTAGGATCACCTAACCCTGAATCCGCCACTGTATAACTAGAATATAGTGTAATTTATTTTTATACTGCAAGAAACTATTGCGATGAAAAACGATTATGAGCGGATGCACCCGGTTTACCCGGTTCCCGCGACAACCATTAATGTCGTTCATCCCTCGGTGTAATCGAGAGAACACATGAAAATTAAATTATGAAAAAAGTTCAAATTTCAAGTGTGAAATTGGAATTGATCGGGTCCCTGAGCGCTACGCTAGGACAACAGGATGGAAAAATACGTATACGACAAATCCGCATTTATAACGAGCGTTTTTGTCGCCATTATCGCCGACAGAAATGTATCGCAGACGTAAAAAAAAAAAATAAATAAATAAATAAAAAAATTTGCCCGATTTGTAAAACGTATTATTATTACTATTATCCGAATTCCAGAACGATATCCGGGAATCGAAAAACAGATTGTCACCGGCCGAGCGTATTATAATAAATAAATTATTTTTAGAAACGCGTTCATTCATTATTGTTATTGCCGATCTCTATAAATAATAAAATTTGTTGATTTTCGTGTCGCGGAAAAAAGCAATTTTTTATTATTATTATTATTATTATTACTAGAATAGCCCGTCTCGGCTCCGCCCGAGCGTGAGTGTGAGCAATCACAGGTAGGAGTAGATTGTAAATAAATCTAGAATACGCAGAAGTTATTCGGAAAAAAAAATGTTACTGTATCCTAAGCAAAAAAAAAAAAAAAAAAGTTCACCTTATTAAAAATAAATGAAATGTACAGAATGTCTGTATACACAATATTGTTTGTATTATCCGTTCGTCGACATTAAAACGAATCGATTCGCGGGATTTTCGGTTCTGGAGAGAACTGCGCGTGGCTGGCCCCATGCGAAAAACAATCTTGTCTGCCCTTGCGACTTATTGATGGTGACCGCAGAAGAAACTCTAACCGGAAATTGCACTCTTTTGAACGCGACCGTCTCAAGTGTGAAGGAGTCAAAGGAATTCTCCGGAATAAAAGCAAGCCACCCCCGGCGGCTGGACCCGTAAGAACTTTAGCTTCGATCGCATTGTTACGCAAAACCGTAACTTGCAACCGCGTTCCGTTGCACGATCCGGGAGGGTTACGATTTCGAAGCAACACAATCGGAGACATGGTCATTAATGTGTAGCGTGCGGTATGACGCACACACCTCATTACAACTCGACAGCAGTCGCTCTGAATTTAAAAATTGTTTATTGGTGTTTTATTATTAACGGTTTTTAAACTGTTGAACAGCCTCACATGTCACTGCTCGCGTCATAAACAGGCTAATAAAAATACGAATTTCAGCCGAATCGGTTTAATAGTCTCGGAGTTTACCGCGAACATACAAACAAACGCTATCATTTTATATATTAGTATATAGATATAAAACTTTATTTATTATTATTGATTAACTAATAATCATAGAGAGCCTAGCGGAAATTGGAGTACAGAACGGGGGAGGCATTAGCTTGGGGTAGGGATAGATGGAAGCGGGTATGTGTTGCGGCGATGAGCCTCGATGGCCTCTAAGGAGCCGAAGAAGAAGAAGATTAGGTATATTTGGATAGATCCTTTTGGATGACCCAGTTCGAGATGGGAAAACACGGTGAGAACAGACGCTAAATCTCTACACGGATGTTTAGACTGGAAATTAAGAGCAGCCGACTGGGCGAATATCGGAGCATTGGTTGTGTGGCGTAATAAGATTGAATTATTGATTAACTTTATCGGACTAAATGTATGCCCAAAACCTTTTCTGCGATATCCTCTTTAATTTTTTTAAAAAAAAGAAGAAAACCTGCAAGACGATCCAATAAGTAGTTTCGGAGTTTACCCCGAACATACAAACAAACGCTATCGTTTTATATAGATTATTATTATTATTTTTTTTTTTTTTCTCACCAAACACTCTCTACGATCGCCGCCAGCCCTGGGGATTCTGTCGGTACGGACTACCGCGTAATAATCTCTGGAGCGGCCGCGACACGAACACCTGGTTCCTCGAGGGGGGCTGGGGTGGGCGACCGCGGTAACGTTATCCGGCTACCGTAATGGTATCCCGCTGATGCTGTACACGATATATTTATATAGACGATGATGATAATAATAATAATAATATACGTATACACGAATATTATATCTCGGGCACCCAACCGAGACGTGGACCTCGGCTATATATATATATATATAATATAATATAATATCCCATTCACAGACACTCTAATTATATTGTAGTTACTGTTTATTGCCGGTGGAGGAGGGTGGGGAGGGGCACTCTTCCGAACCCCCTATCTCTCTTGTGTATACCGGCCGGCGTAAATCTTTCGGCGTCTTGTCGGACAAAACCTACACTACGCGTATTATATATATATACGTATACGTATACGAGGTAGTCGTGGTATTAGATAAAAGGAGAAATACCACACATTACACACTATAGTTTCGCACTCGTCGACCCCCGCAGCGGGAGCCGCGTCCGCCCGTGAGAGGGACCCGCCGATTTTTCGTTTTATTATATTTTAATGTCGTATAATATTATCATGTCGGGGGGGGGGAGGGACGGCGGCGGTTCAGCACCCGAAAACAAATCGGACGGGAAAACGACCGCGCACAAAGGCCCCGGGCGTATAGTTGTTGTTTTTGTATTTTTGTATTTTTTTTTTTTTTTTTGCACTCAAACTCATGTGTAATCCTCGACAGTGCGTGTACGTTATTCGGTAATCTCTTCTCTATTATTCAACAGCCCCGTGTACCGCGTCAATAGGGGACCTAAAATGTAATATCCGTATGCAACCCGGTGCAGACCCATTGAAAACTGACCGGTTCGATCGAGAAAACGCGACTAATTGTGAAATGTCTCTCCCCCTACCAATTCACGCACACACAAAAAACAAAACTATACTATTATTATCGTGCAGCATACCGTCAACCATCTCTAAATTTTGTCTAAAATATTAATATTTTTTTTATCAGTACCATGCTGTGTACGAGTCTATAGGAAAATTCCTAAAATTCGTACATTTTTTTTTATTCTCGGATTATTTTAAAAATACAATATATTTCAATTTTCCTTCCCATTTTATACAGACTTACCGTCTACAAAATATGTACTAATATTGTTAAAAAATGTTCTTTTTGTGTCAATAATCAATCAAAACATATTGTAATGTTTTATATTAACAGCTACAATATTAAGGTCATATATAACGTTCGATTATTTTATTTTGTTGAGGTAAAAACGTATAACAAGAAAATAATATTAGTGGTGTATTCTAATCTACTTATTTCATTTATCACATCATATCAACACGCGTGGACATATTATTTTTTTTTTTTTATCCAAATACCAAATCAATTACAGGCATTAATCACTTTAAACCTTATATGTCCGTATATAATGACGGGCAAATGCATTAGACGACCTAAACCATAAACCGAATTCTAACGTTACATTTCGCCTTTTTCGGAAAGTCTTTAAAAATTGAATGGAAACCGATTCGGATGCAGCCATGTTACTATTACGAATACTCAATAATGGCAACGATAATGGTTATTGGTTTATCTTCTATACCCGTATACCGATAACCGGTAACCCGAGAAAGTATATTTAACCCGTTAAATATTTATATCAATAAACGACGTCGCGGACCATCTCAAAAACTTTAAAATTTACTAAATTATAAATGATACGGACGTGTGAACCAAGATTTTGTCGTTTAAAATTTCGCTGTTCAAGATATTGAAGGCTTCCCTTTAACTCATCTCTTCGCGTTTGGTAGACGGTTTTTTTTTTTTTTTTTGTTTTTTTTTTTAACAATATTGTTTTCACTGTTTTAACAATTGGTGTATTATTGTTATTATTTTATTATTTTTTTTTTCCTACGATTATGTGCCCGGTCATAGCTCACTATTATTCCGTTATAGAATTAAAAATCATATTATTCTCGATACGGATAGTCCAACAAACAGACGTCGCGTCGTCGGTGGCGGTTGTGCTCGATATTTTTTTTGTTTTATATTTTTTTTTTTTTTTTTTTTTTTTTTACGTTCTGCGTTCTTTTTGCGGCCGCTTTTTTAATCGGATATTTTCAAAAAACCAGTTTTCGTAACGTGTTTTTTATGATAATGAATAAGATATTATTTCATTGAGGGTGGGGGTGGGGGGACCGATCCGGCGAACGAAAATTGTATAATAACGTAGGCACACACACACACACACACACATATAACTTACTTGCGGACCCGTGTAATACGAAATAATATTATCTTTCATCGAAACAATAACAGCGTAGAAAAATCGAAATTGAATGTGCGCGATTTATCCCCGTACACGTACTCGACGTACGATTGCGTTAAAAACGCAATTCGTCGCGGCCCGGGCTCAGAACGCGCGTATATTACAATTACATCTCATCGGCCCCGTACAAGATTTACTACGACCGTCCTCCTACCCGCTACCCGAAGATACATTTCGCCCATCACGCGCATAGTAAAAAGAATATAAAATTATATTGTCTTATAATATTATTATTTTGTATACAAGACCGCTTGCGAAAACACCTGGACGATAATACAATATCGTATCATCCGATATCTTTTTCCGTGAGTATACACGCCCCCGCGTCGATATTCGCCCTTGAAAAACGAAGAAAAACATATTGTTTTTAGTCGTACCTATTTTTTTTTTCCACACCAGATGTTCGCGTGTATATATATTAAAAAAAAAAAAAAAAAAAATCAAGAAGAATCGATTCGTTTTGCTTGAAAATATATAATAATATTTTAAGTATAGGTCATTAGTCATCATCCTTTATATATATATATATATAGGTACGTTTTTAATCTTGCGTACGAGTAAGGGGGAACGAAATGTAGGATACAGAGAGGAATTTAATTATTATCTGTACGCGTCGGTGATAAATCGTTGCCAACGAAAAACGATTCTGAGTTCGTTTAAACGTGCTTTGAATGCTGTGATTTTTCCGATTTCGAGCAAAATTTACACTTTAAACGCTTATAAAATAAAATAATAATAGTAATTACGATCATTACGATCAAACGTTTCCTTATTTACCGTCAAGTAAGCTTATAACGAACATTTTTGTCAAATTTTCGAGCGTTTTCGAGAAGCCAACAAATAACTGTAGTCCGCATACAAATTTGAAAATCTCGAAAGTTTAAAAATTGGCTATGAATAGCGTAATAAATATTCCCGTATACCTCTCATTATTAAGTAAACTACGGGGAAAATCAAAATACGACTTTCACAATACACCGACTGTAGATGTGAAACGATACGAAAAATCTACCTTGTCGTTTTTAGATTCGAACTATAGATTTCCGGTAGGAAAGTTGTTAACAAACAGCATAAAAATATTTTAAAAAATAATAATAATAAAAAAAACAATAGCTGCGCTCTGTCACGGGGATTTTGTTTTATCCCTTTTCGATGGAACGATGACTTCCGGTTATCTCTTTACATGTTACCGGGATGACCGCGTGTACCTCTTAAGTCTTCTTCTCACGGTCTCATTACCGGCACTCAATGCCGTTATATTATGTCTCCATATAATTTTTTTTTTTGTCGACGTCGATCGGAGGGCCGTTGTCGCAATAGTAGCGTGAAGTTAATTCATAAATATCATCGCGTCGTACCACAAAATCTTCAGGATAGATTAGATTAGGTCAGTTGTGTAATCAGGAGAATATTTCGTAAAGGGGGGGGGGCATTTAGATTTAAAATTCTCACTCTTATTAGAATATTATTTTTTTTTGGTTAAATTAAACGAACATCGTGTTGTCAAAAAAAAAAATGTACACCGATGACATTTCGGGAGGGGTTACAACGTAAGTTAAACGAGATAAATAATGTGTTATAAAAATTACATTTAAATCATTTTAGATTGCTTTTTTCTATTTTCTAATTCTAGCTCATCGTGTCGTGTATTCGTGCGGTGAAATGATAACGACTGCGATTGAAAAATTGAAAAATGGACCACCGTCAACGTTTAGTAGTTATCTCGGTGTATAACAAACTAAAGTTAACTTGTGTCTATGGGAATAACCGAGTTCACCAAATACTTAGATAAGCAAAGATAAGCGACATTTTGCACAATAAATTCGGACGTCACAAATAGAGATTGATAAAGTTTTTCTATTAGTATAGTGCAGTTATCCGATTATTTTTTTTAAATCTACGTCTTTGAAACAAACACACCCACAGACATTGGCGTGTATTTAGAAATGTTTCACCGGGGGTCCAGATAATTTTCTTGACAAATTTGTTATTTTTTTTAGACTTTTTAGAGTTAACTTTACAATAAAGCGAACAAGTACAAAACTTCAAAATGATAAAGAGATCTCTAATAATAATAATATTAATATAAAGAAATCGCCAAGAATCGGTACCACTAAATCGATAACAAAAATATTCTCAATATTTGTTATTTATGATACTTGATTATTGATAAACCGAAAAACGAAAGTTTATCAAAGTTTATAACGGGCAGTCGGTCCCCCGAGATAACAGGTCCGAAATAATATCCTAGAAGGATTTCATCGCCACAACTGTTCCTTTATTGGATTTCCATAGATCTTATTATATCTATGTCGATTTGTAACTGGCGACCAATATCAACAGTGGCGGATTTAACGATCGTTTAGCCGGCAAAAGCCGACGAAAGGGCCCAAATTGTGTACCGGGGCCCCGCCTAGATTATATGGTTAATTATTTTTTTAAATTTTTAACATAAACAAAAAAAAAAAAAATATAAATTTTAGATCGCAAACCGCAATATCGTCGTTTACCGCAGTAAATGTCACCGATACATTTTCTATGGGTTTGCCGACCCTCAAATCCGCCGCTGGACGCCAATACGGCATAACATCACGATCAAAAAAACAATATCATTAAAAATCAATCGATCGATTAAAAAAAAAAAAAAACCACAAAATCGAACACTGTTATAACTTGTATTAGATATCAATGTGGCCGATGGGATCCGACTGTCCGAGGTCCGGAGCCCGTGGAAATAAATCACTGCAAATACACACACACACACACACACACACACACACACAAATTAACATCATCGGCTCGACGAAACGCTAAAAAGATAACGCCATAATAGTGTCGTAGGTAACCTTCGCAATGGTTTTTTAATAAACCGTTTCGGTTCGATAATTACCATTGGGTTAACAGCGTTATTATGCGTTTCGCGTTTACTTTAATAAAAACTTGATTTATCGACGGCGGTTTACGACCTGTAATACCCTTTTACCTCTATATGCGCAATCTCGCCGTTCAAATTGACAATGCGAATATTCATTACGTTAAATAATAATAAAAAAAAAAAAAAAAAAAGTGTATAATATAATATGCGTATAGTTATCGTACGGACCTAATTTACCGCGGCCAAGCCGTCGAGTTTATTAGAGAATTATGGTCGTCCGACCCACGAGTTCCTGTAATACGTTCGTGTGGTTAATCGCGCTGACATCGGATTTTTACGATAACGCGTGGATGTATATATAGGAAGCTTTTTATTTTTTTTATTTTTTTACCTACAATAATTTTCGTAGTCGCACACGCGTACCGCACAGTTATACACCGATAATAATTGGTATACTCACTGAAATACCCACTGCGGTATATGGCGTCCAATGATTTATCGCCATTAATTAAAAAAAAAAAATAATAATAATAATAAAAATACTACGTTATTTATTCATATTTTATTGTTCGCCGCCCGGGCGCGAGCGAACGTTTTCGGCCGTTTTCTAGCCGTTTCCGCTGTAGAACCGACGACCATCACGACTGGCGAATTGAAGAAAAAAAAAAACCTATGATAATAATACATATATGTATACAGGGTGTACCAGAAATAAATACTACACAATCCGGGATGGTAATCCGTACGTGGTTCTGAAAATAGACATTTTGAATTAAATGTCCTTGAGTAAATAATACAACTCAACTTGTTTATACATTATTTTTTTTTTTTACTATCAAATCTTTCTGATAGGATCCATTAAATTAACATTTACATTAAATAAAATGATTGATTTCATTATAGAAATCCCTGAATAATGTATATACATATCCACGTGTCGCGACAAAATAATAATTTTAGACATTATAAGTCAAAAATAGCGGTGATAAACGAATGGATTTATTCTTTTTATATGAACAATTTTACAGAACATTTTGTAGTATGGTGAATTTTTTTTTTTTTTTTTCATAGATGTTTGACAAATAATCTCAAAAAACCCAAGGTTTTGACATTAAAAAAAAAAAAATTCTATTTTGAGGATTACACGTTTGGATGGTATTGTGTAAAAATAAATCGTTTAATATAGACACAGAAGATAATTAATATACAAATTATCTAGATGCAGATAAAAGATATATAACAATTCAATTATTATAGATAAAAATAAACAATCGGCAACTTTGTATCCTGATAAAAAAAATGATAATTTTGATCATTAGCTATTATAAAAATATAACTGCTAAAAGTGTACCAGATATGGCACACATCTAGATTCCAAAATGGTGGTGTGATTGATATATATATATATATATATATTAATGTAAATTGCATATCTCTCATAAATAATATATTAACTACGATTAACAAAAGATCTATCCAGAAAAATATATCTTTATGATTTAATTATTTATCTGAGATCAACTCATTTCCCATTTATCCGGATACGACAAGAGAAACGCACAAACCTATCTGGATAGATTTATCTAGACAAAACACAAGACACTACGTTGTGATTCCGGTACACCCTGTATATACAGGTTAGTTTGGTGCGGACGATGTTCGCGTCGCAATAATAATAATTCAAAAACTATGTGCGGCCGCGTACAATCGTGAAACTTTTAAACGCGTAGGCGTCGCGGTTTAATAGAAATAACGTCGCCGATGATTAAATATAATGAATTTTTAATTTGTAAAAGAGTAAATTATCGAATCGATTTCGCGCCAATCCGTATAATATTCTACCTGCGATAAACTAAAAAAACTGGTCCCACAAATTTCAACCGTCCATACCAATAATTTTTATTGTATATATTATAATATAGGTAGGTAGGTAGGTAGATGACTAGACGAAACGACAAAAAAACAATAGTCGGTTAAAATATAACGTTTGTTTTTCATTGTCTCTGGTATCATTATACTTTTATTCGCTGGATAACTTTTTGTATACAAAACAATGTGGCTATTGAATTTATTAAACTTTTTTACCGCGTTCAAAATGAAGTTTTATACAATAATAATAATAATAATAAATGCAGCACGATTATTGTAAAAACAATTGTTTCATGTATTACTATTATTATTGAAAAAATAAGTCCGTTTATAAAACTGTTTGTATATTTTGATAAAACACATGGTATAATCAAGAAAACGTAAAGAAAAACAAAAACCAAAACAGGACATACGTCGCACGGTGGGTAGGCCACTGTTTTAGGTGGCTAGTTAAAAATGTATGGGTAAGGTTTATCTTTTTTACTATAGGTTTATATACCGAAAGCAAAGATCGTCGCAATAAAAAAAAAAAAAAAACGATTCTGAGTGCAACTCAGTAAATCGGTAAGGTTAGGTTGTATTAGTCGTGTTTTTTTTTTCACCTTGTGGCCAAGGGTACCACAGGAATATACGAAAATAAAACCGATGTAATTATTGTCTTTCGTTGTCGGGATTTTTTTTTGTTTTAATTCTATAGAAAAACTGTTAGGAATCTAGAAAAATTGTTCGACTAAAGTGACACCGGGCGAAAAATCCGCACCTTTTAAAATACGACGTGAACAATTTAGAACATTTTTTCTAATCGTAACATAACATGGTGATATTCTAGATTACGGATGTATCTTTAGTTTTTAACATACGTTTGCGAAAACAGTATACTTAAATGCTTAGAACATTTTTAAACATAATATTGGACAAGATAGGGAATTTTTTGAACAATGCTATAAACACTGTTATACAAATATTTATGTGTTGCGATAAAAATAAGAATACCGATTGATTTTCGTAGTTCGGACATTTACAAACGAGATTTGGTTCTAACTATTTTTCTTTGGATAAACAATCAGCGTTAGTATAAAAATCGTAAGATTTCATTTTTTTTTTTTTTTTTTTATTTATAAATTGACTACACAAATGTATATATATATATATATTATGAAACACGTTTATATTATTAAAATAGTTTGAGTTATTATTGGGCAGTCTCGGTTACTAAATCAATCTACTATTAAACTCGTTCCGTATCACGAGTTAAAAACTCAATCGTATTGGAAATCGTGTCGACTATTTTTATCGTGGGGATTTATGTTTAAATCGAAATAGATATTCCCAAAGTCCATCGCAATAATATGTAATAACTAATAATAATTTGTATTGAATTTGTTCAATTAAAGTATGTATTGTTGTAATAATATACGAGTAAAAAGCGAAGCGAAAAAATATCATACAATTGGTAAAAAATAAATAAATAAATAAATACAATTTCGGACTTTTACTAACGCCGATTGTATCTGGTATTCTGAGATTTGCCAAATCCCAAAATAATCCGAACTATAAAAATCATTCGGGCGAAAACCGTTCGACCGAATTAGTTTGTAAATCCTAAGTTTTACTGGTAAATTAATCGTTAAATGTCGGACATTTATCGACAGCAATCGACGAAACCTATGATGGTTTTTTACCGGTATATCGGAAGTTTTACCGATATTCGTACTTTTACCGTAACATATACATTATTCAATATATACATAGAATACGATTTCGAAAAAAACAAATAAAAACTATAAATTTAGAAGGAGGTGGTGAATGCCCCCGCCTACGGGCGCTTCCTACGAAATTTCTCTCGGCCAGATATGATAGAAAAAAAATTCTAGACACGCCTATATAGTGAAATATTATGAATTTATTACCACGCATTATGCGGGCACATTATAGAATTATATACTGCAGCTTTCCATATAATAGGCAGCGTTGCCCGCCCTATTTTCTAACCGCCAGCCGTACTAGTTTTCAAGGTATTGTAAATTTTTTTTTTTTTTTTTTTTCCCCACTTTTCTATTTCTATACTTTACAAATTTCATACTGAAATATACTTTATTTTAGTATAACATTGACGGATTTTGTTGAAGTCTAATGATTTTTTTTTTTTTTTTTTTTTTTTAAATAATCCAACATTATTTTAGCGATTTATTTTTCAATCGGTATTTGTTAATCGATTTTGAATATTCATTTCTCAGTTCGTCGTCCGTTCATTCGTTTATTATTACAGTGTACTAACATACTGAAAACACATCTAATTTGATAAAATCTAACCACCATGCAAAAACCCTATAAGATATTCAACTGATTACGTATATGACTTTCGATATAGAAAATATAATTTTAAAATTGCACGTTTAAATTTTTCACGTATGCCGTGAAAAGATATGTTTACATATTTGAACTGCAAATGGTCTGAATGAAAACTAACTTATATATATATATATATATATACTGTGACATGTTACTGATGACTTTCATTACTCCCTGCCGTAGAAAACATACTGATATAATAAATCGGTGACCATCATGAATATTGGTTTATGAGCAATAAAAAAAGTACCCCGGGTCGCGTTGTACTTTGTATTAAAATCGAAACGGTGGCATCCCCGTATAATATATAGGCCGCAGATGACGACGACCGTCGCGGCACATATCGTCCGGTAAATAAAAAAAATAAAAAAAATGTTGAACAATAACGGCGGATAAATCGTGTATTGTAACTACAATGTATAAACGAGATAGTGCCCGTTGACATGATCCGTACACCCGTATTATAATTATATAGCTCGTGTCGGGAAATGTTTAATGAAAACAAACAAATTGTAAAAAATTATACAACCGGAAAACCGATCCCGTCGACCATATGGAAACTGCGTGCCGGTCGACGATCATTAATATAATACACAATATAAATCGAATATTGGACTCGAAACAATCTCGATTAACACGTATGTTTAGATCACGTACGTTTTCATTGTTAACACGTGGAACCGAAATTCGCCTATTGCGGTACACGCTCGGCACCGAGCATTGTTTTTTAAATAAACAGTTAAAGTTATTTATCTTTTATCGTATATGGATAATTAACATAATTGACCGTCTGATGAATTAACTCGGACGTATTATATAATTGCATTATCTAAACTAATTTCTCTGGACACAGTTATTAGGTACAATGGCAGCGGTATTTTTTTATTATTGCAAAACACAACGTGAAAGCGGAAAATGCATATAAATAAATAATAATGCATTTTTATAACAGTACATGTGACCAATTTGTATTTATTCAGGTTACCAACTTGTATCGTAGTTTCGTAAATTCTGTTACTTTTGTAACTTGTAGCGATTAGTCAGTTACACCATCGTTTAACTTTAAAATGTAACTCGTTATATTTTTTTTTTTTTTTTTTTGTAACTTGTAATAAAAAGATACCCGTAACCTGAGTTACGAAAGAAAACCGTCTTAAGTCGGCCTTATGGCAATTGTCAATTATAGAACGAATGAGAACGACTAACAAAAATAGTTTCAATTAACTTATCGGTTGGTTTAAATAATTATTTGTTTAAATTTATAACTGTTGTAAAATTACTATAGTTTAATGTACTTAATCGACTGACGAATTCATATAAATATATATAATAATTTGTAACCTGTAACTTGTTACCGGTTACCAACAATTTGTGTGACTTGTATCTCGCCTATCCCCGATTATAGTATACGTGTACATCATTAACTTCTTGAGCCTTTCGCCTTGTCAACTCTTATTTGGTTAACTGTTCCAATAGACTGTGTATTTATTAGTGATGCGATATAAGTCCGGATTAACCGAATATCGAAATCCGAAAATTCGATATTTTCGTATTTGTATGAGTAAAACAACGTTTGCCGGGTCAACTAGTAATATAATATATTCGAAAATTAACGGCCGTTTCGTCATAAAAAAAAATTATAATCATATGAAATAGGTTTTATTATTAGTACATTTAGTTTACAACTTTTCCACATAATCGCCGTTAATTTCTAAGCATTTTTCGTAGCACTACACCAGCTTCCTTAACCCCTCTGCACAGAAGCTCATCGCATGCGAGTTGAACCAGTATTCAACGGCGTTCTTAATTTCCTTGTCGTTTTTAAAGCGTTGTTCATCGAGTCATTTTTTTTTAAATGTAAGAAAAGGAAATATTGCACTGGGTGCAAGGTCGGGACTGTACAGTTTCCAATGTAAATCTTGAATTATCTCTTGGGTCTTAACTGCGGTGTGAGGACGCGCATTGTCATGAAGGAGGTTTATACCGGACGACAGTTTACCACGTCGTCGATTTTGGATCGCATAACTCTCGATGAATTTCAGCAGCTGAAGATCCTTTTGCACACATAAATCGTATTATGTTTCGAATACGCCTCGTAAATCAGAGTGTAATATTTATGATAATTTTTGTTGTGCATGTTTTTTAAAAATAAATTTCTATTTGTGATATTTTTCGAATTGTGAAAACGTATTAAATGTTTTACACGTTTGATGCAATTATCAATAAGACAACAACGATAGTTTTACGAGATATTAATTAAAGAATATAAAATCCGGATTTTCGGATTACGAAATCCGGGTCGCGCAATTTTTTTCGGCGTTGGTGATGGGAACGGGACGGCGAGCCTGGGGACGTACGCGTTCTGTTCGGATTATTATTATTGCGATTTGCGAATAAAAAAACCGCGTCATAAATATTTTTACGCGCCGCGCTTATTGTTGTATGACTTTTTCTCCGCTCTCTCGATTATATTTCTGTAAACGGCATATTATTTATTACGGCCGGCCGTCCGTTTCGAAGGCACTCCGACAACTGGTCGCGTGCGCCGCGCTCGCCTCTGGGGGGGCCGCCCGCGGTGGTACCACGGCGTTCTCCGTGCGATAATCACTTTTCCGCGGCTGCGACTATACGGCAGCCTTTTACAGCCGCGACACGTGTACAGTGTTTCCAAATACGATTTGAACGAACGAATAATAAAAATAAAAACAAATTACCAATTTTTTAGTATTTGTAAAACGATTGTTATTGTTATTAAATAATTCCCGTATATGCAACCATCGCGCGTATTAGCTCGTCAAATACCTTTTCAAACGATTTTGATAAAGCCACAAACGTTACTACATTTGTACAGTGTAGTGCACAATATCCGCTGAAATGTATAGTTTTAATTCATTACGGAGACGTAATTTTTTTTTTTTTTTTTTTTTACACGATTAAGTACATTTTACAAGAGCTACGTACGAATTATGATATTTTGAAATGTAAAAATAATTACGATAAACAGTGACGCGAGTGCAATTTTACAAAAAAAATAAAAAAAATACTCTTTTTTGTATCTTTTAATTTATTCGAAAATAATCTTTACAATCCATGCTCCACCGGGCTCTGCTCCGAAAACTAAAGCAAGTAATAAAATAGAGTTCCTAAAAATATATTAACCCAAGTTTACCGCTTGCGACCTTGTTTATGGAGAAGTGAAATGTGACACTGATCACGTGACAACTATACTTAACTGTGAACAATGAAGTAAACATAATTAAAAAAAAAAAAACAAATGTTTAAAGGCTGTTAGGTTAACGTGGTTAGCATCTCGACTTAAAAAAATAATAATCGTAGAAAAACTGGTTGAACAAAAAAAAAAAAAAAAATTAGTCGACATATTATTATTATTTTAACCATCAGAGATATTTATTTTGTTCGGTAAAATTACATTTTGAAACACTGTACGTTGTTCCGGTAAAAAGTATATTTTAAAATTTGTATTATTACGAGTAATAGTAGCGAATTTAAAGGCGCGTTATACTGTATACATATATTCCTATATATAGGTAGTAATATTATATACAGGATGATTGTTATATCATCGTGAACCTGCAGCGATTATCTACCCGGAAATTTTTTTAACGTTTTCTGTGCTCAGTAGAACGGTAAATTATAGAATTATAGGCACTAAAAATGCACGCATAATTTTTATGTAAACGAAAAAATTATATATTTGATAGTATTAACTTTTACCCGTATTTCCTTATGTTAATCGTAATTTGTGTATGAAATTAAGTTTTATTATTCAAGGTTTTTGTTTTTGTTTTTGTTTTTTTTTTGTGTACATTCACAATAGAACTATTTAAACCGAAATAATTTTATTGCCGTTAAATAATACGTACGATTAGAACAATTTTGTTCTTAATAAATTATGTGCCTGATGGGTGTGCATGTGAAAGATATCAGGGTACTAAATTGGACGAATCGAAATGCCTTTGATTTTGTATTATTAAATAGTTTGTAGGGAATGAATTCACTAGTGATGATGTACCAGAGTACTTCTGAACGAATAAGGGGTAATATTGGGTTTTTCTTCGAGTGGATCTTCTTTTTAGATTGGGGGAAGAAGCGGACACGCAGCGAATATTCACTAAAAAAAAAAAATCGTCTGTTATCTACACGTGTGCAGGCACGCGAAAATGTCGACTGTTTCGAGTAAATTTGATTTGAGTTATACAATATATGTATGCATGTTCACGATTCAATCTATATTCCGTATATTACTTTATGTATTTACCATAAACATTCTGAAAATATCATAAATGTAAGAGACGGTTCTATACGTATAATGGTCTGAAAAAAAAAAAAAATAAAATTCACTCAAAATCTTCGCAATGCTCGATAATCGCTGTGTATAATATTATTGTGTCGCGTTAACCAACACGGTGAAATTGTTCGTTTTGAAAAAATCACATCCGTTTCATGAAGCGAAAATCATTTGTTTTGCACTGAGCAAATTGTACAAATGTAATGTACGTAGTGAATGTTTTTTTTTTTTTTTTTTTTTTATAATATGGACTTCTAAATTTAATATCTTGTGTTTGTTGAATACAAATACTTTACTTTCGTCACACGACCATAAAATTGATCGGGTATCAATTGATACCACAATATTGATTTGGCCTATAATTATTTGTATCTGTTTACCAACATTGCATTAGGCAACATTGCTATTCGCATTACCGAGTCAAACAGAAAAGTAAAATAAAGTGAAATATAACTCTGAACTCCATTTCCAAAATATAATATATAAAAACAAACTAAGAACAACAACAATATAGAAAATATAACTGATTTATGCGAATATTATTTAAGTTATGTATATCTACATATGTATCGGTAACATATGAATCATACGACTAATATTAATTATTATATAAAACATTTTTTTTTTTTTTTTGTTATTAATTTATACTCCGATTGATATTATTCGGATCTTCTATAACAAAAACTAATAAAATGCAATATATTTTTTTAGAGACTGTCGACAAAAAAACGACTCGTACCTAAAAAAAAAAAAAAAAAAAAAGAGAACGCATATGGCGCCGTCGAACATTATCTGTGCGAAAAACAATCGTTTTTCATTCGAATTAGAGGTTTTCGGTTCGTGTTGTATATCACACGGGGTATATATAAAAAAATATATATATGACGTCCCGTCCCGTGAGTGTCCATTATAGATTTTTATGCGTCGGATTCCCTCTCACTCACTCTCTCTCTCTCTCTCTCTCGAGCATTGGCGTACACCGCTTATATTATTACGTATAACGGAAAGCCCTCCGGGGCAATTCGACGTGGTTGGGGTCTGAGGAACGGTTATCACATTAATCATACACGGTGAATGGGGATGTATCGGTTCGGTTGGCTATATATTGGATTCAAGAACAAAAATCCGGAAAATGTGATTATAGCTTTGTGCGTATAATAAATATAAGCTCCGTGTTTAAATTACATTTCACAGTGACATTTTTATTTCAGACGTTATTTTTTTTCACACGAGGATCATATATATATATATATATATATATATGAAATAAAAAATAATAATAATAATGTCTATATATATTTTGATAAAAAAAATATAGTATACTATAAATACAGCTGTATAAAATGTATTATTTATATATACGGCGATGGTATTGAGTAATTTATAACGTATATATTCAATTACAAAATGATAAAATGCACACTCGTATATATTATAATTTAGTTTATTAATATTCGATTATAATTTACAATGTAGTATTGAAGTTTAATTAATCCAAAATTTGTTTTTTTTTCTTTTTTTTTAAATTTAATATGATGTTGTTAATAACAAATACCTACCCAATAATAATGTCGAAACTAGGAAACTCGTACGTGTTGCCATACATTCGATTGCGTTTATAAATTGTTACAGTCGATGAAATTTTGAGTTTTATGGGATATTATAACAGTGCTGATTATTATCTAGAATTTAGATAATTAACTTATCATCTTCTGTCTTATCTAGATAGTTACAAAATTGACTATCTAACAAATTATCTAAGATGAATATAACTAGATTAATTTCGTAAGCGCTTATAGCAGTAATTATTTTTCTCGAAAATAAGATGTAAAAATACATGAAAAATCTAGTTTCACCTATTCACGTGGTAGGTGTACACGAATATGCGGATCGTTTTCGGTCATGCGATAGCGAGTTCAAGTGGTTGACGATTAAAATGATATTTTTAAACATTTCATCAATTTCAACAATGTTGATTTTTCGTATATAAGTATATACAAAATACGCATAAGTAATTTAATTATATGAATATATGTATCCATTGTCTAGATAAATTTTTAGTTGTGCACAACGCTGGGTATAAAAAAAAAACGTACGGTTTATAAACTAAATTAAACCAAATGATCTACATTATTGTACAATGTGTATGGACTTTTGTGATTATAATTAATTTTGTATTTAATCGGGGCGACGTTGATGAACACGGTATATAGGTATACTATATTTAATTTTGATTTACACATTTTTACCGAGTGACACATGAGCAAATAACTATATATATAATATTAAACGATAAAGCTTACCCGAAGTTGATGACCAACAAAATGTTCCAAAACAACGCGTTGACGGTGATGCCGGTCCGGACCGTGCGCATAATGGGCCAGTAGAGCCCTACGGGATCGGCGGCATGCCCCCGGGGCCGACGCCCGGCACCCGCACCAGCCGCCACCGGTCGGCCGGAGCTCACGTCGAGGCTCGGCTGCTCGCCAACTCGTTACGGCCGGTCGACGGCGACGACGAGCATGGCGCCTCGGAAAGCGTTCGGCGACCAGAGGGTATCTATGACGATATACGAATATATACTACCGCGACAAAACGCACTGCACTGCACTGGTATCGTAGTCAAATATTTTGCGCGTGTTCGTCTGTTTTTGGGGCGAGCGCAATAATTTGTTTCCTATATATTTATCGTGGCGGTGGAGTAAAAAAAAAAAAAAAAAAAAAAAATACAAATACTAATAATATTATGGGACGGCGTAAAACGCGTAACGCGGACAGAGATTGAAAACAATAACGAGAAAAGAGAAAAAAAAATATCGCGCGCGCGTGTGTGTGTGTTTGTACGGTATAGTATTGCACGGCCACTAATTCTATACGGCGGGACGCGGGCGCGAGCGAACGGTTCGACGTCGGAGACTTTAATGCCCCGTCGACGTCGCCGCCGTCGTCGTCGTGGTCGTCGTCGTCGTCGTCGCGGCGGCGGCCGATATAATAGAGGGAAACGCGCGCGACGAACGGCGGCGGCCGAGCCGATAAAGACGCGGGAGCGAGAGAGCGAGTGGACCGAACGGCGTCTCCTCCGCCGCCGCCGAGACACGCCTCCCGAACATCGTAATTGGTTATACACGCCGCGTGTACGTACCCGGTCCTCGGGCTGACGTGCCCGCCTAATAACCGCAGCCTATTATGTCACGGAGCCCCGGGACCCCCCGCGGGTCATCGCCGCCGCGCGGTCTTTCGGCGTTGTCCGTCCGCGCCCGTCCGCGAGGACGAGACCGTTTGGTTTTTTTTTTTTTTTTTTTTTTTGATTTCTTTTCTACTTTTGCCGTGTTTTGTTTTACGTTATTACGCCCCGCAAACGTGAAAGTGCCCCCCTTTAAATAAAACTTTAATACTGTACGCTATACTCATTTGCCCGTTTCTCGTGTATCCTCGTCTACATCTAAACAATTACTACCTACTCTTCGGTATTATTTCACGAAAATATATTACAATTGTTCAATTTTCGCAAATCCAACAAGTTTTATTAGTATCGAGTTTATGGAATATGGAAATGTTCGATCAAACCGTGCAAATTTTTGTGCAAACTGCTTGCGAATTTTTGGGCGTAATGTATACACTGCGATAATATAATAAGTTATTTGCATCGTCCGGACGTGTGCGCACTTTGGATACGATACACTTTGCGTGCACTACGAAATCTCAATATGTTGTGCACGTAGTCAGGGTCGCAGCGAGTTTGAATTTTTTCAAATTTCCCCGACCGTTTTTTCCAGACAATATTTTACAATTTTCCATACCCGGCCGGGGTATTTATAATAAATAAAAAGGCGGGTTTTATATGCATTAAACAACTTAGTAGAAATACATACAAAATATATTAAAGTATATGCTAATACATATAATACGTACAATAAAATATCAATTAATAATGAATAAATATATTGATGTACGTATGTATTGAAAAATGAAATAATTGCATAAAATAAAAAATAAATATGCGCATTTGGCATTTCGAAGTTGAAAAAATTATATTTAGTCCGTTAATATTAATGTTAAATACTTTTGGTATTAGTTAGCATGTTAAAAATTACACGAAAAAAAACCTAAATAACTACATTGGATATGTTCTAATATACCAAAAATATGCTCTAAAAGTAAAATAGTTTGAAATATGCAAACATATATGCAGCATACAAATTTTACTCGTGTGTTGTAAAAGTCACTAAATACATTTCTATTCAGTTCCGCTACTTGTGCTATTAAAGAAAAAAAAAATATTAATAATAACACTAACCTAACCGCGATAAAAAAGTAAAAAATAAGAGTAATACGCAAAGCAAAAAGACAAAAAATACTCGACGAAAATGCACAATAATAAATACACCCGTAGGGAGGAACGATGACAGGAAATACACAAGGATATAAAATAAAAATGTTTGAAATATAATTTTAAATTTTAAACATTTGCAGTAAGAATTAAAAAATCCCTGGCATTTCTGTGATTTCCTCATCTATTTGAAATTCCCTGACGTTTACAGGTTTTCCAGGTTTTGTGGCGACTGTGAGTTCACTACCAAAAATAAAAATGTGTATCTGCCATCTGCCGTTTTTTCGTAACAATCATTCCGTAAGGTTCCGTAGATGTACGAAAAACATTTTTATCAAATTATGTTTTTGATAATAAAAAATATAGAAAGAAAATATACAATAAATTATGAGTGACTGGAATGGTTAGGTTATCAGTTACATGTACCAAAGTTACGTAGCTCGGTTACTTTTGTAACTTGTAACTTGTAATCATTTACAACATTACAAAGTAATTTTAAAATGTAACTCGTCACAATATATTTTGTAACTTGTAACAAAAGTTCCACGCAATCTAAGTTACAAAAATCGCCCCGATAAAGAGTCGTCAGAACTCGGTTAAAAATAATCGTAGAAACCTGAAATTTTCACGGAATGTTAACATACAAGGCATTTATAGGGGGCGTAAAATCGGAACTGTTATTGGCATTTGAAATTTGTTTTATTTTTATATTGGTTTAACGTGGATAAAATTTATTTGGCAGAGCAGAAATGCTCGATAATTATACACGAGGTTCACCATAAGTTGTACTTGGCAGTGAAAGAAAAAAATGTTGACCGTAATGTATGTAAAATGATTATTATTATTATTATTATTATTATTTTTTTTTTTTAATTTCAAAACACGATCAACCGAACATTGCTCAGAATCGTTTTTCGTTGGCAATATGATTTATCGCCGCGTACTGCAGACGTTAATTGAATTTCCCAACTATATAATGGGATAAACCCTATACCTTGCCAACTTTCCACCGAAAACCGTAGGCCCGCCCGCGTATGTTCGCGTCTCGGTCTTTTAATTCAATTTTTTTTTTTTTTTTTCTATTCGTATTTCATTACCGTTCTGGGCGCGCGCGAGCTCAACAATAATAAATACATACGTTTTGCACGTTGAACGACGCCCCTTTTCGGCGGCCTTTTGTCCGCCGAAAATACATACAATACAACACAATGGTACATACACTATCAATAATAATAATACGAATATAATATATAGTGGGTATTGTATTATCGTTGTCTATATAGACACGGCGGCGCGGTGGTCTCGGCGGTGTTTTTTTCGCGGACGCGGCCGTATAACGATTGCCGACCGCCCGGCTTCTGTGGTTAGGTTGCAGGTGCCGCGCGCGTCGAGGTACGGGAATCCGCGGCCGCGGCCGTCGCGGAGAAAGGAGGACGAGGAGGAGGAGGACGAAGACGAGGAGGTCTCAATTAAATACTATCGGTCGCGGTCCGCGCGCCAGAATACCGGCGAAATTGCCGGTTAATTATATTACCGTCTTCGTATTGTACGTTAACGCGTTGTCGCCGTCTCTTTGATCGTCCCCGACGGCGGCGATATTATATTTTTCGACCGTGGAAAATCGCCGAAAATTTACGGCCTCTTGTCCGCGTAATAACAATAACAACAATAATAATAGCCGTACGGTAGTATTATTATTATTATTATTATTCGCGACATCGATTTGCCGGTCGTACATCACAATAGGCCGCGCCCGGCAACGGTTACGTTATTCTATTGTACACGAGGTTCCAGGACCAGGACGAATCCGGGAATTGAACTCCGTCCGGGCCGCCCGACTTTATTTTCTCCGGTAAACCCCGTCGTCGATATCCAAACATTTCCACCGCCTTTTCGCCTTTACTGTCGTTCGGGGCCGCCCCGGACGAGATAAGTGCGCAAACCCCGCCGCACCAAACCACCCCGCGGACTCTATCCCGAAAGGTTTCTCTCTCGTTAGGTTAACATCCGCGGCCGGCGTCGCGTGTTTTCTCGTTGGAAAAACATATCGGTTCAAGGCACTGGACTATGTCTACGTACCCAGTTGCCCGTGTGCCAGATAGCTGATTGCGTTAACTGGAAAGGCAAGGGGTCAAGCGTACCCTGGCACTTGTCTCGGTACATACGGCACTGTTACCGCCGTTCTCTTTCCTCGAGTATAGCCTTGGCGTACAACTCGAGAGCCCAAAGAGACCGTTGACACGTGACTACGGACCGCGAACCCCCGCGTAATACAAGGCCTCAGTTAATTGCGCACGCTGTTCAGCGTGCAGTGGACAATGTAAAAGAGTGTGCCACGAATCATCTTCCGCGAAGGAATCGTCGCACATACACGACGCGACGCCACTTGTCCCGAATCGGTACAAGAAGGCCTCGAAGGCACCACGACCAGTGAGAAGCTGCGCAGCAAAGTGGGTCGGTGAAAACCATCTTTGTGCGAGCGCCCACCGGACATCGGGTCCTTTCGCCTTTACTGTCCCATCATGCACGCGACGGGGTCGACCAGCAAAATTCATTTTTGATCCTTCCCCCTATAATATCCATTACCGTTTCCGTTTTCGTCGGACGACAAAAAAT
Source organism: Tuberolachnus salignus (assembly GCA_956483605.1). Lineage (NCBI taxonomy): Eukaryota > Metazoa > Arthropoda > Insecta > Hemiptera > Aphididae > Tuberolachnus > Tuberolachnus salignus. The sequence continues at coordinate 53,643,618 of OY101429.1, forward strand.
CGCTTTCTTGTACCTACCAAAGAAAATATAATTCTAAACATTTTTTTTTTTTTTCTTTCTAAATATTCTTATAAATTTTATACGATTCATTAATACCATTATTAGTTATGAGTTACATCGTATATTTATGGTTCGGGACTTATAGCCTATGCATACTTTTGTTTTATAATGTAAAATGAAAAAAGCGTGCGAAATAAATTCATTTCTGGTTACTATGATATCAAATCTGTAATTTGAATGTGCATATTTTTGCATATTTCATAGATATGGCAGTTAAGTGTATATTATTCAGCTATTGTGTTTTTTTTTTTCTTTTTGCATATTTTGACAAATTCTTTTATTTTTAAACAAAAACTATAGAAATTTTAATGGAACAGTGAAATTAAGAGAAGCACCTAATCGAAAAAAAAATTACTAATGCAATTATATGTTTTTGTTATCTACTACTCGTAGCTTGTTATAATTTCCGTGTTGGTATAAATAACTAAGGAAGATATTTATATTATTTGAAGAAATAATAAAGATTTCTTCAAAATTTAAAGTAAAATATTTTTAAATTCAATTTTTTATGTTATACCTATTCGAATAAAAAAAATTGTTTTCGATTTGTATGCTTATTTTACGGGTTTTTAGTGTATATTTTAGCGCTTATTATCATGTTTAAAATAGTTATAAATCCCGAGCAAAAATATTTATGCATTTTTGATAACACAACCGAAACTATTAAACGCAATTTGTTCATCGAAAGAATACGGCACAAAAGATTATAATACAGAAAGTCAATACGAGTAAGAATAACCTTTGACATATGTTTTCAAACTCGCGTCAAAAAGGAATGATGCGAACAAGTGTTTTATTTAAATATTAAACAAATAAAAAATGATTTTAATTTTTACTGTAAAAGTGTAAAATATAACAACCTATATAGGTTAGATGGTAGTATCGGGTTTTTTCTAACAACACTAATATAATATATGTAATGTAATAATATCGACATAATTATACACGTCAACCGCTATGCTGTGCGAAAACACGATTTTTTTTTAAAAAATATATATATATATGTAAAAATATATGCTTAAAAAATTGTGCACGCGATATTCCGTTAAAATCTCAACCGCAAATTTAGTTAAACACACACGAAGGAACTTTGTTTCTGTTTTCTTTTCTTTTTTTTTTTTCATGTATATATTACTGTAAATATAGTCGCGAAATGTGTAATATTATCGCAATATGTATACGGATTTTCGAAAATACAGACAAAAAATACATACGCCGATATTTGCATTTATTTTTAAAAAAATAAATAGAAATCGTTTTTTATTTATTTTTTTCAATTTTAATAATGAATTTGGTATGTTTACCAAAGTAAGATAAGTCAATAGGTGAAATAGTACGCTTGATATTTGTTTAAATATGTATATATATATATATAGTTTCACTCTTTCAATTTTACTTTCGAATTATTTTGAATTATAAGCTCATGAATAAGGTAACCATTATAAAGGCGGGCGGTACAAGGAGGTCTGTGTGCCATTTCGAGACGCTAAATTTTAATTTTTGCATAATTTAGTGCAACAAATGAAAGTGTTATAATAGCTATTGTATAGAAATAGACAATAGTAGTCATTATTAAATATCAAATTTGCCCATCCACCCCACTCCCCCTGCCAAATACAACGCTGTCTGAGGGGCGTGCTAAACTACGTCGACGGCGGTTGTACATACTTTGGACTTAAGTATTGTACGACGGTGTCAGGTTAAAATGTCCCCAGTATCTGCATAGGATTGGGAGGCTGGGCACCCCGGAGTGCCACGACTGCCAGACCGCCGTGGACGACGCCAACCACGCCTTCTTCCACTGCGATCGCTGGTGGAGGCGGCGGAGGGTGCTGGAGGCGAAAACGGGCAGGGCATTCACCTCGGAAACGGTGGTGAAAGAGATGATGAAGGACAAGACGATCTGGGAGAGTGCAACTTATTTCATCAAGGAGGTCCTGACGACGAGAGGGCAGGAAGAGCGCCATCGTCAGAGAGGTGCTTGGAACCCAATTGTATAAATGTATAAACCTAGCAGTAAGGTCTAGCATTGTAGCCAAGTACTCATAGTCATAATTTAAGAAATTTCCGTGTATATAAATATTATTCAATTGAATTGTAATAAGTAGAACTAAGAACCTAGTAAGTGCTAAGAATGTTTTCCATTAATAAACGATGCGCCTATGGGGGAAGGATTGCCCGGCCGGGTATAGTTCCCCCCGTAGGTTGCGATACCATACAGAAAAAAAAAAAAAAAAAAAAAAAAGGTTAAAATGTCCAAAAAAAATCCAATGCATACGTATGTGTCAAGCGTTTAATACCCGACGTATAAAATGTCCAAATTGTTATATAAGAACGTCCAAAAATATAAAAAAAAAAAAAAAAAAGCTTGTCTAATAAATAGTTACTTCGGCCACAGTACATTAAATAAATGAAATATGCATTATAATGCTGTTTGAACTGTAATAATTTCAATATATTTGTGTTTTCGGTACTCGGAGTGTATAATGATGTTTCACAGTCGCCGAACGTATATTTTTTTATATTTTTGATCCAATCATTATAATACCATCAATTATAACTATTATATACGAGTATGTGCATAAGCCGTTACTGTGTCTACTCGTCTTAAAATATTCTAGAAACCTCATTCATTACTTATGATGAAATCCCCGTAGTATATAATATAATGTACCAACTTGTACCCTCTACTAAATTCGTTATTACCATATTATTAATCATTATTGACTGCGATTTCACTGCGCGCGCATATACATATCAAATTACGTATACGAATAAACGATTTATATAGGTCAATATTTTTAATTAAAAAACGCGTGAGCTGATTTGATGATTTACTATAGATCGTGCCTTTGTCTAAATCGCCATAAATATATTTAAAATTTATTGGGGGCGGGGGGAACGATTTAAAAACAGAGCCTAAGCAGAAATGCCGAAAAAATGATTTGGAATGGAGGCGCATTCCGTCTAAAACCTGTGTAAGCCGTTTGTTGTCATTAAAGAAATTACTGAAAATTTCAAAATATTACCTCTCGAACTAAAAAAAAAAATGCTACCGCTCTACCGAGTAGGAATCCTACTTGATATTTTTAATCGGATTAAATCCGCTATTCCTCATTGTGTTATAACATAATAAAACCAATAAATTTCTCGCTCCTACTATGGTATGCTAGTGTATAAAATAATAGGCTCGTATAAAAAACACTATAATCTATTAATTTATCAAGTTGGAATATGTAACGGTTTGATTTTTGTCTAGTGTATTTAACATCGACTTCGTTTCACGAAATCCAACGCCTTGCAGGTATACCCAATCTCGTTGTCAGGTGTTCAGTTAACACGTCCAGAATAAACGTCTTAGGAAAAAAAATGGTCCAGTACATTTTACACTCGTTTATATCCAGAATTTATTGTCCGAGTACTTTAAATGTCTAAATTATTATTAGAACACGTCTTGATCACAAAAACAAATGCTTATATATCTAATGAATATTTAAAAAATTTATTAATTTATTCATAATTTTTTTTAATCTTTTTACGGATTTACTAACCTATAAAGTGTTTTTCGATTAAACAAAAAATAAAAACAAATAGCTTTTTAACTGCGCTCGGAATCTAAAATTAGATCGCTATAGCTGTTTTATTAAATGCAGGAATATTTGAAATATTGTAGGGTATCTACGCATTTGCCCCTCGCAGGCTTGTATTTTATTACTATAATAAAGTAAAAGTTGAAAACTATAATTAAAACTTAAAGTTACTAGGTATAGGTACAAACATTATAAAGCGTATATAATTTTATATTAAAAGGGGCCGTAATAAAATTTATTTTTATGTTTTCATTAATAAAATAATTACCAAATAGCTGTTTTCACTAAAAGTTATTTGGGATTTTAACTGTCGGGACTATCACCCGGACCCGGTTATATGTTACCAATTATTTGGACGGTTTTTAGGAGAAAGGACTTAAGTCAAAAACAGCTATGTTACAGGAGAGAACAAAACAACTACGTAATTATTTGTTGTTGTTTTTTTTTTTTTTTAAATTAATTTTAGAATTATGATATTATATTTATGTTTCATGTATTTTTTCGTACAACTCGTGTATTAATGGTATTAGACCTTTAGCATTTACTTTTTATGACTTATGCCCTTTCTCGTTTGATTTTAATGCCATTTTACGTAAACCGTATTATTCATAATGCGACTCAAATCTTTCCTCTCCAAATACGTATCAATAGACAAATAGAAAATGGATGGGCCACCGTTGTAGGAGGGAATTCGGGATTGTCGGGATTGCCTAATTTAATTTATATCTGTACGCGACGATAAATCGTCGCAAGCGAAAAACAATTCTCGGCAAAGTTCGTTAATAATGTTTTGGATAAATTAAAATTGAAAATTCTATTTATTTGTAACTAAAACATGAATTTACAACTGTCCGTATTTTATCGTCCCAAAATGTTGAACATTTTCGTGGAGCCAAAAACGTTTTATTCACAAAAATCGGATAGGCCCGAACGAACAACGTATCTATTGGTCTTAGAAGAATAAAATAGAAAAGGTCGAAAGGGGTCAATTTCTTCTATATAGATTTTTTTTATTTTCTCTATTGCAATCATTACAATCGTAAAACGATTCCGAGTGGAGCCCGATAAAACATATTTTGATAAAGTTATAGAAAATTAACGAAAATTGTATTATAATTTTGTTTGTTAAAATTAACTAAATAATATATAATCACAATTTGTCGTGTTTTTAAGTTTAAATGTATATTTAAACCTTAAACGCCTATAAAAATAAATTAACGGCATTAAACTGGACTTTTTTCTTTCTTTTTTCTGTTTTTTATCATTAAAACGCCACAACGTAAAATCGGACAAACATCCTTCCCCCTCCCCGCGCCAATTATCTTATAGTCGATAAGAAAAAAATCAATATTTACAAAGTAATTAGCCACGAAACGTAAGTGTAAAATATTTTTAAGGTGAGTTCCGGGCGATGATTTATCGACATAACGTAAATTTTTACATTCCGTGGCTATATTAATACTTTGGCGATACTGATTTTTTTCCTTATCTTAACCTTATTTGTTCCTTATCTCGTCCTTGGTGTCAGTTTTTCGCTCGGCGGTCTGATTTTACGGATTTAAATCGTGAAAAAAAAAAAAAAAAAATTCCATACAAATCGCGTTATTCGTGAACTGAACGGTATTGTTACGCTTGCGAAAAAAAATCGCTAACCTCTATAAATATTCCAATATTAAGCGATTTCTACCGTATTGTTCTGTATTTTTATTTTATTATTATTATTATTATTATTTTTTTCTCATTACTACTCGCGTATATCCTGCCGGCGAGTATTTATAGTCTCCCGGTCGACGGCATTATTATTATTATTATTACTATTATTACTATTCCATTATAGGACAATGTACCCGCAATACCTCTAAAATACTCTCGGTCGTAATATTCTCGGCCGTCATATCCGAAACGTCCGACGGCACGCAAAGATTATTATTATACCCGAGACCTAAACGCGCGCACGGAACACAATAATTACAGACAGATATAATATACCACCGCCTCTTATTTTATACGCGTATACATCTACACTTGGAATATTATTATTATTATTATTATTATTATTATTATATTATTATTATTATTACTATTATGTACCGACCGCGATGTGTATACGATCGCCGCCGCTGCGGCCCGGGGTTAATGGCTATTATTTCGACCCGGACCCGACGGCGGGATTTTCGGGTTTTTTTTTTTTTTTTTTTACAATCGTCTCACCTCCGGGGCCACCCATCGCGGAATACCTATACAGCTCCGGTATATATATATATCGTATAAAGATCGGGGAGAAAATCAAAAAAAAAAAAAAAAAAAACAAACCATATTATATATAATTAAATAAAGGGTCTCCCTCCGCATTATATTATCCTTCTCTCCTAGGTCGTGATGAGAGAAAGAGTGTAACCACTCTCTCTCTCTCTCTCTCTCTCTCTCTCTCTCTCTCTCTCTTTTTCTCTTTCTCCGTTTATCGCACACTCTCGTCTAGCGTCATCTCTCTCGCGCGTTAAACAAAGCTGTCATTTATTTATTTTTTCCCCGGTGAGAAATAATTTACGAGTTACATCGCTGTGCGGGGCCCCGATTGTACATCACGAACATATATATATATATATATATATTTACGAGTATAATATTATAACATCTGTATCATATTATAAATATACACGTATACGTCATATATACGAATAATAACTTGCGCGCAGGTATATCTATCTATATATAATGCACGCGGTGCAACGTAATGTACGTATACGTCCCCGTATTGCGCAGCAGTAGAAGATGAAAAAAAGGCGAAACTGTTTTTATGATCCCGATATACGAGCGATGGATGCGGTTCGTCGATGGGACGAAGGAGAGTAGAGCAGAGTAGTATCCTCTGATCTGCTGCGAGCGTAAGTAATAGCAATACGATTATAAGTGCCTCGTGGGCGAAATATCAAATAATAATGGACGTAAACCATTGTACGAGAATCGACAAATACACGTACACATTACACGTATATACATACCTAATATTATGTATATATGGCGTACCCGTACGAATCGCTAAATAAAGGATAGGGCCCAGCGCGTCTCGTATATTAAAAAAAAAATGCCCATGATCGTTAAACTCCTAAAATCCATTATAGAGTTTTAAAAGTATTTCGAAACACCACTGTAGAAAATTATACACGATATATAACAATATAAACATTACGCTTATTAACATGAACTTTTTTCAATTTATTTCAGATATATTACGGTTTTTTTTTTTTTATCTTTTTTGAACGTTTTGTAAATCTGGACGAATCATACATTATGGTAGGGGGGGGGGAGTCGGTAAAATTGTCTATCGGAAAAAATCTACGGTAAAAAAAAACTCTTATCAAATTGTCCTTTTATTCCTTACGCCTAAAATGAATATTAACTTTTGATTGTCAAATTGCTACTTCCCATTTTCAACACAGATTTTAAAGAGAATCGATCAACAACAATTGACTGTTTAATGAATATTATTTTAGATGAATAGTTATATAGTCTTGTTTAATTTATCTAGATACATTTTGGAGATACCTAGCAATATATTTTTTTTCTCGAAAAATAGACTGCAAAAGTGGAAAAATCTAATCTCACTTATTCTCGTGGTAGGTGTACACGAATTATACGGTACGTTTCCGATCGTGCAATAACAAATTCAAACAATGATTGACGATTAAAATGTTATTTTTAAACATATTTCATTCATTTTATACAATTAGTTGAATATAAATATTTATAGATAAATTATTTTAATTTTGATCTTTTTTTCTTCTTTTCATCCAGTTAAAAAGTATTCTAACTTTTATCATTATCTAGATACATTTTGAATTATCTTCTGCATAACACTGGTTATATTCAGTTCAAAATTTTGATAGGAGGAGTGGAGACTAGTAATAAATTTCATATCTACGTGTTATGCTTATCATTCCATTTCTATTTGTCATGCAAATACCCCCCCCCCACTCACCATAACCTATAGTACTCGTAATTCAACATTTTTCGAATTGCGACCCCCCAATTTTTTATTTTGTAATGCTACCCCTTCAAAGAATTAATGATAGAACATAAATAATTTGTTTATTGTGCATACTTAATTGGATAAAATAAAAATCAAAAATGTACAATTGCTATTTTCACGTGATAATGGGAAACTTGAGCTTCAATTTTCTATATTAGGTTTTATATTAAGTGACTGGCTGCTCTTAAGTTTGATTTCACGTTTAATGTCGTCCGATATTTGTTTTTAATTACCGCGTGAAACTGAAAATGCCAATGGTATGGTTTCACAATGGTAAGTGGTCTTGTGAAATTCAAAATTGATCAATTGTAACTTAATTAAATATTATACGCAGATTTTCATGGGGTGATAACTTGATTAGTTCCTCTTCCATAATTAAACTTAATTCAGAATCCGTTTCATATATATTAATAGAAAATGGATTTCTTGTCCATCCTAGTTTTAGGATGACCTGGGAACTTTTTAAACCGTGTGTTAAAATTTGTTTCCAAATTTATGAGATGAAGTAATAAAATGTCTTTTGTTTTTCCAATATAAATTTTGTTATCACAAATTCTGAAAAACATGAAAACATTTCAAAGTTTTCATTATTGAAATAATTTATCCATAATCGTATTTTTTTATTTTTATTTTTTTGAAAGCATCGATTTATATTTAAAATAATATACTTAGATATGAAAAAGCATTTGTTCATTACTTTTGGCGATTCCCAGACAATGAAAACCATTGTCATAATTGATAAGATGAAAATCAATATTGCCAAAGATATTAGCCACGAAAGGCGAATAAAAAATATTTTTAAGAAAAGTCCCAGGTTATCAACATGTAAACTTTTACGTTTCGTGGCTTATAACTTTGGCGATATCGATTTTTTTTTTATTTTAACTATTGGACCTTATTTGTTCCTTATCTCGGCCTTACTGTTAGTTTTTTCGCTCAGCGGTCTGATTTTACGGATTTAAATCGTAAAATTTATTGTCATACAAATTGCGCATTTCGCCTAAAACCACTACTCGCGAACTAAAATATATATATATATATATATATTTTTTTTAATAAGGTTTTATGATATTGTTACGCCTATAAAAATAAACTTTCGAGATGCATTTAATATGATAATACTATTATCATATTTGATTTTTTTTTCCTCTAAAAGTTTACTTAGATAGTAATATTGTATGAACAAATCGGATAGTTTTAAATAATCAAAAAAGTGTTTGCCGGGGGAAAAAACGACATTTAGTAAAACTAAATAAAAAACAACAAAAAACTATATTAACTGTATATTTATTAAAAAAATAAATAATTTGTGTTGGTGCGGCATTCATATAGTAATCATAACTGTATAGTTAAACTCGGTCAGTTTTTTCGCCGACCACTTTCGCGGTGAATAATTCTCGAACACAAAAAGGCTTTTCTTTTTTTTTCTTTTTTATTGCATATGGGGGGCATCGACGACATTATGAAAACACGTGTCTATTTTGGGACATTATATTCGTCATAATACTTTTCACTATGGGAAAACTTTATATCGATTGCAAAAAGCTATTCGAGTGAATTTTTTCACCATATTCGAGAACATTAGTGTTAATTTATATACCTACAGTATATTACTGAGACTTCACTTAATTTTTTGTCGTTTTTTATACTTACTAGATGGATGTCCACGATTCATATAGTACTAGAAACCTAAATACATTGTTTTTTTTTTTTGCATACAATCGCATATTTTTATGTTATTGGATTACAATATTCACATATTTTTTCATATTTCACTCGATAAAAATATATAAATTCCCAAATGACTAAAATAAATTAAAAATCTACGGTCATATTAACTATTGCCACGGTGTTTCTTTTATTTTATAATTTATTGCGTTCCTACGGTAGCGTTCAATGGTAAATGCGGAATATGATTTGATAATAAATAAATACCATCATATAAAGGCGATACAATTGAATAATTAAAAATTATTTTATTTTCACACAAAATAATGTTTTTGAATAAGATATTGTTGTCTATTGAATTGTAATTTGATTCAAACGTTAAAAATTTAGTTACACAATTATTATTTATGTTTACCGAATTAACTATAAATTTGGTTTGCGTATTTATATTACGATTTAAGTGATTGCATATTTCGTTGTCAACAGAATGCATTCATATAAAAGTATATTTTACTAAAATGTCTAGAGCACCGGTTCCCAAACTGGGCACCGCGGCACCCTAGAGGCACCATGAACCCATTACAAGGGCACCGTGGTACATACGAAAAAATAAAAATAAAATATATTTACAATGATCTAATCTGGGCGAAGAACGTATTGGTTTTATTACGATGTGTATTTTTTTTTTCTGTCTGTTTGTAAATAACTTGTTAACCAGAAATCTTGCCCACCAATCATCAACACCATCATAGGTGGTTTCTAGTGAACATTTTGTCTAGCTAGTGTATTTTTTATTTTATACGTATTTCTTTAAAATTGGAGGAAAAAAAACCGGAAAAAGAGCCAACACAAAATGAAACGGTTTATGTTGATTTCGATTCGGTATTTTTTTTTTTTAATTCGGCACTTTCTGGGTTATTTTTGGGTTTTATGTCCCCCGTAAAAATGCACAAAAATGTTGGACGAGGTTCATTATAACGTTGTACCGAATGGTATAAATGAATTGAGGATTATGTTGTTTTTTTTTTTTTTTCATAAGCGTTGTAAGTTTAAATTTCTTTGTTGTTTTAACAGAAGGGCACCGCCGCTCAATATTTCTAAAAAAGAGCACTGCCGTCTAAAAAGTTTAGGAACCACTGGTCTAGAGAATATAACGAGGACGCCCTGGAAAATGATCCCAAGTCAAAAACTGGCGAAAATAAGTTTATGTCATATCTGGATACAGAAGAATTATACGGTGTTTTAGGGAAAACGATCCAAGTCGTACGACGATTTTATCAGTTTGTGTGTACGCTTGTGAAAAACGGAATAATTCACAAAATTTGTTTTAAATATTTAATACAGAAAATTGGTTAAGCCGCATTAATTATGTTAAGCTGATTATTTATAATTATCTATTCTATTATAAAATAATTGATCGTCTTTGAAAGTTTACGCAAAATATTTGCTAGAAGTAAAAATAAACATGTTGTTCTTAATTCTTATTCGCGATTGAATTTTAAATTTCGAATACTGAAAATTCCAAAATCTTATATAAGCATTATATTTTGGCTATTTTATGAGAATATAAATCCGCACTGTAGTTATTATATTGTATGTGTATAAGGTACATAAACTCTCGTAGATTTTTGTTTTTTTTTTTTTTTTTACCGTAAAACCGTTGCCCGCGTTAAAAAAAAAAAAAGAAAAGAAAAAAGTATATAACCTGTATACGGAAAAAAAAAAGGGGGGAGGCATACCGTCGTGATATATATTTTAGCTTTAACTAAATGCATTTTCCGTCGTCCTTTATTAAACCGGCACGCTATAAGAATACAAAACACTGAATTACCGTGTTGTCTGGCTTCGAGATTGAAAAACATTTTCGAAATTAAAAATGCCCGGGTCGGCGTCCGCATATTATATAATCGACGCTTATATACATCGACACTCTTTTTAGAACCATTACACACTACCGACACTAGTCGTACGCCCGTCATTTTCCGCATTCTTTTCATATGTTAAATCGATCAAAGGAATTATATTTTATATTATTCGGCGGCGAAGGGTATAACAAACCGATGGTAAAGATATAAATATACAAAAAAAAAAAAAGCCGGGTATACCAGATTTCAATGCCTTACATACTTCACCCCGTGGATAATAAGGCACCGTCGTTATAAGTGGAAAATCGGGAAGGTAGGATACACGGGGTAATATAGTTAACACTACAAACCAGTAAAAAAATGTGTCTATATAAGTGACTTCATTCATTAAAATGGCCCAAAAGTGATATATATATATATATATATATATATATATATATATATATATATATATATATAAATATGTTTTATCTAACAACTTACTGTTATATTACATTTATATTTTACTTTCACATACTCTACAAAAAGCAAAATATTCTGAATATTTAATAGCTCAATTTTTAATTTTCATTCCTGCATTATTATATTAATAATGTCCATTGTTTTGTTGACAGAATAAAATACTAGCAAACTCACTATTATTTATGTACGTTTACTAATAAGGAAAAACAAATAATTTAATCAATTTGGCATCTTTGGATAATAATAATCGATAGTCTAACGATGAGAATAAAAGTGACTGACTTCAAGTCCTTCAGTATCATTGTGAACGCAAAACGATTCTGATCGGAGTACGGTTAAACATTTGTTGATAGATTGTTTACAATAAAAACACTGTATTAGTCTATAACTACAAAATAAATAACGCATTTGTCCATGGATTTGAGCTTTAAACGTTGATAAAAATAAATTGCAACATTTTTATCATTTTTATAAAACCGGAGAAAATACAAGCATTTCAAATAGGTGGTTATTAATTGGTAACTCTGAAAGAAGCCAGAATATTTTTAAAATTGTACTACGTCTAAAAAAGTTCTAGTAAAAGTATTTGGTAAAATGTTCAGGTTTCTACGATTATTTTTCATTGAATAAAACAAAATCGAAAATATATAACAGAAATCGTTATTGCGTAAATAATTTCGTCTTTCTGAAGTTTTTTTCCCCCGTTATTAAGAAAATAAGGAAAATCAAAAATTATCTACTCAACGTCCCAAATTTTTTGTAAAATTTGCATGGCTTGTATGCAGCACGATTGCCGGTAGAAATATGGTCTTAAGACTGATAAAAAAAAAAAAAAAAAAAAAAAAAACTGTATCACGTAACAAATAGAATTTATATAAACGAATGCGTCAATTTCAAATTATACAATCAGAATACATACAGACAACGCATGTAGTTCAAGTCAATAAACATGTCCGGTAATTCGAAACAACGCGACGTTTTTTTCTTTCTTCTCTGTTCAACGTTTAAAAAACTAATTCATTATTTCATTTTATCTTAACTATTTGTTTGCGGTAATAGTGTATAATACGTACCTAGTATTTCGCTGTAAATTCACTAGAGTCGATATATATATATATAAACGATTTCGTTCACGACTAACATACTACCCTAATCCCCTAATATCAGCACTAAATTCTGACTCCATTCCTGGAAATCCTCCTCGTAAGCTAAAAAGAAAATGGTGTCGCGATCTAAACCATAATTAGAAATTAAAAAAAAAAAAAAATATATAATAAATATAAAAAATTCTATAAATTAAACAAACTTCTGTTGTAAAGTGTCGCTATTGGGTGGCTTCTTTTTTTCACGCGCTGCACGCCAATTAATTTATTTCCGCACACATGCTTATTGTAAATTTAAATTACAGATTGTATGTTTTAAAATAAAGTTTAAAAAAAAAAAAAAGAGTCGATATATTACATAAGTACTTTGTACGTAAACTTATCGTAAAACGGCCAAAAAATAAAACCGATTCCCGTGCCAATTCTCGTATATCAAATACGGTATGTCCGTATAAATGGTTCCCGAGTCGTTACGAAGTATACATCCGAAATTGATTCCCCCCCCCGATTATTTTAAAAGCGATTTGTCTTCAAATTTCATACAGACTTCGGGAGATAGTGTATATTTGTTGTTGTTGTTTTTTTTTTTTTTTTTGCAATAATTGGTCATAATGTGATAACGATAGAATTATAATATTTTATAAAAATATCGTTTACGGTGTTGCCGGGGTACGCAAATGCGGACCAATATTTTTACCGGCCAAATCGTCGTGGCCTACATTCGATTTTAAAGGCCACATCGATAATCTATTAGTAAAAGTGAACATTTTACATAAAAAAAAAAAAAAACATTTATTATTTTAAAATTTAATCATTATTTCCATACCGGTAAATCCATAAACGCATTAACAAAGGAGACCTCGTCTACCGTAATAATTGGTTTATTGAATTAAAAGTAACCACACAAAAGTTAAAATATTCATATCACCATCCCTCTGCCCAAGATCCTATAGATACGCCACTGCCGTTTAACTACACAATTATTATTACTATATGAATGCCGCACCAACACAAATTATTTATTTTTTTAATAAATACACAGTTACATATAGTTTTTTGTTGTTTTTTTTTTTAGTTTTATTTAATGTCGGTTTTTCTCCCCCGGCAATCACTTTTTTGATTATTTGAAACTATCCGATTTGTTCATACAATATTACTATTTAAGTAAACTTTTAGAGGGGAAAAAAATCAAATATGATAATAGTATTATCATATTAAATGCATTTCGAAAGTTTATTTTTACAGGCGTAACAATATCATAAAATCGTATTAAAAAAAAAATATATATATATATTTTAGTTCGCGAGCAGTGGTTTTAGGCGAAATGCGCAATTTGTATGACAATAAATTTTACGATTTAAATCCGTAAAATCAGACCGCTGAGCGAAAAAACTAACAGTAAGGCCGAGATAAGGAACAAATAAGGTCCAATAGTTAAAATAAAAAAAAAATCGATATCGCCAAAGTTATAAGCCACGAAACGTAAAAGTTTACATGTTGATAACCTGAGACTTTTCTTAAAAATATTTTTTATTCGCCTTTCGTGGCTAATATCTTTGGCAATATTGATTTTCATCTTATCAATTATGACAATGGTTTTCATTGTCTGGGAATCGCCAAAAGTAATGAACAAATGCTTTTTCATATCTAAGTATATTATTTTAAATATAAATCGATGCTTTTAAAAAAATAAAAAATAAAAAAATACGATTATGGATAATCTAATGATAAATTATATCAATAATCAAAACACTGAAATGACATCCGCGTAGCTAAACATAGTGTAAGGTTATATGTATATAACGTTCGTTTTTTAATTTCACGTATTTTTAGTATTTTATTTACAGCATTTTTTTTTTTTTTTTTTTACTAATACATTATATTATAATGACCGTATATAACGATTGGAAAATGTATTCGATAAACCGAATTGTAACGTTGCATTTCGCCTGTTTCGAAAGTCTTTGAACATGTTAGCGGGAACCAGTGGCACAAATAATATTTTTTGTTTTACTATGGTAAAACCTCGACATTTACCGCCCGCCCACCACCATTTAATAAATAATTAAAAATAAAATTTTTTTTTTTTCCAAATACAATCTTAGATACGTAGTTATTCCAAAACGAAATTATCACAGTGCTTACACACATCAATACGTCACTACAATATGTCGATGCAAAATAAACATTTATCTTTCATTTAAAAAGTAAATTACAAAATATTATAGGTAACTTGAAACTAATAATACAAATTGTTTATTGTATGCCTATACGAGTATACAATATATATATATATATATTAATATAAATAAAATTAACATCCTAGTGCATTTAAAATTAAAGGGCTGGATGTGGAATTCGTTGATGGTTGTTGGGGGCATTAAAATCATTTTTACCATATTTTTTTTCCAGTTAGAACCGACAACAGTGGAGCATTTATTTCTACCGTATTTTTACATTCACACACTGTAATACTGTGTTGGTGTGTTATAATCCGATAATTCATTGTACGGTTTTCGATTCGGCTATTTGTAATCATTTGTTTTATTTTTATTTTTTCAAATTATTACTGTGCGCTCGCTGCAGCTGATAGATTGGGTTTAATTCACGGACTAAGATATATCTTAGACCGTAGTTTTATTGTCGTTATCGATAAAATATAAATACATTTATAACAACTAAAGATAATAGTATAATACACCATAGTTATTAGAACGAACAGCTAATACTGCCAATAGCTATAGTACTATTTACTGTTTCATACAATATAGTTGTGTAACCCTTACTAGTAACTAGGATTCACAATATACATGGGTATCTATAATCAATTTTTTCTTTTCTTTTTTTTTTGGGGGGGGGGAGGGCCACAAAAAATATCGGGAACGAATTCGGATGTCATTTGTTTTTTTTTTTTGTAGGTGTAAGAATTAATTCGGATTTTTTCCGACCATGTCGAGTATACATTTATGAACAATGACACGGCGTCTGGATATTTTTGTATCCGCGTGGAAATATCAAACAGCCACGATGCTGTTCGGACGGTTTTATCGATTTGACCCGGTTCATAATATTATATAATGTACAAAAGGGTCCGGTTTTCCGATTTTGTTTTTTTTTTTTTTTTATGTCCGCGCATTTCTATGGAAATATTAACAAAACTTTATTCACGGTAAACTTTATCTCGGATATTACAATATTATTTATTATATACGAGGTCTGTTCGAAAAGTTCCCATCCACTGTGGTGGCACTGTGTGGGCAGTCCTGGAAAATGCACGTGTAGCTCCGATAGCGTTTTATTCGCCCATCAGCATAAATCATTGTCCTTTTCACGGAGAGTAAAATTTTTGAAGAAAAAAAACTACTGCCGGCGTCAAGTCGGAAGGATACGGCGGATGGAGGAACCACGTTTATGGGATTTATCACGAACAAATTACGAATCAACAGCGGACCGTGCGCTGGAGGAATTTTAGCGATGGAGCTAAATCCATCGGGAACCATCCCGAGTGTTTATACCGGGGCATCAGGATACGAACCAACCGATATGGGCCGAAGACTGTACTACGATTTCTTGTACAATTAAACTGCTAAATAGAGCGTACAATTCCATGTACTTTTGTCGCATGATCATCGCCTGTCGACGTCGACGGACATCCCGAACGTGGATCGTCATCGACTGACATCCGATCGCCTTCAAAACGTTTAATCCAGTCGTATCACTATAAGTACAAGACTAAACACTGATCACCGATCATAATTCATCAACAACTGTTTCTACAGAAAACGCATTTATGTTAGACCGTTGTGACTTGTAGTGTATAATCGTATATTAATTACAAACGATTATTTGACGTCTAGAGATTTAACTAAATTAAATCAACTAAAATGATTCTACGTTGTTATCGTTACGAATGAACAATGACGACAGGTAGGCAACGGCGGAATCGAGCTACTATTGTGGTTTCCTCGGCGCTCTTCAAAAATGCGATTTTGTGTGGGATGCCCATTATATTATGTATTGTCTGTGCGAAATAAACAAGAATCGCCTACGCGCACAATAAATGGTAAGATAGTGACGAACATTTCTGATTTATTCGAAAATATAATGAATTATCTCCAGGGGCGGTGCTACACTAGGGGGGAGGTCGAATTCCCCCTATATTTTGTTTCGCTCCACCTGTAATTTGACAAATCGAAATTAAAATAAATGTTTATGACATTTTCTCATTTGTGAATGTTGTATAACAATACAATTTCATTATCTAATTATATAACATATATTAGTGTATAACACGATTTTCACGATTTAAGACAGACATCAATTGTAATCAACATGATACCATAATATCATAATAATCATTATTGTTATAATATTTTCACTGAACCTCATTTAAAATATCTATTGGGTGTTGTAACACCGTATTACAATAGAAGGCTGCTTCTATATAATCCGTGTTTTAGTAGTCCGTGGTTATAAGTGGTGATTTCACCGGTATAGGTAAGAGAAAAAAAAAATCCGTTATATAATGTCGACGATTTAGTAATAATTGATAACACGACGAAATACAATGTACTGTATTATAGTTGTTGTCATTACTGATTATGTGATAAATGATAATAGTAGTAACTGTTTGAATGTAACTGACGTTTATCAAAATCAAAGGAAGGGATAACGATAATATTGAATCGTCGTGGCCCCCGCCGTCCCTAATGACCATTGAAAAAATTGATTGATAAATAATAATAATAATAATAATAATAAAAATAATAAAAAATTCCGGCGTCGCCGCCGGTTGTTAGCTCAATCTATTTCGACCCGGGTCGAGTAACATGGGACGATATAATACACGGTTTGTGGTACTTTTAGTATCGATACAGACGACCGGGAACTTCTCTAAACAGACCCGGTCGGTAGGCCCGGTATCCCTGGACGACAATAGAAAACCGACCGGAACCCTCGCGGTGGAATACCGTTGTTTATGACTCCATAAACGCCGATCGTAAATTACAGGCGGGCATACCGACCCGATGAAATATTTCCGAATGTCGGCGAAAGTAGAAGAAGAAGAAGAAGATGTTGGGAAAAAATTATAATAATATTATTATATATTGGCGTCACGCGCGTTAATATAGATATTATCGTACATACATACATATATATATATATACGTACTGTTTACCTATTACGTATTCACGACGAGGTGTAAAACACTTAGCCTAGGCGACGCAAAAGGTATTACTACAATAACGATAGTATTATTATGCTTCGTGGTGCGCCTCGCCCGCCCGCCGAGAAGGCAAACACAAATTAGACACCGTCTAATTAGTGTCGTCCGTCCGGCCACTACGAAAATAACGTAACAATATAACCGTCTTTGTGTGTGTGTTTTTTTTATTTTTTTTTTTTTGTGTATACGCCAAAGAGAACGATAATATTTTCCGTGTGCGCGCACAAAAGATAAAAAAAAAAAAAAACGACGACGCGTAGCACTATCTATAATTGTAATAATAATAATATTATTATTATAATGAATGGATTAAACGACGATGATAATAATAATTAGTCGGACTGAATGTATTTCGGTCGTGCGTGCGGTACGTACGGGCATATTATTACGCGCGATACAATATTATTTTATTTTTATATTGTATATACAATGAGAAAATAATGGAAACGTGAAAGAAACGGGCACGACTGCGGTGTGGCACGTCCGTTAGAAAAGAAAGAAAGAAAAAAAAAGATGATGAAAAACGCTGAGAAATAATAGAAGGAAAAAAAAATTAATACGAGTAGGGGGAAAGGAAGATAAAAAAAAAAAAAAAAAAAAAAAAAAAAACGTGATCATCACCGCGGGTGAAACGCGGCGCGCGAGGGGTTGCAGTGAATGGGCGAAGAACACTGAGGGCGACGTCTATGTACGCGACTATATATATATACGTATATTATCGTAGAGAAAATCGAGCGTTTTGGTTTTTAAATCGTTTAATGATTATATTATTATTATATATATATATATATATATATATATGTATGTATTAAAAAATATTAGTCGAGCAACACCGGCGTGCTCGAAATATTATGGCTCTAGGCCGCCGGAGTCGGTGTACACAATATATTATAGGTGTATACGTCTCCGTACGTACTATACAGAGTGATTCATTTAACGCGGCCCCGATCGATTATCCGTACGGAGTATCGTTTGAGAAGACGCCGCCGGGGTTGGATCCACGAAGCAAATTAAAGCACCCCCCTACTGGCTAGAGATGGGAAACGGTTTTTTTGAACACCGATGTTTCGATACGTCGACATTCATAACGTTGGCAGGTGATACGTCGGGTTTTTCAAGGATAACGTCGACGGTTTTTCGATGTTTCGACATAAGATATTTTCATAGCATAAATAATCTGAAGAAGCTGGAGTTTTCAAACATTTTTATTTTTGAAAATAAAAATAGTGTGAATACTAAAATTACGAAATAAAAATACAATTTTGTTCAAGGCACAGGTAAATTTAATTGTATTATATTTGAATGTAAGAAGTTATTCTTAAAAATATGACTGGCTTGGTGGTCGGCATTCGGCATACCGATAAAGTATTAAAGCCCCGAGAGGCCAGCGTATAATCTTCTAGAATTCTAGATAATCTCATGCTCGTGAGAAGTTAGGTCAGCTCCTAAAGAGTAGTAATACGGAAGCAGTTCCCTCTCGGGCTGTGATACCACAAAAAGAAAAAGGTTACCCCTTACCCTTCGCTTAACTCTTTCGGCCCGAACTACGAGGTGTGTAAATAAAGTAATGAGACTGATAACGTAACTTGTTATCTGGCAGCACTAATGGCTTTCCGTTTGAAAAGTTTTGTAGATAAACATGCTTTTTTTTTTTTTCGTATCATATATTTAAAATTAAAATAAACATGTAATTTATAAAACAAAACTAAATAAATAATATCAAATAAGTAAAATATGAATAATAATAACAACACTCTAATGTAATGGTAACAAGTATTGCATATGCACATTGCATACTAATTATATTTTTTCTTTTGTCCAGTATATGGCTGTATTTACCGCCTTCTTGTTGCTTATCATAAGATCCTCTTGTGTACATGGGCTTGGCCCTCGTGGGCAGACAAGTAGGTGTGACGTTGTCTGCTCTTGTCCACGTATGCAAGTTATGTCTTGAACTTTGTATCCCCATTTCCTCATATTTTCTTTTGTCTGTCCTACACCAACACGCAGTCTGTTCAGTGTCTTCCATACCGGCCAGTCTAGGCAGTTACCAGGAGGTAATCCTTCTGATGGTTCCATCCAACTTTTACCGTTGGTGTCCGTTATCAGTTTTTTCCACTCATCTAGCCTGCTTAGTAAGGGTGTTTTCGTTAGCTCTTCAGTTACCTTTAGGAAAGACTTTCTTGATTTCAGACGGGAAGTGGGGTCATTTTGGCCGTACATAGGGTGCCTCGTGTCTCTTTTTTTTGTTTACCGCGTTCAATTTTAGAGGATATCAGACGTCGAACTGGTGGTGATGGGATACCTACCAGTAAATAAACTTTGTCCATTCATACATAAATATAACATTCATCTTAATGGACGGCATTTTGGGACACTAGAAAATATTAAAATGTCTGTGACTGACCAACTGAAAGCTCTTCCAGTAATTGAGTCCCAGAACTGCTACGAACAATCATATCGACTCCAGCGCTGTGTGGATTCCCAGGGCAATTACTTTGAAGGAGATAATGTAAAAGAGTCATTTTGATTCAATATAAAAATTATAAAAAAATCAATCTCATTACTTTATTTACACACCTCGTACATCGCGGTCTTGTATTTTTTCTTGTCGCTAATCTATTTAAAAAAAGGACTTTCTTGTCCGTGTCAACCAAATCAAATAATTATAACAGCTGGTTTTTTTTCATCTGTGTCGCCAAGGTAACCTAGAAACTCAATTTTCAGCAACATTCACGTGTGGCACTCCTTTAGAAGATGAATTTCCAAAAATCCATTCTGATCTCACCCCTTCACCATAAGAGTTATTTACCACCAAAATATCTCCAGGACCAGAGGTTTGGTCTATCACAGTTAACCGTTGTTGCCCGGTCATTTTTTTTTTTTAAAAAAGGTACTTCCTTGACCGTGACATCTTTAAGACATTTAATTATTTTCAACTTTTTTATTTTTTAAAGTAAAACATATAGTAAGAAAATGAACAATTAATTACTATTGACAACTTATATTTCATATTCTAATTTATAATATCGGTCTTGAGTTCCAATTTTCGACTTTTCTGGTGAATTTTCCAAAGATTTCCTTTCATAAAAACCTTCTCCTGACAATTACGAACACAACAAAAACAAAAATTTGTATTAAATCGTGGGGAATGGACGTGCGGAAAATCATTTATAATGCCAGCAGAAAACCACGTAATTTAATAATCTAAAAATTATTATTATTTTTTTTTTTTTTTTTGTGGATAATAAAAATAAATATATTAAAAATACTACTTTTTATTAATATCGTTCCGATTTATTTGTCAGTATTTGCGAAAGAATTAATTTTAATCATTTTATTTGTTTTAAATCAATTGTCTGAATGTATCGAGTTTTGTTTCAATATTCAACATAACGCATACAGGGTACGACTAAAACCTATTTTTTTTCAATTGTGGAGGCTTAGCCTCTAGGTAATTATTCCTGTCGAGGCGATCGCTCCATTTTTCCGTCGCCCCTGTCTCTGTGTCTATCTAACGGGCAAAATAGCAGAAGCACGCCTACGGTATCCAATATTATTAGTGGTACACTAGCTGGCACCTATTAAAATTAATCGAAAAATAGTCTCTTTTCGAATCAAAGTTCAAAAAATATAGGATACTGTTACTGTTCGATACTTCTGTAAGAGGGAAATTGACAAGTCAGGATGATATACCATTAAATTTATAAACGGTAAATCAATGCAAACAAAAAAACGGTTTTGCTGTTTATTGAGAGGGCGCCCTCTCCAAAAGGCCACCGCCGGCTCATATAACACCCTCGAGCAGAACACGGTTGACGTGAAGAAACCGCACCGTCGCAATACGACGAAGAGGATGGAGGAAGCGGTTTTTACACGTCATACGGTGACGCTGAACGGCAGTCGGCGTAAAATATCAGCGACTGCGCCGAGTCCACCGATTTTTTATCATACACATCGGTGCACTGGTAGAACCGACAACAATCACTTTTCAATCGAACACTTGACGGATTAAACAATAGGAACACCCGCACCAAGGAAACAGCTAAAGCGGCGACCTACCACCGGCAAACGAAGACCGCCATTGAAACCCGGAAACCACCGACGACCAGAGAGCCAACCGAACCACCGACCGATCCTATTCACTGGATCGCCGGAGATAACGACCAGCTTGTCTCCATTTCCAGGATCCGCAACCGGGCCCGTCTTAATCACATCGATCCTAGCGGTATCTGGAGCTGACCAGAAACGAACCCTTACGATCTGGTCGAACCGTTTCCGTCGGCACGCACATTTCGCCGACAACTACTCGCGCTGAGTCGCTGCAAGAGAGCGGCCAAATCCCACGAACCCCCCCCCCCCACCCAGGCGAGCTTGCTCAAACCGCGTTTCCCGGACCGAAACCAAAGTACAAACGCCACTCACTTGAGCGGGACTGTACTCAGCGGAGGTTTCCATCTATTTTATTATACGTAAAAATGTCCATTCCCGAAACATAGCAACCGTACTGCCGATGTGGTCGTCGGACGGATTTGGTCCCTGTCATTTCTGAAATCTTGTAAATATTTGAAAATAAAAAAAAACGTAATACTGGCCAAAGAAGAAGTTCACTTTTACCGAGACGGAGACGCGCTCAACGAGTATCAATATCGGCAAATGTATTTAAATAAATACAATAATAAATAATATAGATAAATGTATGAATATATACATAGGTATATATATATATATATATATATAAGTGGTGACAATAAAAATAAATATTAAGGTCACCGACGTACAAGTTCTTCAGCCATTTGTCTGCAGTCGAGAACCACCTTTGTGGCAATTTTGTCAGCCTTTCTTCGTACATTGTGCTAGGGCACGTTTCCACTGTATTTCACCACATTCGTAAAATAGTGAGTCGTTCGTGAATCAGGCAGTAGGTATATTCTTTGTCCTGTTTCGACGCGATTGAGTATTGTCCGTTGGGCCCTTGTAAAATCCCAGCCAGTAACTTTTACTTTACAGTAACTTTTAATCAGATCTCGATTACGGGTTTTCGTTAGACCCCGTGTCGTCACTTTCACAGATATCGTACGGTTTTTTCGTGTCTGTTTGCACGTCATATGCGGACTCCTAGACTCCAAACGTAGCGGCGTGTGCTCAATAATGTCAATTTGTAGTAGTACGCTCATAATTCATTGTACTGTGAGATAGTCTTCTTAGGTCTGGGGGGGCTATATTGGAGAGAATGGGTAACCATACCGTTTGAGTCTAATACGATGCGCGTA
The DNA here is from genome assembly GCA_956483605.1 of Tuberolachnus salignus. Lineage (NCBI taxonomy): Eukaryota > Metazoa > Arthropoda > Insecta > Hemiptera > Aphididae > Tuberolachnus > Tuberolachnus salignus. The sequence goes on from OY101429.1 coordinate 53,666,896, forward strand.
GTATGGTTTGGATCAGTCTTTACGTATCCCTCTACTGGCAATTCATTAATTTTCACATAGGACAGACAATAGATGAATCAAACAGCTTTAGCAAAGTTAGTTAACTTCAATTTTCATTTGGAAATATTTATTTATTTTAATCAGCGGACAATATAAAAAATAACAACAATTTAATTTTAACGCGATCATTGAGATCGTTCGGTTGCGCTTGATTTTTTTCAAATCGAAGTTTAACTCTAAATCTAAACTTTCGACGGAATACGACTTTGTTACAGTGAGAGCTGTAATCCCACACAGGTGAACCAATGTTCGGTGATGCTATACACCGGAGTAATTGCTGTAGTCCGAAGTGCACTTGTGTGGCCCCACTGGCTACCCCGGCTTGTTTAACCGTAACGTCACTGCGAGTCTTTAGTATATTTACAACACGCTTTCCGATTATAAATCAAGAACGTAAATGCAGGTTACAGGTTTCTAAAATTAAAACTATTCACTGAACAGAAAACGTTAAATGTCTAAATATTCCCTTTTTTTTTGGACGTTTTCCCATATCCCCTCTCCCGTATACTGTGCGAGTAAAACTAAAATATAATTCATTCAAAACGCCCGTAAAAATCTCTTGTTCTTGATCAAAAAAAAAATAATAATAAATATATATCACCCTGTATACATAGGATGTAATATTATTATATTATAATATTTATGGTCCATGGTATTATTGTTCAGTTGTTCTGAATGCGCACGTGTATATAACAAACACTGCGCGCACGGGCATCTCACGAGTGTTATTTACGACCGTGTTTTTATAATATTATTTTACTTTTATCATTATTGTTACGATTATTATTATATTCGTGTTTTTTTTTTTTTTTATCACTCTTGCAATAGGATTGAGTTATTAAATTTGACCAAAAGGTACCTACAGCTATAATCAGACACGAACACACAAAATATTATTATGATATAATCCAATCTTGATTTTTTTTTTTTTTTTTAGGAAACCGCTGATTGGGTACCGCATTAGCATTACTTCTCCCCCTCCCCAGGCGCATCATTTATTGTAAAAAAAAAACCATCATTACATCGTTACATTATTACATTATCATAGCAAACACACAGAAAGAAAAGAAAGAAAATATCATCGTTATTACATCTGATATCGGATCGCAGTCTTCCCGAACCGTCCAGAGACCGTCATCCTTGATACCTCGTGCGTTATCACCATCGTGATAGTCAATCAGGTTAGCGCTTCGGCTCGTCCTCTTACTCATTTTTTGTAATCACGTGCTCGACGAAATCAACAATCATCCTCCAACCATCCCGTCCACCGGTAGTTTGGTCAAGAAACTACCCTGGCTCAGATTCACCGAAGTACATCCTTGCCAGGCCCCTAGGGTTTTTTCACTTTGAACAAGCTTAGACGGTATGTTCTACGTTATCTATTGAAACCGTGCAGTATACGCACACATGAGATGCAAGTATCTTGAACCTGTGTAAGTACTGTTGGAAACAACTATGGCCACTGATCGCTTGCAAAAGATGGAATGTAAGACCATTTTCCGATTACTGGTAATAGCTTGTAGGTCCATCTATCTGTTGCGCTGGTTCATCTTTTTTTACTATAATAATGTTTAGGCCATGGCGTAATGTAATCCTCCTGATAGACCCCCCTGATCTATAGGGTCCCGACCCTCTCCTCAAATTGGACCCCCGTTAATATCCGCGTTGATATATCCCTTAGGGTAGCGGATCCCGAACTTTTTATATCCGTGTACCGCTAACACGTTTTTACATTTTTCAAGTACCTTCGACTTACCAATAAATAAAACGTATACGTTGTTTTACATACGCGAAAAGCATTTTATTAGTAAAACTATTTTTTTTTTCGCTAATCATACAATTCCTTCGCGTACCACAGATGGGGAACCGCTGCCCTAGGGCCTGGACCATGTTTGATTATGTCTGTTGGTAAAAGGTGATGGAAAATTGATAATTTACAAAAAATAATGCTTTTGCTGAACTGTGTGATTGTACACACTCTGTACCTAAAACCGTAGTAGGAAGAATGTCAACTCGTGATAAATAGTGCAATAGTCGTCGTGTCGTTTAATTGAAATGCAAAAAGATTCGAGGAGACGGTAAGCATTATGGGGGGGAAAAAAAAATGCTTTCGGAAAAGGTGCTTCACTTGTAAATGGGAACGAGAAATCCGGTAGTAGAGTCGTTCGCAGACGAAAAATGATGTACAGATCGAGTAAATCCCACTTGTGGACGGAGCCCCTCGGAGTAGTTACAGCGAACGGGTAAGCGAACATTTCCCATTTGTAATAAGGCACCGGCTTTGAAAACAAAATAATTATTATAACGATCCGAGTGAATGGAATTTGAAAAATCGTTATAGAATTTAACGACGAAACGGAAAATATTGTATTCGATAACAGATGCGCGCGTATAAATGTATATAGCTGTGCGGGTAGGCGTCTAACGATGTGCCCGGCGATACATAACACCCGACGTGTTTTAACAGGCAACGGAGAGTGCCTATTTTCCCTGTTTTGCCCGGGGAGGGGGCCTAGCAAAATCCTTAGCGACCGACACTTGTGCGTGGGTTATAGGCGAAGAAAGAGAACGAGAAAGAGGTGCGGTGGATACCGCGCGGACCCGGCCAATTACTGCACGGTCGTTACGTAACACCGTCGGCTAATATTTTCGACCCGCGTAAATAAATTAATATTAACAGGCGGCCGTGGGTGTGTAGTACGGTATGTCATCAAGTCCGTTTCACACGGCACACAATACGGCAATAACGGTTAATCGGTACACGAAGAGTACATGCTAATTTCTCGGTTGTTTCAATTGGAACAGCTCCGGACGTAGAGCAATACGAGGGTATTGATCGCTTCACTCAGATATTCACGGGGCACGGATGCTTCTACTCGTTCCTTCACCGGATCGGGCGAGCCCCGTCCCCCGGGTGTTCTCACTGCGGATTTCCCAGTGAGGAGAACGAGGTAGATTACGACGCTTTTCATACCCTGATGCGCTGCGAGGCGTTTGGCGGGGATAGGGAGCGCCTGGTCCGGAGGATCGGTCCGTTTGAACCGGGCGACTTGGTGACGCTCATGCTGGAGTCCCCAGACCATTGGGATGCTGTGGTCGACTTCACTGAGGCCGTCATCGCGAAGAAGGAGTCGGCAGAACGGCAGCGCCAAGCCCTCGACGTCGCCGGCGTGCGCCTTCTTCAAGCGCATCGCTGCCGTCGTTGACCGCGGCTCCGCAGTCGCTAAATCGCCGGCAGGAAGTTCTCCCCCTACAACCTTTGAGGGCAGCAAGTGGGCTTTGGCCTGGTTACTGCCCATCCCCACCGTAGGGCACGAATACGTTGTATATTTTATATTATTGTGAGCCCACCCCGCTTAAGGGGAAAACGCGATTTTCTATTAATTAATTGTACTTTTCATTCTCAATAAATGATGGCGACCCGCCTCCCGAAGTAGTGCCTCATGGCGTTACCGGGAGGCGGGGGTATTGCCGGTTCGAAAAAGAAAAAAAAGAAGGGTATTGCACACATACGAAAGTTGAATTCATACGCCAACTACTTTGGCTGGGTCTAGTTCATTTCACCCGGAGATATTGTTTTTTCGAGACATGGAACCCAGGTACATGTCGATTTACATTATGTATTATTTTAATGCCCGTATATTATTTATATCTATAACACAACACCCTGAATAACGACGCCCCTCGTGTTCGGGACGTTGACATACGTCCCGAGAAATGAAATCGGCCGATCGTCAAAGTGCACAGTGTCATCGCTCTGGAGTGCGGGTTATTTTTACACACTAAAAATTATCGAAATACGTCGAATAGAACATGCGGTCGTTATCGCGAAAATATGCGAGAAAAAACAATTTTCAATTGGGTAATATAGAGAGAGAAAAATGTACATTTCTTTTATTCGATAAATATTATTATAAATTTATATAAATTGATGAGGTATATTGAAACAAATTAAACATCTTATAATTAGGTGTCTAATAGATGAAGAAGAAAAATAAAAATTTTTTAGTTTGAAACTTCTGAACGAGGTATTTATACCTTTTTTATTTTTTTTTTTTATTATTATTTTCACTTCAATATTTTCAATCAATTTTTAATTTTGTCAATAACCATTAGTAGTTAGTTTCAAACTGTTTTATGATTCGTAAAGACTACTGAAAAAAAAAAAATATATAAAAAGGAAAAAATATAAAATTGCCGAAACATCTGCACTCTAGTAATCACGTAAAGTGTAATGAAAATCCATTTATCGAGTTACCAGGCTGTTTATAGAGGCGAAGTGGTTGTGAATTGTGATTTAACCTTAAATATAACGTTCTAAAAGGAATTGAATATCTAATTTAATTAAATCACACTCGCAGATATTCAAATTTATAGTTACGTATTATATTATAGAAAATTACAGATTATTAATTATTAATATGACCGTGCATATGATTATAAATAATAATAACAATAGTTGATAACAGGGCAAGTAATACAATTTTTTTTTTCTTCGAATCTGATCAAACATTACTTTGTTGTATTACGAGATACACATGTTTATGTTTAGTCGTAAACGATATAGCGTCTCTATATATCTATGCTTCTATTACAGATTTTCGTAAAATGTTAAATTGGAAATTAAAGGATGGCATTAAAGAAGAAATAAATAAATTGACGTTTTCGTGGTTTGAAACTGCGGAAAAAAGGCTTTTTTTTAATATATATATTTTTAAAACGTGACGTATCCAAAATAAATACAAAATGTATTATATATATTTTGATATAAATTAATAAAAGTAAAAACTAATATTGAATTTAAGGGTCTTCGTAACTGAAAATTGAAAATCAACTTTCTAAATAGCCTAAAAATGTCGACGAATTCGATATATTATGTAGTTTTATTCCAGCCTCAGAACTCGGAAATTCCCGGGTGCAGAAATGAGTATAATGGAAAAGTGGATTCCCCCCAAAAAAATCTTGTTCAAAATGAAAATAATTAATTCGATACAGAAACTAAAAATCGGTACGTTTATTTTATATTTTAGTATTTATACGTTTACTTTTTAAGAGTATTTACAAGAATTTTTCTGTATTTGTAAAATTAATATTTTTCAAAATGGTTAAAATATCGAACTGTACCGCTTCTAAGTGAACACTAATGGTATTTTAGTGAATCAGTTCGGGGAAAATAAAATCTCGTTTGTTCATTTCTGGGTTACGTTGGTAAATATTAGCCGATAAATATTATTGTGTACACCAGAATTTCTGGAATACCGTGATTTCCTATTTCCCAGCGATCACAACGGTTTCCTAACATAAACCAAACATTTGTGCGCCGACGTGGGTTATAGCGATTTTACCATCCCGTTTAGAACGGTGGTAAAGTTGTTATTACACCAAATCAAACCCAATACGAAACGCGTTAGGGTATCATAATTTAAAAAAAAAAAAAAAAAAACCCCGTTGACCTCTTAAACAAAAGAAAATATAATTAAAAATGTATTCGAACGAGTTCGGGGGGGGGGGAGGAGGAAACGGTCGATTAAAACGATAATTTTTCAAAAATGATTTACACGAAACGATGTTTTACACGATATCTCGACCGAGGTACACGATATAATAGTATATCGACGACGATTTACGTATGTAATATTTATTATTACGACATACACGTTGTGTTTAAAGAAGACGAAAAAAACAACCACCTGTAGCTGTAGGCCGTTTCCGTGTACACGATATATGCGTTTTTTTTTTAATAATATTATACGATATTTCGTCCCGATGACTATATTATTATCATAAGAATAACTATATTTGACCGCGGGTACGTTAGGAACACACACAAAAAAAAAAAAAAAAATATTCGTGTGGAATATATGTATTTGATATATATATAGGAACGGACAAAAAAAAACCGGCCGATTGTACACTATACGTGTACGGTATTTATATTATATTATTACGGGCGGTTTTTTAATTTTTTTTTTTTAATATTATACGATTCCGTATAAACCTGTTCGTTAATTATTAATTATTACGATCGGCCCGACGAGACTGTAAAACGTCGCGTACGCGTATAATACGATTTTCGTGAATAACCACACTGGCCGCGTATGGGTATCGGTATACACGATTTATTACGAGTTTTTTTTTTTTTTTGTAAACATTGAAAAACCTTATATTATAATAAAATATCGTAACGTTAATAACGATTAAAAAAAAAAAAAAAAAATCGAGTACTCGTGCCAGTGGTCCTCAACCGTTTTACTAATGACGGAACACTTGGCATTTTGTACGATTTTTGCGGATCGCAGCCAGCCGTAAAATACAGCAGTATTTTAAGATATAAATATATTTTCAGTAAATTTTGTAATTTTTTGGTAAACGGTGTGCGCAAGTACACAAAAAAAAGCCGACAAAATAATCTAAAACGATTCTTCAGCGTACGTCGGCGCGCTGTTTGCGTAAAACAGAAATCGATAAAAACGAGCAAAATGTTATGACGATGAAACATTAAATATTCCGTTTATTTTAGGGTTTTTTTTTTAATTTTTTTTTTTTTTTGTCCACTAAATTTTAAATTTTGAAGGAACACCGGCTGAGAACCACTGACCTACGCGCACGTGCGTTGCACGGTTATCGTATGGCCGGGACGGACGCGCGTAGGCAGCCGCCTTGTATTAATATTAATATAAAAAAAGCACCGAGTGCATCTTCCGAGATGCAGGCCAAAACGGACATAAAAAAAAATTGTGCGCCTACAGGGACGGCTTTGGACAAGCCCCGAGTGGGGAGGGGGGAGGATTCAAAAATATTTTACACATATCGTACGTCCCACGAATACGGTTCGAACTGGGTACCCCGAGTAATACTGTCCGGTCGTACAGTTTCTGGATTGTGGTAGCCAAATAAAATTTTAACTGTTCAAGAATAAGCCAAAAATGCCTATAAATTATTCCGTGCCCGTCTTACAAACCACTCTAGCCCACTAATCCGTGCCCTAAACTCTGAATCCATTCCAGAAAATCCGCCTAGAAGGGTAAAGCGAAATTGGAACCGTGCCCTGAAATAACCATCTCTAGCCAGTAAGTGTTGCCGCTAGGCGATTACTTCTGCATGTCAATCTCGCCCTTCTTTTTATGTAAATCCCCTAACATGCTTATTGTAAAACTGTATTTATAGATTGTATGTGTTAAAAAAAATAAATAAATATATAATATACAAATGTACAAACTTAACCGAATTAACATAAAGTTATTATAATACACGACGGCCGATCGATCAGTGGTGCAACCATATAGGCGGCGAAGTTTCTAAATTAAAATCTTCCTATTCATATTTTCTTTATACTATAAAAAAAAAAAATTAGAGTATTTCGAAATATTTCAGTCTTGGCTTTTTTCGCGTACACGAATGGATGGAAAATCGTTTGCTACCCCGCAGACCTGTCCGCCAGTCTAGTCCCGAGATTATGTTTATCGATTTACCTTTCCGTTGTCGGGCTCGATCAAAAGTTCGAAGTTCAAAGGTTCGACGCCCGTCATCATCGCGGATTCCCGAATAAATCTACCCGTGAAACTGCGTCATCATTCATCGTTCAACGTAGTCCGATAGTTTAAGCGTTCGAACGATATAAATTTCAGTAAAATTCTAGACAAATAATAATAATAAACGGTACCCGGCGGAATACTGTCCGGTCGTATAGTTTCTGGATTGTGGTAGCCTATAAAATTATGCCTTGCATGACTGCTAGACAGGGCCGGATTTGACGATTTCAGTCAGTCGTGCTCAATATTTCCCCGACCCAGTATCTAAAATTTAAATATCCCGAGAACAATAGATAATTGTAGACCTCGTCTAGCCAATTTGATTCCAATTGTGAAATAGAACAAAAAAGAAAAATTAAAGACATTTCGGCTGAGCGGCCCATCGATCTAAACCCGATCGCTCACGGGGCCAGTTCGGTACCTCTCCTGCTAGATCGCGAACGCCCATCCACTGGAGACAGAAAAAATGGAAATCGCTACATTTAATTGTGTAAATATTTTACACATACCGTACGTCCCACGAGTACGGTTCGAACTCGGAAATAATTCACCGCAATGTTGAAAATATTATTGGATTTGTATTAATTATGTTTCGTTGGCCCCTATACTAGCGGCGGGCAAAAACCATCTCGACAGTGAATATAACAGCCGACGTCAAATGCCAAATGGACGACTCCGACGTATTGTTCGCGATTTCACACGGACATTATCGTTACGACATTTTCGTAGTTCGTACCATCTACGACCCCGACTTGGGCCTCACCCCACACACTTATGGGCCAAATTAACGCGCGACCCGACAGTACCGACAACGATTTCTTGATCGTCGAATCGGTGACATCGGATGAGACATGCACTTGCCGCTCAAGTGCGAAAGTGACGAATTCTTCATGGGGAACTTAATTTTCACCCATACAAATTGGCAATGGTGCAATAACAACTTAATCCACGCGATTATGTTGCGCGAAAAAATGCATGTGAAGCCTTCCTCGAAAACCTGCCTCAGGATGCCCTTGTTTTCTTTAGTGACGAGACACATTTCCAATATTTCAGGATGTGTGAACAAACAAAACATGCGATATCGGAGCCCCACTAACCCGAGAAAACTTCATGAGCAGCCTCTGCATATAGAACGTGTGACTATTTGGTGGGCAATATTCAGAATCGGCATTATTGGCCCATGGTTCTTTGAAGAGAACGAAATAGCAGTTACGGTCAATTCTGAACGTAATGTCAGCATGATTGTGGATTTTTTTTTGCCCAAACTTAAAGAAATGAATGTAGGGGAAGTGTGGTTTCAACAGGATGGCGCCACGGCTCACATGGCAAGAAGGTCAATTAATATCTTACGTGAACACTTACCCGAACGGCTAATCTCTCTTAGAGGCGATCTTCAGTGGCCAGTACAATCACCAGATTTAGCTCCATGTGATTTCTTCCTGTGGGGCTACCTTAAATCGTTGGTATACACGGATCGTCCAAAGATCGTTCGTCATCTCAAAAACAATATTTGTGCTGCTATTGCCGACATAAGCACACACGTGCTGGAAAAAGTGGACAGAAATTTCAAATTCCGACTATCTCAGTGCATTGACGAGAACGGCGGAGCCACCTTCGAGATGTAGTATTTAAAACCAAATAAAATAAAACTTTAAATGTACCCCTATACACAGAAAAAATAATTAAATCAATATTACCAATACTTTTTGTATTATGATTTTTTTTAAAATAAGGAAGTGACCACAGCGGCAAATGCTACTGGGCGGACGGCCTCTTAACATACGCGATTCTCTCTTTGAACAAAAAGCAGAATCGACATCTGTAATTATATACGAAGACTTATAAAACACTACTCACCAAAAGCCATACGGGTCACGGCGAAACAGATGTTCAATTACTTAAGTGTATTTTATAATAATACGAATGTACTCGTATTAATAGTTATGGTAATTTAATAGATAGTTCAGCCCGACTGTTCAGTTTACTGGAGTGTATAATTCGTGGGTTGGGCCAGGCCGTAGTCACCGCTAGTCGCTTTCTCCGGCGAATGCTGTGAAATTTTCGGAGCATTTTTTTTTTTTTTTTTAGATTCTCTACGAAGCGAAGAATATACTGGTTTTACTATGATCTGTGCTTTTCTTTTTCCTTTTTTTCTGCCTGTAAACAATTTTAGATATCTTGCTTCGATTTCCAAGTGTAGCATCTTTTCTAATGGAAACTTGAATCGAGTTAGTGCATCGGGGTGGGCATTTTTCGATTTTTTTTTTCTTTGTAGTTTCCATAAAAATCGAGAAAAAACATTAAAATCTTTACGTCATAACGGTTTTCCTAATTTATTTATTTTTTTTTTTTTGTTTTGTTGTGATTCAGTGAAAAGGACTATAGAGACTTGAAATTTTCCCGAATATTTATATAATCTACACCTTTCTGAACGTGGTAAAATGTATAAAAATCGCCATTTGATATTGTTTAGTAATTTTTAGTTTTTATGTGGATTAAATATTGTTGGCTTCTTAAAATTTGACACAATTTCCATCATACGTATATATAAATTCCTATATGCCATTAAAAAATATCGAAAATCCATAGATGTAATTTGTATTATACACTTTTGTAGTTCGGACCGGAACACTTAATTTTGCATACTATTTTACGACTTATGCGAATCGAATTAGTTTGGCCAAACAGAAATTCACGAAAATTTGATAAAAGTTGAGTGGAATGTTATAATTTTTTTTTTTTATAAGCGTTAAAGTAGTGCAAATATTTTTGATAATCATATAAATCACAGCGTTTCATTGATTAAATTAATCTAACTTTACTTCTCAGAATCGTTTTTTGTTGGCAAACGATTTATCGTTGCGCACTGACATAAATTAAATTCCCCTTCCCACCGCAACAGTGTCCTACTGATGAGCAATATTTTTTTATTTTTTTTTTTTACAAATGTTTTTTACTTACACTTTCAAACAATTGGTACACGTATTGATTGGATTTTCGTAGTGTTACGGCCGAAATGAGTAAGTTTTCTCGTAAGGAGGAACCCGAACGCACCATATTTTTATTTATGGTACAACATATTTGTTAAAAAAAACATTTGTAAAACGTAAACGAATCCAGCAGAAAATAGTATAAAAATACACATTTTTTAAATTTGTTTTCCTTTAAAAGTTCTATCGATATCTCGGATTTTTAAGTCATTTCTCGCACGAAATGGGAAACTGACGGGAAAACGTAAAATGATTAGTTACTGTCAAATTATACTAATCGAATTCCAAGCACATAGGTTTGAAGCGTGAGAAAAATATCTTTTTATAAAATAAAAAAGGTGAAATGTAATAAAACCACGAAATAAATGGCAATACCAGCGGGGCGATATTGTTAAACCGGCTTTATATTTTTCAGCAAATTCAATCTTCTGAGCCGTGCAATACATATCCAAAGCAATAAAACTAACATTTAGAAATAACATAATAGAACAGCCAAAACGGATATTCTATACTTTGGTTCGTATTAATTATATAGAGGGGAAGAATATTTTATTTTAAAATCCGAGATATCATTTAAACTTTTAAAGAAAACAAATTTAAAATATATGTATTTTTTTTTATACTATTTTGTATAAGCTTTTATACGTTTTAACATAACACTCGAGTATTAATGTGAATATTTGGGCAGCTACACAGTACACTTACCTACATTGTATACGAATTCGAGTGCAAAAGTGTAAATATAATTTTTCCAGATCTCTAATAAAAGGTCAAATCACGTTTGGATTTGTTTTGTTTTTTAATCTAAACCTATAGTAGATCTACAACTAAAAATAATTGTCACTATGTTATTATTAACATGAACAGAACGTTTAAAAAAAACCAAAGGTCATCGGGAAGCGGAGTAGTAGCCACCAAGTGTTGCACCTGGAACGAAATCTCCGAAATTCGCCTCATTTCTAACCGGCCTAAAAATAGGAGGTAAGTTCTCTTTTATTCCCGGTGTGTTTTTTAAACATATTTATTCGTTTAGTTAATACACTAAAATTATAGCGTAATGTAAACTATCAATTAAAATGTAATAAATCGTCAATGGACTTTGTCTTGCAATGTCGCCAATGAGCCGATTCACGGCCAACAGTTTCACCAGTGCGTTTTCGAATGATATAACAGCCGAATCCGTTCCTTTGCCCGCTGTCGATCTCAAATTGTGTTTTATGAGTAAATCGTACTCGTATATTATAAATCAGTGCTCTCAAACGCGAATATGTGAATTATTATTGTAGTATAACAAAATATTACGGATTAAATACACGCCATTTCGAACCTGACGTTAACTGAATACGGGTATACCTGTTTTTAGATGTCTTGATGACAAATTAAATTGTAAACAAATTACCTATACCCATATCCAAATGGGTTGGTGAACATAATGGGCGTGCGTTACGTGCGTAGAATTTTAATATCAGTTTGGTAGGCGCTTGCACAATATCTGGCGGAATAATATTACACAGCCGGCCCACCAGACTGTCGAGTTTACCTATTTGTATTCAATTTGTAAAATGTTCATAAGAAAAAACTAAAAAAAAAAAAACTGAATATATTCGCGAGCCGGGCCACTGTTATAGGTGGGCAATAGGAAAGGTAAGATAATATGTAGGGAAATTTAATTTATATCTGCACGCAACAACAAGTCATTGGTATCGGAAAACGATTCTCAGCAAAGTTCAGTTAATACAGGTGTCGATAAATTACAATTAATAATTGTATTCATTTGTAACCGTATAAAATAAATTACGATTGTCCGTGTTTTTTTCGTCTCGATTTTGTCTGACGACTTTATGGAGCCAAAAAAGTTTATCCACATAAATCGGAAAACGACGAGTACGCGAAATCCTGTGATTTATACGATTTTCATCGAAACTCAAACTTTAAACAGCCATAACAAAAAAAAAAACCATTATTGCATTTCACACAAGTTTATTTTCTTCTATCAGTTGAGTGAGTACAACTTATGATGAACCATTGTCGAGCATTGTTGCTGGACTACACAATTTTTATTAACATATAAATCTCAATAAAAACTGAAAAAACTCGATAATTTCAAATGACTATAAAGAAATCAACAATTTCCTGAATGCCTTTAAATTACCATGTCTAGAAAGATATAATATTAGTATTGATATTAATATAAGTATTCGGTGAAAATATCAACGATTACGTTTACGATCTACGATTATTTATATCTGAATTATTACGCCAACATAAGACGAATTCGAAAATGACGGAAAACCAAAATTGCGTAAACATTCCAGTGTTTTCCCAATTTTTGATAAAAATCAAAAACCGACATTCCCAATGCACCAACTAGTTCCGAAATGCTACAAAAAAGTTCTCTCGTCGTTTTTTGATCGGCGCAAGAAAAGTTCGTATAGAAAATGTGTTCGCAGACGGAGGAAAAAAAACACATCGCTCAGAATCAAAATAAAATCTTGATTATTAAATGTAATAAATAATGGATAGGTTCTCGAGGCGGATATATGTGTGTACACTCGCTTGTTTGCTGGATATGTACGAAATGTCAATTCATGATTAATTCTACATTTTTTAGTACAGTTCCAAAACATACAAGTTATAGGTACGTGAAGAGGCATAATTTTCATATAACAAAAAGCTAATGAACTTGTTAAGATTTTGTTGTATTGGCGATATTAATATTGAATGACTTCTCACATTAAACCTTATCGTGTAAATATTATGTATCTTACCCATACATATATACACATATATAATACGTATTATATTTCAAATAAAGTAGGATAAAAAAAGAAGAAGTTATTACTTTAGCATTAAATCCACTATTTGTATCGATATAAAACTTTTGACTATGCCATCTCATCACGTTTTACAATCTCTTCGAATAAAAATTAATTTACTCCCAGTGTAAAAAATGGTAATTTTTTTTATGTATTCCTCATTCTGATTATATATACAGTCGCGTATTATTTTTTCACCGTTGCTGTTCTGTTAACCGATGATGATTATTTAAATAGACTATGTATATATTTTTTAAATATTTATAAATCATTATATTATGTTTTTAATTTTAATTACATTTTGGCATTTGATTGAATATTAATTTCTAAAGCAATTTTTATTTTTCGTATAAAAACTACAACGTTTTTTGTTTTTAGAGCTTTTCTCATTAATAAAATTCATAAATAATATGATTTAAAAAAAAAAAAAAAAGCCGACAACCAATTGTTTTTCGTCTCGTGCAGTATCGTAGTGGCGACGTGCGATTTTAATCGGATCGTCGAGTCTTCACGTAACGGTCGTATAGATTTTTTTTATTTTTATTTTAATATTTTTTTGCTTAATAATTTTAAAATAATGTATTCCCTCTCCACTTCGTCACCTATAAGTTTCGTTCGGTTATACGCCTCACTCTGCGACAGTCCCAAGTGAATCTTAAAAAAAGGCGCTGGCTGCAATTGTTTAAATGTTTACAACTATTACGATAATCAATAAATGAATATTGAACCATAATTGTCACGACGGCACGAGCGTTTATATTTTAGCGTTGAATGATCGTCCATTGTAAATATCGTTTATCGTTTCGATTTACACCGTATTATTTATTCTTCTGTGCAGACGAAAGTCCAAAAATTCGGCAAATAATTATCGTCTCGCGCAGTTTCGTACTGGCGACATGTGAGTTTGATCAATTCGTAGAGTCTCTACGTGCTCTATGCGTAAAGGTGAGAAAAAAATTGGAGAATGAAAATTTTTACTCTCCTGACCATGACGGTTTGGACCGGTGTTCATCGACTGATGGTCAAGGATCATATAGAATTTTTCTTATTTTCCTATTTTTCTTTAGTAGTAAATTAAAATAAATTTATTGATAAAATAGTAAAGATACATTATGGCTTAATGAACAACAGTATCCATCTTAAAATTCAAAAACTGGTCAAAGGTAGTCAAGCACAAAAATCCCATAAAGTAGTAAATTTTATGTTACAAAATTAAATGTAAATACACTCGTAAATTAAAGTGATAAAAATACATATATTTTTCAATTGTATTTGTGTATTTTAGTTGATAAGTAAAAAAAAAATTCCAAATTTTCCTAAAATTAGGGGGGGTCTGTGACGTATTAAAAATTCTCTTACTGGTCCGTGGTAGTAAAAAGGTTGGGAAATACAGGTTTAGACATTCCGTAAACATTTATAGAAGAGAAAAAAAAACTGAAGAACTTTAAATTATCATTCTATTGTACATGTTAACGTTACTTAAATATAATAAATTACATTTAAATTCGCACCACATTAGAACCAAGAGACTAGCTTTAAACGCACGTCTTCGAATGCTAAAAACACTAAGAAACTAAGAACGAAACTTCTTACATATAAATCCCTAATTAAGCTCTATGTGGTCTTCAGTTATGGGGTAACGCTAAAATATCTAATGTTAACAAAATTCAATCATTCAGGAATATTACTCTTCACAAAATCATAAACGCTCCTCCATTTATTTCCAACTATATGCTCCATTCAGACTTAAGAATTAAAACTGTACGTGAAGAAGGGGTAATATATTATAAAAGATTCCACTCCAGACTCACTTCACATTCCAACCCTCTCATTTCAAATTTAGGATCACTAACTATTCATGGCGACCCCCCCAGAGACGGCTTAAAAGGTCTTGGTGTCGTCGTCTTCTAAATGAATAGGCAATAGAATTTACATAAGAAAATAGGAAGTTCCACCACCGGGCGGTTATCTTCCATCAAATTATTCACGCTGTATACTATTATCCAATATGCTTATTGGGCCCGAGGGCCACAGATTGTAAATATAAAATAAAGGGGGGAAAAAAAAAAAAAAATTCGCAACCGTACGTTCCGTGATTAATTTCAAAGGCAACCCAACGTCAGAGTCTCGTTTTCCGTCGCGCCAAGAAATTTACAGACACGGCACCCGTAAAGTTGCCATTTGAAAGCCACCGGCCTAAATACGAGCGCGATTCTTTGTCCGAGACTGCGATTAGATTTTTAAGGCGCGGACTTCTTTTATCTTCTTTTGCACCTCGACGTGTACGTTCTCATCACGGATTAGTACCGGTTCCCGTAGACAATCTAGCCATTTTCTTTTCATTTTTTTTTGCGTTTTATGCATATTTGAATACATTTTTTTTTAAATGTTATAATTGTTTCATCGTACAAAATGTTATTACAATAACATGACCGCTACATTAATACGTAATACAAATTTTATATAGTACACCATGTTCGGATAATCTCATATAATATAAGCTTTTTTATTGATTTAGATTTAATTATAAATTTATTCTGTTACAGATCCATATCTTGACGAAAGTAAAGAAAATCAAGTGAATTTCTTTCAGACAATGGTTGAACGTAGCGAACAAGCCGACTATGCAGAGCAGTGTTTTGTTGTTGGAGTTTTTGTTTTAATTATTTTACTATTATGTTATTATAAATATCAAGTAACTACGAAAAATATTTACGCATACATGCACATTATTTTCTATGGATACAGTGTTTTGAACCTGCAGAAATTTAATTAAAATTGCTCCTTTTTTATATTTCAATCTTCATAGAACATATTAGCAAACATTACTTTTTGTTCACTTTTCTTTTAAATTTTAAAAGCTTTCCTTTTGAACTTATACACGAAAATAGTAAACTACTGATGATTTGTGTTAATCACTTCAATTGGCATATTATACATACTATACATTAACATCACATTGATATGTCACTATATTCTATTTTCAAGGGATTTCCGGTAATACGTTTCGTTAGTTGGCCTTTAAAAATAGGAAGTCGTATTTTGAATTTCCTTGTAGTTTTTTTAATAACGGAGAAAAACGTCGACAATATTGGACAGGCACACAATAACGATTTTTTTCTTATACTATCGATTTTGTTATAATTCAGTTAAAAATAACTAAATGTAATCCATAGCTTTAATTATACAGTTACAAGTTCGATAAATGTTAAATTCACATGTTTTGTCAACATTGTTGTATCCTAAAACCGACGTTGTGAATTAGTAGATATAGTATATGTATATGCAAACTCAAGTTTCAAACATTATTATTTTGTAAATTTAAAATGTAGTTTAACGTAATACCCTGTATTTTAGAAAATGAAATTAATACACAACTTGATAAACATATAATTAGCAATTACTTGTAAATAAAAATGCTTTCTATTTATCTTAATACAGTCGAGTCGCGATAACTCGAACCTCGATAACTCGAAGAACTCGACAACTCGATTTTTTTTTAATTCCCCTAGAAATTATAATAACACTCAATGATAAGTCTTGTTAACTCGAATATAAAATTGTGATGAATAGCTTAGTCGAAGTATATTTTTATATCTGCTATATCTGGATATTCTGGGTATTTCGTGATAATTATTATGTATTATGTTTTATCTACTTCAGTACTGTATAATAAAGATTACTGATTATTAGCGCACACACAATAATAATAAGTATGGTTGGTTAGTATGTGTTCTACACTCTACCTGTCGTGTTTGTCGTGCGTATTTTTGAATGTTTTTAAACATGTCTCAAAAACGAAAGTTAAACCATTTAACTATAGCTGACAAAGTTCATGTGATACAATTGGCGGAGAAAGGTAACCGGAAAAAACAAGACATCGCAAAAGAATTTAATATTCCTCCAAATACGCTGTCGACATTTTTAAAAAATAAGGCGGATATTTCAAAAAAAATTTGAAAACAATAAAGGTGACTGTAAAAGATCAAAACCAGCAGAATATCCAAATGTAGAGGTATGTTTATTCAAATGGTTTACTCAATGTAGAGATAAAAATGTACCTATAAGTGGACCAATATATGTGTGAAAAAGCATGGCGTAATGTACAACCAAGTACAATTGTCAATTGTTTCAAAAAAGCTGGATTCTATTTTAATGATGAGCAGTGTGATGGTGATGGTTTAGAAAACAATGACGATGATGATGGTGGATATGATTGGCAAATTGTAGCAGATAAACTTAATATCGATCAAGAGATTACATTTCAATCATATGCTACAATCGATGATACTGTTGTAGTCAGTGGAATGTTAACTGATAACGAAATCATGGGTATAAATATATCAAATAGTGATTCCGATAATAATGAAAATGATAAGCCTGAAACAACTTTAAATATGATTACGGCGAACCAAGCAATGTCATCATTACAAACTGTTAGGCAATTTGTTGAATCTGTCGAAGGCGTAGATACTTCTATTTTCGAATCCATAGGCAAATTGGAAGATTTTGTCAATAAACAGCCAAAAAACCAAAAATTAATAACAAATTATTTTTCTACTGTATCTCATAAATAATACATATTTAGTTTTTGTATAGCATTTATGCATAAACATAAATGTATTATATTTGTCAACGTTTTTATCGTAAAATTTTAAAATTATATTTCATTACATAGGTAACTCGAAGTATTTATTTTATTTTGATAAATTCGAGTTAGGTATCTCGAATAATACATATCTCGAGGTGAATTTTTATCCCCCTTCAACTTCGAGTTATCACGACTCGACTGTATATATTTTTTTAATTTTGGATCTTTCAATTGCACCTATGATTTTTTCGTTGCTTGAAAAACTGATAAACCTTCTGGGTGATTATAAAATTAAATCATAACATTTGCTTTAATAAATGTTGTCTTTCCTGGGACAACCTTATCGCGGTTTTTTTTTATTCATTTTTTGTCGCTAATTCCCTTATCGGCGTTATATTACGGTTGTCCGTCCGGATGCGTCTTGAAAACTATTGCAACGGCAATGTCTAACAATCGCAAAGTATTATCTTTTTTAAAAGTTTACATTCTTGCCCGTGACAAACCCAATCTAATAATAATGACTGTATCATTTTTAATACTACACAAAAAATATTTTCCTACTGGCATAATTAAAAAGTTTTCAAGTTTTTCTTTATGCGTACTTCTAAGCTTTTTTTTAAAAAAAATTTTAGTTTATAAAATGTTCACTTTCAACTAACCTGTGTGCAGGACAATGTTAGAATATTATTTACATAATAAATATCCATTTATTCAAACACGCATAGATACTTGTTTAGTATAATCCGATAATAATATTAAGACTTTAACTTTTACTTCTACTCTGTCGGTAGTAACACTGCAGGCCTGGGTGATATTTAAACGTGTTCGTTAAAAAACGGAAAAAAGAAACATTTGAAAAAATTTGTTTTGCATCGGTCTATTAATCAATTATTTTCAAAGGCCCCCCGGGTTATGATCAGTACCTCATAGACCCAGCTCACGCTTATGCAATGATGGAAAATTTGACTAAATCGGATGTGATTTTGTAATATTTTTAATTGTGTGTATTATTTTATAAAATGTATTACTATAGTTATTAGTTTTATATTTAGGATTTAAAATCAACTCAAGAACTTTTAAACAAAAACGCAATACTTGAGCAAAGAAACAACGAATTATTTGAGATAGGAGTGACAATGCACAAATTATTGCAATGCGCTACGGAATCGATTTCCAAGAGTGACGACAAATATAATACCGTTAATAAGAAATTGTTCGATACTCAAATATTACTAACAGCTCTTACCAAAAAGGTGGATGAACTAACAGAAAAAAAACATTAATTTGGTAAATGATGCACCAAAATAACAAGTAATTAAAGCAATATTTAAATTATTTGT
This sequence comes from Tuberolachnus salignus, assembly GCA_956483605.1. Taxonomy (NCBI): domain Eukaryota; kingdom Metazoa; phylum Arthropoda; class Insecta; order Hemiptera; family Aphididae; genus Tuberolachnus; species Tuberolachnus salignus. Next base: position 53,686,225 of record OY101429.1, read on the forward strand.
TTGTTTTTTTTCTATTGATGGTGGAATTAAACAATTACTGTTAATACAAGTCACAAGTGTTGTAAAAGAATTATTTCAATTTTATCTTCAATCAGGGTTTATCTAAAACGATTCATAGTATATTTTTTAAACATTATAGAATGATATTTAACAATTTTATCACCGGGGTGCAAAATGACGTTAACAAAAAAAAAAAAAAAATAATAATAATAAATTAAATAACAATTTTTTTTTACATTATTCAAAAACTAGATAAGGGAAGAAATTAATCTCGGTTTTAAATTCTTAATGTCAGCTAGAAGAAAAGCAGCTGAAAATCATTGGGTTTGTTTACTATTATAATATTAATATATCCAGTATAATTAGATGTGTTCTTGAACAAAATTGTTTGGTTTTTTTATGTTGTTTAATTGTTATTCAGAAAGAATGAAAAAAAACTTAAAGACCTGGAACTTAAAAATGCACAACTCAGAAATAAATTAACCATAAAAGATAAAAACCTTAGACATCATACAAATAGCGGTGGTATGTACAATTTTTTATCTTTATACATTTCTGAATTTTATCTTGTCTGCTAAGGTCTATAGTCCCGGTTGTGTTTGGAGTCAAGCCTAATTTATCCTCTAAAGTCACCTTCTTGACTTCTGCCCACATAATATGAATATTACACATTTTGTTATAGTTTTACTACCGGCAATTTGTTCAATGATTAAAAAAAAATTCATGCACTTTCATACAGTTATTTAAAGACTACAAATTAATCACAGGTGGTATGTATAGTAAAGTTTTTAGTTTCCAAAAAATTGTGGAATTAAAACCTGTTTAAAATTAAGGTTCTGTGTAATTTATTTGGCTGAATATGGTTCGGCGGTAATTGTGTTTATATTAATACAACTATTTTATATAAACCATTATTTTAATGAATTAATAAATCTATAATAGGTGCTCAAAATAAATATTTTTTTGAAAATTTCTGTTTAGTTACTGGTATAAAACTTAACTATATTTTTTTCTTTTATTCAGCAGTCAAATGGTTAATTGAAAATACTAGTAAATAAATATTTGATAATATAATATTATCTATATAATAAGTTTTGCTAAGAAGTTACTGCTATTGTTATATTTTTGGGAGGTATTGCATCTTTCTGCAAATCCAAAAAGTCTTTAAAAACCTATTTTAATAACTATGGTTGATTGAATGACCAGTTTATCAGTTGCCCATTGTATAGCAGCGCGTATAAACCTGGAATGTAGTAAACTGGACCGTACAAATTTGGACCACACACATCTGTTAAGTGATATGGTAGGGACAGTAGGCATACTAATTTGAAGTATTTCTTAGACATACATTTTTCTTATTTTTATAAGCATTTATATTTTGGTGCTATATGAAAACGAGCTTTTTGTGTCATGTCGGTACAGTTTTAGTGAAGTCATTATTTTGACCTTCGTTATAATATTCTTAATAATTGCATATATCCAGATAGATTAACAGCAATGGAGGAATCATTGTCGTTGAAAATATGATACAAGATTCATCATAAGTTTTACTTAATAATCAAAAAGAAAATAGTTTTTTTTTTTTTGTTATTTTTTTTTTTTTTACAGAAATCATGGATTTATCTATGGATTATAAAGATAAATTGTTGAACTTATCAACTGTGACCTCAATTTGTTCTTACTCGATTTCGAGCCTCCACCTCCAATACCTCCAGAACAATGGTTCAGGCGACGTTGACACAACTATAATTTGTCCAAAAACTCTATGCCATATTAATAAATATCAATTATAATTATTATTTTTTTGTTTATCTATTACATATTCGTGTAACAATGATTATGTAGTTGTATTTTTACCACTATTTTATGCAAACATTATAATAAATATTTTAATTTAAAATTTAAAATTTTAATAAATTTGATTGCAAAAACTATTTTGTGAAGGGTAACTATACTCTTTCCAAATTATATTTACAGTATAGTTTCCAAAATCTCACAGCACATTAAGAACTACATCTGTGTCGTGATTTTTTTTTTTCTCTATAGCACTCAATAATTTCTTAGATGTTAGTTAAAAACCCTAAATAATCAAAAGTTTTCAAACTTATAGCTACTATTGTATTTTTTTTATAAATAAAAAATGAGCGTACCACGAAACAGATACAGTTCTTCTGAACGTGTAGTAAAATTTTGGTAGTTTCACTATGAATACAGATAAATTCTATGATAATGATTGGTCGAAATCATGGTATTTTAGAATCTGGCGTACACAATATTAATTAGTGAGTTATCCTCTGATTATTTCCTCATATATTGTTTTCTATATTACTGTTAATTTTGATTGTAACTAAAAGGAATATACATTTTCAAGTAATGACTAATTTTAATAAATTAACAATTCTTTAGTAATTAATTTGGTTCATAACTTGTATAAATTATATTAATAGTTGCTATAGAAAACATTTCAACACATTGTTTGTTAAAAAAAAAAAAAAAAATGGTTAAGTTTTTAAACACAGATAAATTAAATCAGTTATTTGAATAGTGCAGGTATTTAAACATTGTTAACAATCATTTGTCAACCAAAAATATTGGAAACAAGAATAGAGTAATGGACGACCAGGTTTAAAGATTAAATTCCTTTGAAACATTTTAGGTTATGAGTAAAGCAAGGAAGTTATACTCATTTATACTCATTATAATATATTATGGTATATTAAAATAACATGAAAGATTAATAGAAAAAGTACTTTAGGGAGACAATTTTTTATAGTTTTGAAAATTTAAAAAAAAAAACTCAATGAAATTATGAAGAAAGAAAGTAATAATCTATTTTGTCTTTTAACTTTACTCAAAACCAGATTTTTAATCCATGGTGAATTACCACCATGTTAAATATTTAAAAAAAAAATATCCGTGTATTTAATTTCCTATATTGTATTTTTTAAATTTTTATTCAAGGACAATGAAATCAGTGAAGCCTTTGACTTAATGGACACAACTGGGCGTATGACAATTAAACCAAAAGACTTCAAAATAGCGATACGAGCGTTGGGATTGGAACTACCACGAGAACAATACATCAAATTAATATCTAGAGTAGAAAGAGACCCAGAAGGATTCATTAGAAAAGAAATATTCATGAAGGAAATGCGTCAATTATTATCAAAGAGAGATACTAAGAATGATATGATAAAAGCATTCCATTTGATCGACGAGGATGACACAGGGAAAATTGATTTTGACAAGCTAAAGAATGTTGCTCAATTGCTCGGAGAACAAGTATCTGATCAAGAAATCCTTAACATGTTAGATGCTGCAGATGACGATGGAGATGGGCAAGTAAATCTTACAGAATTCATGAAGCTCATGGATAGAGCTAGAAAAGTTCTATAATATAAAATATTAATAATTTGTGTACAATACAAAATAATAATTTATTATGGTCTTTTTTTAATGTAAAATAAATAATGCCACATGATTAAAATGTAATAACAAAAATAAAATGACTAATGTTAAATTTGATTTTAAGTGTTAGTTCATATAAATAAACAATAATAATAATAATAAACAAACATGACTAGGTACAAAAAATAGTACCACAATGCACCTACCACTATTTTTGCTGCAGCGTTGAATATGTGCTAACCGTATAGACCTTTGAGAACACCATCCGTGATTATGTCCGGTAAACACAAACGTTTTTCATGTCTACTCCTATACGGGATATGTTCGCTGATTAAGTGAAAAACCGGACGCTGATATTTGATATCAATTTTATGGCTAAACAAAAACGAATTTTTAAAAAGATATAATACCAATAGAAATATGGATTAGGCGATAATTTTGTAAATAAACTTTTACCTGGGCTGGTACTTGAGCCCGAGGAATTCCATGATTTGCTTGTAGCCGTCTTCGATTTTGAACACGGTCTGCAAATACCTCTCCAAACCAGCCCTCCTCTGTTCAAGGACTTTTGGCTGCGAGCACCTGATGCGCTTCGACGGGAACGGCGGCGTGGATATAGTCTTTCTCAGCTATAATCAAACAGAAAAAAAACGTAAACGGTCTCAAACACTGCCGTGTGCCGTTATCGTCGCCATACTTCTCTGTGGAACGCGTGAAAAGCGCTGTACCGCCTTTCCACGGACTCGTGGTAGTCCGCGGACAGCACTCTGATCGTGTACACATAGTGCGGCTTGACGTCTTGCACCAGTCTGTAATTGGGTATGGTTATTTCGATCATGGTCGGAAGGCCATAGCGTTGGTCTCAGGTGTACGGTGAATGGGCGAACCGGCCGGCGTCCGATTCGGGTTTTTGTATCTGTTGTCCGCTGAAACGGACTTGCGCTTAGACGATTCGGTAATTTAAAGTCGGCGACATTTCGAGTGCAGCACACTCGAGATAATAGGTATCGATTCTTTATTTATTTTTTGATTTTTGCTGCGACACAAACGTAAACATCCGATAATTGGTAATGGTCTGATAACAGAGATAACCAGCGCTTATCAGGCTTATCGGTATTCGTCCCATAATCAGTGTAAACGAGTGAAAATTTTTGTTTGCAAACTGAACATTTTAATAAAAAAATTATTTAAAATAAAATCCATTACTATTACATTATTACTATTCCGATATTTGTTTCGACGAGAACACCACAGTAACAATCACATCGACAAATCCAACGGGTAATTTTCAAACAATACAAAACAACACAGGTAACAAACAATAACAATATCAAACAATATTTTGTGGATATTATATTCCTATGGGTTTGTTAAATTAATTTCCGTATTGTATTTGTGGTTGTACATAAAGTTATTTTGTACCTACTTTTTTTTTTCTTTCCTTGCTCACACCTCTTCTGGAGTTATTATCGCTACCAATTCTGCCGAATGTGTACTCTTTTGCCGATTCATCACACCTAATTTCTCTAGATCTTGTTTCATTCATCTATCGCATATTTGGATGTCCACTACGTCTCCCACTAAATTGTCGCCTTTAGCCACGCTGATTCTGGTCTTCATGTCCAAACCATTAGATTCTCTGTGCTTTTAAACAATTGTTTATCTTCAATACTCTGGATCTTTTGGATCTCCTTATTTTTCCTACTACAGAACACACCTTGTCACCATACATATTAGGGTTGATCGAATAATATTCGTGTAAATATACACTTTGGTTCTTCTTGAGAATAGCTTTAATTTAAAGTAGGTACTTAGTCTTTTCCACCTTATTGTGGGGTGTATTTTTTCAGTGCATCAATCGTTATTACCACAGATAGTAACACTGGAATGTCTAAATTGTTAAACTTTTTCAAATTATGGTTGTACCTATTTACAATAGAAATTTTTAATCCAATTGTGTCCTTAATAAACGCGCAGACATTATTTATAACTATTACTGGTTAGTAATTTCTTAACAACACTTAAGAATCTAAGCTGTATAGACAAAAATATTATTATTATATCGTATTTCACTTATTTAATTGAGGCAACTGTATTCTCGTAGTAGTATACTAGTATTGATATCATTTACTTAACATAGTACTGGTTGTCTATTAAATTAATATATTATTATTATTAATCCACAGGTGTGCCACAAAAATGCCTGAACACTACGGCTGTGATCTTTGCGACAAAACATTTACAAACCGCAGACATTACGAGCTGCACGTCAACGGTCATCTTCGGAACAATTGTCGTGTTTGCAGTTTGCCCTGCAACAGCCGTAAGACACTGGTTGCGCATATGTCTGCAGTTCATGGATCCAAATTGGAATCGGTTACTTTCGAGTGTAAATACTGTATGAAAACATTTGTTCAAAAACGTTCGTTGTACTCCCATTACAAGACCATCCACAAAGACTCTGGCACTATTTGTCTTGATTGTGGACAGCCATTCAACAGTAAACAAGATCTTGTTGACCACATTAAAACCGTTAAACATGGCGATGGCTTTGTGTGCGATAAGTGTGGTGAAGTATTCAGTCGAAATCAACAATATAAATTACACTTAAAGGTTTGATTAATCTTTGGATATATTATATTTCTGAGCAGTATATATCTGATATTTTACCGTTACTGTTTATAGAGGCACGATGCTTACTGTTGTTTCATTTGTAATGCGCAATTTGCAAATTCAAAAAAAATGAACAAACATATAAAACAATGTGTTTCAATTCTACCGATGGATCATTTATTGAATAGTAAAAAAACGACTACAACAGGTACAATATTTTTAATTTACTATTACATTATTTTCGTCGATAGCCGCATGACATGCGGACATTGCTAATATTCATATATATATATATATATATGTATATATAATATTTGTATTTGTGTTTGCGTTAAGAAAGTAACACCGTTTTATTCTTGCAAATGTATTTACAAAATACAATTATTATTAACAATTCAAAATTTAAAGCTACAGCCAGTATAAAGATGGTAAAATATTTTGAAATCGGTTTCAAAACAATAGTTTATGTATACCAACATTTTATCACGCCTCAATTTCGATTTACCTAACAATTATACCTTATATTATATGCGGGGAGCCACTGCTCTAAGGTAGGTCACTGATGTATGATGCTTATGAGAAGTTGGGAACATAGAATATATATATATATATTAGTGTGTCTTAGTTTATATACTGTATGCAACGATAAATCATTGCAAACGATAAATGATTCTGAGCAGACTTTGGATAAACATGTTTCGATGAATTTAAATTTATAATTGTATTAATTTGTAACTACAATATAAATTACCATGTTACTTTTAATTTTTAGTGCTAAGTATAACTTATGATAAACCTTGTATCAAATTTTTGAGTATTTATTTTAAGAAAAAAAAAATGTTATCCGCGCAAAACCAAAAAGAACCTGAAAATTACAAATAGCTATATATAAAAAAAAAAAATAATAATTTTGAAAATTGCACTATGTCTAGAAATTTCTAGTACCAATATAAGTAACGGGTGAAAATATTAGGTCTCTATAATTATTTTCCACTGAATTACAATCAAAAAAACATATGCACAGTGTTAGAATATATCACCACATATGACTGAAAGTATCTTTTAAAATTATTTTAATTAAATTAATTTCTATAGAAATTCTAATAATTGACTTGAAATTGTGACGCATACAATAAACTAATATTCTGAATAGAATTAAGTTTCAGTTTATTTTAAAGTAGGTACTTTATGTTTTTAAATATATATTGCAATTATTGTTTTACTAAATTTATTTTTGTTTTTCTTTCAGGGGTTATTTATGAATGCATTGAGTGCAAAAAGACGTTTGAGAAGAAAAAATATTATAAACGCCATATGAAAACATCTGTTCATTTAGTCAATAAAATCAATAATCCATTTTATTGTGCCCATTGTCCTAAAGTATTCTATTATAAATTTAACTTGTCATCACACATGAAACAAGTACATTTTAAACAACACAATAATTATGTTTGTAACTTGTGCGGTCGTAGCTTTCAGTACAGGAACAACTATAAAAGACATAAAGATTCTCATATGCAAGTTAGAAACTTTGTATGCGAACATTGTGGTGCTTGTTTCTATCGTAAACATGCTCTACACGATCATCAAATCGCCACCCATAATGACAAAAAGAATTTTGTGTGCAACGAGTGTGGTGACAATTTTAAATTAAAATCTATATTAACAAGACACATGAAAAATCATTCCGAAACTAAAAAATATGTATGCCATTGTAAACGTTTATTTAAATTCGCATCGAATTTACACCGTCATCAAGTCAACATCCATAATCAAGTATACAGCAATTCATTTAAGATCAAGCGTTTTGTGGAAGACAATAGCCGTTCGTCTCCAATAACAGTCATGAATGAAGAAAAGAAAGTTCAAAGGTTGATGCAAAATATGATAAGTCCCCTCCGTCCAGAAGACACCGTATCGTATTCTATGATGTCGTATCCTGATAACTTGGATTTGAGCAGTGTCGATATTGCAGAGAGTGTGCTTCAAGTAGCGTCAACATCAAACTACAAAATAGAATGCGAAGAAAACTCGTGTTTCCCCGGAATTCATCCTCCAATTGAGACATCTCTTGTGTGCAGCTTAAATGACAGTGAAGATTTGTCTCCCAATTCTTCACAGCAATATTTATCAGATTATGTCATACCCCATCAGTTTCCATTTCTTAATATTTGAAGTTACATTATTACAATATAGCATCTAGGAAATAGGCTATTATTCATATGAAGATAAAAATATTTATATTATATTTACTAAAAATGTGGGCATTGATATTGTACCTATGCTATTTTAATATAATAAATATTATTTTAATATTATTTATATAAATATTGATTTTTAACAAAAATAAATTAAAATAATTTAAACATTTTATAATACATTTTTTTTTATTAGTACTACTTTGTTAATTTTTTTTTTTTTTTTAGTAAATTGTTTCACTATTTTTGCAATTTCCTTATTGATTTAATTAAACACATTATTACCTAAATATAATTATTATGTTAATCTGATTTTTTCTATTTTGTTTTCAAGTTAAAGATCAAAATTGTTTTTTGATATTTTTAACAGTAATCGTTACTAATAAAATAGTTTTAAAAATACCTACAAAACCTTGAATTTTAATTTGTTAAAACGTTGCAATAAAATTATAAAAATATTTGTGCCGAGCATACCCTATGGAGTACCACAATCTCTCCCATAAAATTGCATACACTTTTTTTTTAAATTTCTGTTGTTCTTTTATATTCTCAGCATAAATGATGAATAACATAATTAGTTTCACTATAATATGTGCAATTGGTTTCTGATTACAAACTTTGTCTGTTTGGAGCATTAGTGAGCTCATTTTTTGATTTCCCTCGTAGTTTTCTGAGATGAAAAACAGGAATGTTCACGCAGTAGCGGTACAATTTATTCGGCTGCTAAAACATGCTGGTTTTTTTTTCTCGCTTGTGCGTATATTATTAATTTATTTTTTTTTAATAAGCGTGATTGAAGTACCGTTTTATGCACGTTTCAATTTTTCTAGCGTTAGAAATGTTTGTTTGTGATTTTCCGTGTGGACATTTTAAATCGGTCGACAAACTCGACGAATAGTGCCAAACGGTGGTCAGTGTAACGATGCCGGATGCTAATATGATAAAAAATATTTTTTTACATATTTATCGTAGTTGTTCGAAGGTCAATCTTGTGGTCCGGCGGAGTATAAATGCGCTGTGGTAATATTATTTTACTATACCGGGTGGCCAGTTCAAGGTAAACACATTTTTCAATAATAAACATTACAATTGCGCGTATGTAAACGAAAGTGCACGACATTCATATTTAAGTATACGTACATTCACTAGAATATAATAAATATCCGTCATCTCATATGTGGGCTTGGGTGGGCGATATGTTGTTCACAATGTTATCGGGGAGATCGCGATCGTTTGTCCGCTATTTTTCGCAGTGTTTGCTTCTTGTTCCATCAATAAAATGAATTCGTTCCATATTAAAAGAAACAAAAAAAAAAAAAAAACAAATAAATAATTATGTTAAAAAAAAGCACGAGATACTTTACACCGGGGTCCACGTATAGGCAAGGACGGTACCCACCGAACGTTGCTTTTTTGTATACCCTAAGCATGATCGTACGTCTCGTATTTCAACTTTATGTCCCGACAAAAGTTTCCCCTTACTGTTAATTTAAAACTTATCTAATATATCAGCGATCGTAGAATATTCTATGGCAATGCCGGGTACAATTGCTGCAGTAGAACGGATTTTTTCAATCATTTATTTGCTGTGGACAAACGAAAACAGTCGTTTTTTTTTTTGATTGAAACTATTAAATCAATTATCATTGTAAAAACACACATTTTAAAAACTATTCGTGTAATGAGTTTTATAATATTTTATTAAAAGAAACTAAGTTACTCGATGCAAATAAGTTCAGCAAAAATAGCAGAAGAAGGATACTAGCCATCATCATCGAAATAGAATTTTTTTTTTTTCGTGTTCATATTAATCGTTTATTTATATTTCAAAACTATTACACGGCACAAATTCAATTTGTTTTTTATATTATTATATTTAATTAGGTAACTTTCATTTTTATGGTCACCCTAGTGTACCCTGGCATTTAGAATTGTTTTTCTCGTCTCGATATTATTATTATAGTTATGCACCTACATTTACCGAATATATTCGAGGCGGGCTTAACTGCTCGAATCAAAAAATAATAAAAATCCTTCAGTTAAAAGTTAACAAAAATGAAATAATTTAATACCCCGGCTATATTATTATGTATTGCATTTCAAAATGATACGTTACAGACGGCTGTAATTACATTTATTCCATTTTACGTATATGTATTTTATTATATGTGTTGCATTTAAATTATTAATGCCTATTATAAAAGCTATTGTATAGGTACGTGGATTGCGGTATAGCACGCAGTTATTATTTTTTTTCTTTTTAACAATATAACTTGACGTATTCTATTATAATACCTACCCGGTTCGGATTACCGAGGGTTTCGGATTTGTATTATAGCGACTCGTATAATAAAAATTGTTACTCGCATCTACTAGAAAAATAAAGCCAAAGCTATTCCATTATTATTACTATTATATCTAATTATAATTGATGGTAAGTGCCTTCTACCGCTATTATATAGTGTAGGTGCCTGTTGTACGAAACAGCGGTGGATCGCGGATTAAAAAATTAAGTCTCTGGGAGAATGGTAGAGTATTCTAAAAAAAAAAAAAAAATAATAAAAACCTATTTGAAATTAATAAGCCACGGTACCCAGTGGCCAGTGCCGCATTAAGGTATATTGCCGTCCCGGGGCACATAAAATAATTCTGCCCGCTCTGAAGAAAATTACCAAAGACGTATTTTTTTTTTATTTTTTTTTTAACGAAACATTTATTATAAAACAATTCTAAATATTTTATTAATTAAGAAAAATGTATTGTAATCGTTGTAACAAAACGAAACTAACGTTGTCAACACATACGTATGTATAAGATATTTATATAATTTTTAATATTTATTTATTTATTTATATTAACTTACAGAAATGAATAATAAACATAGCTCGACAATTATGTTAAAACTTAGATTTAAAATGTGAGATATTTACAAGAACACATATACACAATATATTATAACATAGAACAATAATTATAAAACAAAAACATGTAGTTCTATAAATCCAGCCTCCTAAATAAAAGAGATTATACTTTTCACGACGGATTTGGATTTCGTATTAAGAATGGAGTGGAGATTAAATAAAACACCGAGCATTTTAAGGGAATTTATTAAAATTAGGAGCTTGGCATGAAGAGAAAGACAAACAAGTAGGATACTCGAAATATCGCAGATACTGTCATAATTGTGAAGTGTACAAAGAGGAGATTCGTTTAGGGCAGTGGTTCCCAAACTTCTTAACCGGCGGTGCCCTTTTTAAGACCAAATTCAGCCGCGGAGCCTAAAAGTCGGTACAAAAATACCGACGGGAATATCTATTGCACATACGAGTATATGGCTGAATAGGTTTGTATAGTTTTTCCTGCATAGGATCGGCAAGCGCGACGCCCCCCACTGCGCCCATTGCACATCGGAGGTGGACGATGCGGCCCACACCCTTCTAGACTGCCCGGCTTGGAATACCGAACGTGCAGCGCTAGTCGCGGTGTTGGGCAGCATCTCTCCGGAAGGGCTTGGACCGGCCATGCTCAGCAGTACCGAGGCATGGTCAGCCGTCAGGGCCTTTGCAATCTCCGTCATGGGGGCAAAGGGGGAGGAGGAGCGTCGGTGGGAGGCGGCCAGAGCGGCGGCGGCAGCGGCAGCAGCAGCAGCAGCAGCAGCAGCAGCAGCGGCAGCAGCGGCAGCAGCAGCAGCAGAGGCAGCAGCAGGAGCACCGCCGGAGCGTCGGCGACAGCGTCGGCGACAGCGTCGACGACAGTAGCCGATGTTTTGTATATACTGTATAGCGTTGCCTATTCTTTTATTTTTAAAATGTAAAGAATGTACATAAAATTAGTAGTCTTAAGATCTAAATAGCTTGTTTTCTTATTTTTCTTTTAAATTTTATAAAAATAAAAAATTAAAAAAAAAGAATGTACATATTTTAGCTTGTAAGGTGTTTTGTATATTTAGTGATATAAGTTTAATAATGTGAGCCCGCCCCGCGAAGGGGAAAAGGGGATTTTATGTTGTGTACATAATTGTGATGTGTTTTTGCGTTTTAATAAACGATGGTGGCGGGCCGGTAGTATTTCCGCAAGGCTAGTCCCCGGCCCGTCATCGATGCCACAAAAAAAAAAAAAAAAAAAAAAAGGTTTGTATAGTTACAAAACAAAAGTCAATAAAATAAACACCGACATCTTTCGTTGACAACTATAATTCGTATTATATTTAAACATATTAAAAATTATTTCAAAAAATTTAAACATATTCAAAATTATTTTACATAATTTAACAATCAAAATTATTTATCTGAACAAATTTAATTTTTAACATAATATATTACACTTTATAATATATCAACGGAATTAAAATGGAAAGACAAAATTATTTTTCACAAACCGTGGCCCGTCAGAGCGGCGATCTTAATTGTCAAAATGACCGACAGTTTGGCAGAAAATCGATAGAGTCTCCGGAATATAAATCCGAACGACAAATGTACCAGACTTACGAAGAAAAAACGTCCAACTCTGCATCAATAACCAATCGAGCCGCGGAATCTGCTTTTCCAACCGATCAAATGTATTGGAATAAAATCGAACAAAACGGTTTGCAGGATACTTACGCGATAGATAGCAGAGAAGATATGGTACTCGGTCCCTTTGACTATTCATCGACGGACGATGAAGATAGTATAGATGAGAAAATGAACAATTTTTTCCAATATGACGGTGAAAAATCGATTCCGGAACAAAAACCCGAATATAACCGCAGTTCGTTGAATGTAGACCAGTCTAAACGTCAGCCACTGAACGGTCTAAACGAAAAAAGGTAAGAATTGATGAGAGTGTAGATATAACACTGAGGTAAAAAATAAATAATATATAAACCATATTAATTAGTCGAGTGTACGGTTGCTATGTTTGAAAGGTTACACACCCGGAGATAGGCCAAGAAGCGAAAAAAAAAATTCATCAGCAGTTTCTATGCGTATTTTTATAGCTTAGTTTATGACTTTGAGGTGAACACATAGGCAGTGAATTACAAGAAAGATTATTATACTCACATATTTTATAGTTATATAATACAAAGTACGTTTTTTTTATTTAAATTTGAAATCGTACTTTACATTTTTTTATTGAACATTTCAATAAATTTTCTCGTTTAGGATTATTCAAAATGTGCAAAAAATTCTTGACAGCTTATATTGTAATTTAATTTGACACAGAGATTTGATTTCTTTATTTCCACTGACAGACCATTTCATTCGTCAGTCCACAAATTTCCCATCAAATGTCATTTTTTTCATAACGGTTTTGATAGCGGTTATGGTAGCGTTTTACAATACCTGACAATTACAATTTGCTTTCATAATTATAGTCTCAGGATGTTTTTCAAGAAGTTTTAGAATGACCAAATTACGAGAGTCGTAATTTACTCACGTGTTGTCGGTAGAAAATTCAGATAATATTTCAGGGCCTAAAGTTAATCGCCGTAAAATCTTTTCAGTATTTTATAACTTTTTAATGATTGTTTATTTTAGATTTCATTTTTAATGTGAAAATACTGAACAACAATAAGGTACATTTTTTTGGAACAAAAGTAGCCATTCAAAAATAATTACCATATTAAAAAGCAGTAACAATTTTGCAGATCTCGAAAAACAAGTTCTATTGAATTAGGACTCAGAATATTTTTCACAATTTTAAATTAGTACATCCACAGTGAACTTATTTTTGCTATACAACAATCTCATACAGACTCTACTTGAGTGCCATTTTAAATGCAAGTTTAATCAATGCCATAATATAAGGCATAAAAAGAAAATAAACGTTCAAAATGTGTAGTCCGACCAATTAAATTGTAGACATAAATAGAAATTAATTCACCGTACACCGACAAATAATTTTGTTTTATGTTAAAATCAAACTACTCCCTATCAAACTATGATGGGCTATTGACGATTTAAGACTAATAAAAGTCGTTTTTTTTACGATTGACGTACATAGAAATTGACACGTGGGTATTGTAAAAATTTACATTTATATAAAGGAACGAATAAACAAAAAACCTAAAAATACAATTTAAACTTTCGTTTTATATTTTGTATAATAAATTAATACATATTATAACAATAATTGTATCTGATAAATGTAAATAAGAACACATCTTTTATGAAATAAATTTCCTTAATTAGCGTTAAATCTTTTAAGTTTTTTTTTATAAATCACAATCTAAAGATTAATGCAAATTCTTTTTAATAAGATCAGTTACTCAAATAAATCATAAAATATAAACAAGTTATCAATAGTAATCATTTTATAATTTATTAATAAATGTCTGATTATTTTACGCAGACAAGACCTGGGGGACCGAAAGACCAAAACAACGGACAACAAGAAGCATGTCAATTGGAATAAATTCGTGGAGTGTCAGACATATCAAGTCGAATCATCGTTGAGCACAGTAGATACAGGTGCAACCCCAACCATGGAAATTACTTATTCTAGAAATCAAGATCATATACCCGAACACTACTATACATATCTCAATAATAATAATGAACAACAGAGGTAAAGTTATTTTCCTATATACTTACCAATTACTTATACATACATATTTTAAAACGGCGAATTAAGACTACTTGGGCGATTCAAATACTAATAATTATCAGCAAACCATACAGAATACAAATTAAAATAATAAACTAATATAGTAATACACAAAAAAAACATGCACATTTAGGATCGTTTTGTTTGTGAGAACATATACATTTAACGTTGTGTAATTCGAATATTTCAAGACTGTGAAATTATTTTCTCAATCGATTGTAAATGTGTAGACTCTACTATTCGTGTTATTAAGAAATATACTAAAGCTTCAAATTATAAATTACTGTCTATCATTCCGAAGCAAGCCTAGAGAATAAATTATTAAAAGGTTTATTAAACTTAATATAAATTACTGTTTCAAATTAACACAACATTGTTATAAACAAATTGCTACAAAGTTCATGAGTACATACATTTTTTTTTTTTATTATTATTACTGTATAGTCGACCGAAAAAAATCATAAATTTTATTGTATTTTTATTTTAGAGTATTTACATTCAAAAAACCTTAAAATAATAGAATATTAAATTCCGCTTTATGTTTTTTAACCTTTACCACACTTTCAATATCATCATTAATGATCTAATATTATAACTCTTCATTGATCTCTGTTCATTTAATCATCATCGGACTCTACTTTACAATGATCAAATATAATTGAAACAATCTCGACCAAAACAGTTCACAAGAGACGTACGTGAAAGATAGCAACGAACAAATGGATTACGGTGACTTTGACAGTACTACGACAGATGATCAATTTTATGACAAGTAAATATTACTTTTCTAAAATACATTCACTTCATAAGTATTTGATATTAACTATTTTTTTTAATCACGTTTAAAATGCTAATACTTCATTAAACGATCAGATATCCAAATAAATTATGAAAAATTAATTTCATTACGTTAGGTGATTACAAATATATAAATTATAATTTTACATTTTTGGATAATAAATCTAATAATGAATATTATTTCTAGACTCTATTGCTATATTTATATATCAAGTAGAAAATATAAACGAGTTATTAATTATTTATTTATAAAATGAAATACAACTCTTTTTATTTTTCATAGCCAATACCCGGAGCACCAAATGAACACAGTTACGAACGATTATATCACTTGGAATGAATACGGGGATTGTCAAACAAATACAATTGAATCACCATCGAGTACAAATTACATGTATACAGATCCATCCAAAGCCGTGGAAATTAGAACCCAGAATGATATTTCAAACCATTACAACAATTATCTCGGAGATACTCATCAAAAACAAAGGTAAGATTGTTTTCCTATATCGTTACCTATTAACTATAAATACCTATTTTAAAACTCCCGTCGACCACGGCTTAAGGCTCAAAACTATTTGAACGATTAGAACACTATTATTTACCAGCAAACCACCTTAATATTACAAACTAAATTAGTTAAACACAGCTAAAATTACACGATTGATAATTCAAATTCAAGCAAGGCTACCGATTATATTTTCGTTAAGTTATTTATACCAAATATGAATAACTGTGTTGAATGACCACAACTTTTTAAATAGTATAAAAAGTATTAATGAACATAATATATAATCGTCTAATATATCACTGTGTTGTCGACAGGGAATAATCGACAATTTTATAGGAGTATTCACATTCGGGAAACCTTATAATTATATAATATTATTTTCTACAAATTTATAAAATATGGTTGAAAGATTGCGATTTTAAAGACGTTAAGACTCTCGATAAAATTTCCGCTATATTCATCTAAACTTTTCCAATATTATCATAATTGATCTATTATAATAACTCTACATTGAGTTCTATTTATTTAATCGTCGGCGGACTCTACATTAATATTAACACAAATTAATAGAAACAATCTCGAACACAACAGTTTACAAGATAACTACGTGAATGGAAACAGCGACTACGGTCAATATAACAGGTCATCGACAGACGATCAAAATAGTAGAGGTGAGAAGATGAACAATATCCTCCGATATAACTATGACGTATCAATGACGAAACAAAGACAAGTACAAAACAACAACCAATCATTGTATGTAGACCATCAGAATCATCAGAAAATGAGCAGTCTAGGCAAAAATAGGTATACAATGATAATAATCTATATATACTTAACCAAAGTCTACATTTCTGTGGATTAAGTTTTCGGGTGTTTCACACTAATTATAAGGCCGGGTTTTATAAATTAATCGTTCAAAATTTGTACTGTGTAGATCAAAATTAAACATTTTGGCTCCTTTTTATAATATAATTAGACTTTATAATTTCGTAACTTTATATTATACTATTATCAATATCAATTAGTAGAATTTATAGAGGTCTATTTAGTAATAAATTTAATTAAAACCTAAATTAATTTTTGCAGTCAAAACACGAGGAAACAACAGAACATACCATCGACTAACACGATGTACGTCTATGGGTCTGACTACAGGTTGTGTCAATCGATTCCAATCGAATCATCATCGAATACAAACGACATGTATCCAGACTCAACCAAAACCAAGAAAATTCCTTATACTAGAAGTCATCCGAATCATCTATCCGACCAGGATTATAAATATTCCAAAAATACTAATCAACAGCAGAGGTAAGGTTTTATTCCTATATAGTTGCCTATTAAAACCTACTTATACTAAATTGAAAACTCCTTAACCTATAAATTTAAGTCTACTACTACTTTAAACTACATAGGCGATCAAACATTATTAATTATCGGTAAACTAGACAATAATTAAACTGAAATACAGTATTGTATTGTCGACCGAGTAAAATCATCTATTTAACACGAGTTTTACAACCAAGAAAACTTATAATATTATAATATTAATATCTACAAACGTATAGATAGATTATAAATTGAAGACTATAAGCCGTCGGCATAATATTCGCTTAATGTTCTTTTAATTTTTTACACTTATCCAATATAATCATTAACGTGCTATTATTATGACTCTACTTTGATCTCTGTTTATTTAATCGTCTGCGGTCACTCCTTAATTATGGACATAATATACTTACTCGAATCATACTCGAAAAGCAGTTCACAAGAAACGTACTGGAAAGAAAACAGCACAAAAAAAGATTACGGTTACTTTAATGGTTCTTCGACAGACAATCAAAATATTAAAGGTAATAGAACAGAAGACTATTCCCAAAATAACTATGAAGAAACGATTCCGGAACAAAAACACAATGACAAGTGCTGTTCATTGAACATAGACCAGTCGAATCCTCGACTACTGAGCGGTGTAGACATAAAAGGGTATAAATTAATTATGTATTAAATCTAAAGTAAATCTTCAATTGTGAAGATAATATTTACAAGTATTTCTCAGTGTTGTGTAGATAAAAAACCAAAGTTAAATATATAATAATAAATACATTTTATTAAGTGTACAAGTTTGATCATTACAGTTTAATAATGCGAAATATAAAAGCTAAAACTTATTTAAAAATGTGTATCCCTATCAGTCAAATAACAAATGTGTACAGCAAATCGAAACTATTCACTAAACATCATAAAATAATAGTGTTTCATGTAACAATTTAATATCAATATACTATTTTTTTTAAAAACGTAAATATTACCACTTTTTTTTATAAATAAAGTTTACTTAATAAGTGTTAAATCTTTGGTTTTTTTTAAACTGCTTTACAAAACAATATACCTTTATGCCATTAGGAATTTACTGGTAAACTACAACATAATTATGTCGTATCATTATAATAAAATAATTAAAATAAAATAGAAGAAAATAAACTAGTTTTGTATTATTTAGTGATATTTTTTAATGTTACTTTGAATATTTTTGCAGGCAAAAAAAGGAGGATAAAAAGAATATTGCAACTATTAACCAAAAGTATTACTATTGGTCTGACTACGGGGAGCGTTTATCATTTCCAAGTGAATCATCGTCGAGTACAGTCGACGTGTATACAGATTCAACTAAATCCAAGGAAATTCCCCATACTGAAAGTCATCCAAATAATTTATCCGACCAGTATTATAAATATTCCAATAATACTAACCAACAACTGAGGTAAGGCTTTATTTCTATTTAGTAGTTACTCATATATACTATATACATATATTAAAACTTGAGTCGATTGCGTCTCAAAACTAATCGAATAAGACCTTATTAATTATCGGTAAACTACACACAGTCTTACATAAATAATATTATTGTATAGTTGACCTCAAAATATTAACAATTTTAAAGGACTACCTGCATCTAAGAAAACTTGATAATTTTATTATATGAATTTCTACAAATGTATAGATTGTTGATATTGTTGATCGAATATGATTTGATGACGATTAGCTGTCGACTTAACTTTCGCTTTATGTTCTTTTACCCTTTACACTTTTTCAATATTTTCATTATTGATTTATTATTATGAATCATCTTTGGTCTCTATTCATAAAATTGTCTGTTGTCTCTACTTTACTATGTACACAATTGACTTGAATCATTTTGAAAAAAACAGTTCACAAGAAACGTACTGCAAAGAAAGCAGCGCAAAAAATTATTACGGTATCTCGACAAACAATCAAAACATTAAAAGTAAAAAGATGGAAGATAATCTACAATATAACTATGAAGAAGCAATTCCAGAACTAATACACAATCAAAACTGCTGTTTATTGAATTTAGACCAGTCCAAACATCGTAAAATGAGCGGTCTAGACAAAAATAGGTATGAAATTATTTATCAATTAATTATCTTAAATTTGTGCCGATAATTATAAAATAATACATAAATCATATCCAATCATATTCAAGTTTAATCATTATCATTAAATAATTTTTAAAATATAAAATAATACGTTTTGCAAAAAATGTATCGCAATCGGTTAATTTTTATACAACAAATAGAAATTATTCACTGTATAAAAAAAAAAAAAATAGTTTTTCGAATTACAATTATATTACATATAACTATCGATAAATCTAAATATTACCAAAATCTAATAAACAAAGTTTTCTTTATAAGTGTTAAGTCTTTAAAGTCTTTTTTCTAAATGACACTCTAAAGTATTATTCAAATACTGATTTTATACGATCTATTACTCAAATAAATCATTCAAAGTAAATTACATTTACTTGATTCTCACGTCTTTTTAAATAAAAATTATACATATTGGCTCTTTTTTTATAATTTATTTAGATCTTATTATAATTTTGTAACTTAATTATATACTATTATCAATATCAATTAGTAGAATATGTTACTAGTATGTACTATTTAATAATAAGTTTAAATAAAACTCACATTAATTTTCGCAGTCGATATACGGAAGATCATAATAAAATAGCAACAGCTAACTCGAAGTATGTCTATTGGAATGAATACGGGGAGACGTCAAGTACAGTAGACATTTACACAAATTCAACCAAAACCAAGGAAATTCCCCATACTAGAAGTCATCCAAATAATTTATCCGACCAGTATTATAAATATTCCAATAATACTAACCAACAACTGAGGTAAGGCTTTATTTCTATTTAGTAGTTACTCATATATACTATATACATATATTAAAACTTGAGTCGATTGCGTCTCAAGACTAATCGAATAAAACCTTATTAATCATCGGTAAACTACAAGCAGTCTTTCATAAATAATATGATTGTATGGTTGACCACAAAATATTAACAATTTTATATGACTACCTGCATCTAAGAAAACTTAATAATTTTATCGTATAAATTTCTACAAATGTATCGATTATTGTTGATCGAATGTGATTTGATGACTATTAGCTGTTGACTTATCTTTCGCTTAATGTTCTTTTAATTTTTTACACTTTTACAATATTATCATTGTTGATCTATTATTATAACTCTACATGGGTCTATGTTTATCTATTTAACTGCCGCCTCTACTTAACTGTGTACACGAATTAATTGAAAAATTTTCAATCAAACAGTTCACAAAAACCCTACTTCAGTGTAAGCAGTGAAGGAATAGATAATGGTTACACTGGCGGTTCTATGGCGGACGATGAAGATAGTTTATTTGATACAAAGCCCAAATATTACCCATTTAAGGATAACGTATCGATTCAGAAACAAAAACCCAAATACAACCAGTGTTCATTAAAATGTGACCAGTTGAAACGTCGGCTACAGAGCGGTATAGACAAAAAAGGGTATGAATCAATACTAATGTATTAAATCTTAAGGATAAACTTAATGTGTGGATTACGTATTGGCACTAAATATAATGATGGGTTTTTTCAGTTTAAAATCTTTAATTTAGTGTAGATATAAAACAAAATAATATATACATTTTATTAAGTTTTGTCGAGTAACTTTTTTCAATGCAAGTTTAATTATGACTATTAGATAATGAGTAAAATAAAAACTACGGCCGTATTTCAAATGTGTATTCAGATTAGTTAAATTTTAAAAATCAGAAAATAATATTGTTTCGAGTTAAAATCGAATAACTCTATTACATAGGCTAATGACGCAAAAAAACCAATACAATGAGAGTGTCGTTAAAATGTTTTTATTGCGATTAAAGGATAAATATTGGCACGTTTATATAGTACAAAAATATTCATTTTTTTTTTTTTATGTAGAATTTTAAAAAACCCAAACAAACGTATTTAAAGTTTTTCTTTTTAATATTATTTAATAATCTATTTTATATTAATATTATTCTGGTATTTAAACATAAACACCTTTATTTCAATAAATTTACTTAATTAGTATTTACTTTTATGCTTATTTTTTAAAGGCATTTAATAGCATAATAATAATATTTTTTTTAAACGATCAATTCAAATAAATTATAATGAATAAATTGCATTATGTTTGGTGGGTACAGCTATATAATTTATAATTTTCCCTTTCTTGATAATGACTTATAATGTTTAGACTATATTGTCATATTTAATTTAGTCATTATTATTTTTAACTATTTAATATACCGATAACAATATCAATAAGTAAAAAATATAAACGAGTTATTAATTATGTTTTTATAAAATGTAATACAACTCTTTTTAATTTTCGTAGCCAATACCCGAGGGACCAAGTGAACACAGTTGCGTCCGACTCGTACTATGTGACTTGGAATGAATATGGGGATTGTCAAACAAATACAATCGAATCAACGTGGACTACAAAATGCATGCATACAGATCCAACCAAAGCCGAGGGAACTAGAACCCAGGATCACATACCAAATCATTACAACAGTTATCTCAGAGATACTAATCAACAACAAAGGTAAAATTTTTCCCTGTATATTACCCTTATTATTTATATTTTTACCTTAATATTGTTACCTATTATCTATAAAAATCTATTTTAAAATTCGCGTCAAGAAATATTTTATATGAGCAATTCATCTGACCTATAGTTTACGGTTGACTTATCAGATTTTAAATACGATTTACGCTCGTATTAATTTCTGTGTAATGTTCTTAACACTCTTTGAACTCTTTCAGTATAACTGCGTTTTTATGAATATTAATGATCATATTATTATTTTTATCATTTGTACATCTGCCATTTACAGTTGAATTTACCCAATCGGTGATAGGTAGTTTACTTTACAAAATAATTTTATTGTTTCATTTTTTCCAGGAATGTTTGTAATACAATTAACGAAAATTCATTCGGATACCCGAAGGTTATTAATTCAAAAAGCAATAGGCCACGGAATTGCACATATCACCAATCACTTTCCAATGAAAAAGACAAATCTTCAAATGTTCAAAATCAACAAAAATATGCGGAAGTGCAAAACGACGATTCATGTAGGAATCCATCTCAAAACTTTTCAAAGTCATCTAAACTCAAATCACATCCTACCAATCAAAATCAGGAACCAAATTGTTTTATTTTTAACTACACTGATCAAAATAAGAAATCAGAATCCGAGTAAGCAAATCATTATACATATTTTTAATTTACATAAATTTAATAATTAATTTTCATTTTTACACGTTACTATAGTGACAATAAATGTCATAAGTGTGGCGGTCTTAACAGAGTCCGAGATGGGCAAAATGTACGGTCGGACATAGTCAAAACCAGCTCGGAAAGCAAACAAAAAAAAATGCGTAAACTGTTAGGTTTACATCCTGACGATAAAAACGTCTTAGTAATGGTCAAACTATAGTTTGTGATATCTGAGATATCACAATTTGTTCAGATATTCGTAGGATCTAGTGGAATGTATAGTGTTGTGCTTCGAATGGGTGTTTCTGAATTACCGTACATTAGGTTTTATCCTCTTTAGCAGTGTCCTTTCGTATAATTTCGAGAGTGTGGGTCAAGACTGTTTGTGGGAGCTAGTGTCGAGAATTGGCTGTTTTACAAAGTTTATGAATAGGAAAAATTATGGCGTGTTTCCGTGTAGAGGAGTATGTAGCAGCTAAGTTTAATTGAGAAGATGAATTTGGTGACAGATTTTTTAAAATGTTGTTTGTTATTGGGTTGTGGCCGGAACTTTTCTTACTAGCTAGTTTAGTTATGAATCTTGTATTTGTTTGGAGGATGTTGGAGTGATATTAGTTTTATGCTCGTATTCAGTTTTATTAGATGCTTTATCTGAGTGTTCATTTTGTTGGGCGGTGTCATGTTCAGTTGTGAAGCATTATTGGAAATAGTAGGTAAAGGCTTCGGATCTTTCTGCGGTGGTGTCATATTTAGCTATTCCATTCTTTAATGGAGGAATTAAAATACGATGCTTTAGTTATTCGTCAATCGCGTTAAATTTGCGTTTTGAGATAGGTTGTTTATTTTTGGCCTGCTCATATAATGTAGAGATATCAGTAGATTTTGTTAACCCTATCAGTATGCTATTTGCTAGTATAAAATTTTTGTATATTAGGTTTTCCTCTAATTGCAAATTTGGTATAGATAGTTGCGGGATATTAAAATTTAATATTTACGAATAATCTGTGTTTTTAACGAAATTTTAACAATAATCATTATATAATCGAGCTATTATATTTTGTCTAATTTTAACTAGTGAGATTAAATAAAAAATAATTATAGATAATGAATTATACAATGTTTATTTTTAGACTTATTATTAAGTTGTATTCAATAAGTTGCTCATCGTTTCTTGAGGATTTGTTTGTTCTTGGAATTACTAGTGACAAAATAATAGCAGTAAAATTACAAGAGTCTTTGGGACGTTTGTAATCATGTTTGGAAAATCAAAGAAAATTTGAACAATTTATTGAATTCAACTTATTAATACGACTTTAATTGTTAGATATGTTTATTAGATAAATTCTAAATAGACATATTTAAATTATCTTTAATTAATTGTTATTTTAACTCACTAGTAAAAATTAGTAAAAGTAGTGTAAATTACGATAGAAAATATAATCGAGCGATTACAAAATGTTTATTGTTAAAAAAAGAGAATTCGTAAATATTAAATGTTCGACAATATTTTTTACAATATTGTTGTAAAATTTATCTAAATTTCCGTCAGTAAATTTTTCCGATTGTGTTTTGACTGTTTAAATCGGATGCATTCAAAATGTGTTCGTATCCAACAACCGTCCAGCGGATCCAGCAGATCCACCGTTTAGTCAAATTTCAAGAAACAAGGAGGAGGCACCACTGATCATGGCAAAGCGAACACGAACGTTTATAATAAAAAAAATAAAAAAATAATGTTTATATATATATTATTATTATTACGCGTAACGCCCGGTCTGGCGGATCGTAATCCGATTGTAACGACCGTAGATTACGAATGAAATCCATTATAATAAAAAAAAATTTGATTTTAATCCATTAAACAATGTAATTGTAGTATTGCGATTATATTAAATTTTCACATAATTCTTTAGGTACAGTTTTTTTTTAAAAATACCATTGATTGGCCGCAAAGGTAAAGATTGTTCCTGTCGTTGTGACGACCCTAACAACATGATTAAATATATATTTTTATAATTTTGTCTGTACGTATAATAATACGTATTCATTTAAACCATGATATAGTAGAAAAAAAGAAAAATTAAATAAATCACGAAGAACACGAAGTAAATTTAACAACGACACACGAAAAAAACAGAACGAATAACAATAGAAAAATCACATATTTTGCTTTAGGAAAAAACTTCTTTTTTTTTTTTTGTTAATAATAAACTAATCGTAACTGAACGATTAACGATCGTGGTTGCTGATTACATTGAAAGATAATTAAACGATTAAAAATAAACGACATCAACATGTCGTTTATTAAATTAATCGTAATCGATTAATAATTGCTATCGATATTTTATATTGGTTATTAATGTAATTTAATCGTAAATTAATCAATTACGCGCCCAACAGTGCTCAGTATATTATACGCAATTATTTTTATTCAATGTGGCCATTCAATGCTACTCTTTTGATGGATAACAAATGGATTACGAAATTATAATTATACGAAAAATGCGTTTTAACTTATTGTTACATGTCTACACGTTGTAAGAGTTAAGGTATATTTCATTAAAATGAGTGTCTCGAGTCTTTCAGTATATTTTTAAATATGCACATTGTACTGCCGACACAGGGAATCTTTGTATAGACGGCGAGCGAGTATTACGTGCAAAACATGTGATAATGTGCGGAAAATAGAAATTAGTAATTATATTATTAAAAAAAAAAACTATTTCTATTTTTCATTCATTCGCCTACCAAATGATTTTTTTTTCTTCTAAATGTTCTTAATATATTTTATATTAGACTAACAGATATTTCCAAAATAATTATAACATAACACATTACTATAAAATGATTATATTCAATTATAGGTAAGTAATTATTATCACGAAAACTGTTTTTTAATCTAAAGTATCCATTCGTAGTTTCGTAATGTACACCATACGTCGATCTATCGTATCATTAACTCGTCCATAATTTATCCACCACTTAACTTTATTCCGATTTTCTATCGGAAACGTACGCGAACTGGCATTGCCTTCTGGAGTGATCAAAACATTTCATACACTGAACAATACGTGACACGTGATTTCGTGTAGCCATTTGGAAATACGATTAGGTAACGAATATTGAATAATTATTTTATAATAATTGAAATTATCGCTCTAGTCTAGACAAGTGTACAGATAAACGGTAGGCATTCACATGATTACTAAACACAAATTGGCGGTATAATATGCACAAATGTCGTTGAACGTAAATCATTATTTTTGATTATGCGTGTTTTATCCAAACAAGATATAAAATCGTATAAAATTTAATACTGACAACGATAGTAGTAACGATTATGTAACTGTAATGAGATAATTAATTAAAAAGTCATAGCACGCTAATACATATACGACAGTAGCAAAATTTGCATAATTTAACCTGACCAAATCTATCCCAATTCTAATAGTTTCAGTTTATACAATCCGATTTGTTAATCTGTGACACTAATGATAAAAGTAGTAAAATATTATAAATTAGACGTATGACAATTATGGTATAGAGACGGGAATTTATTAAAAAAATTTGCTAAAAATATGATGCAAATACGCGGGATAATAACGTGACGTAATATGCACATTAAACTTTTAAAATACCCACTATAGACATATATACTTATGCATTCAAAACTTCACAATAAATTAAAAACAATTTATTTATAAATACTTTTTTAAACCAATGCAACGTGGTATTATTAAACGGGTTGTATTGTCAAATGCAATGTTATTAGAGCGTTTGAAAGCCGAAATTGCAAAAAACAGACTGCTTATAGCAAAGAAAAAAATATTTTATTTCATTAAGACAACGCATCGTGTCACAAGTCAAAAAAAAAAAAAAAAATGGCAAAACTACAGGAATTGAATATCGAAATGCTTCCGCATCCACCGTATTCTCCAGATTTGGCTCCCGGCGACTACTGGCTATTCGCAGATCTCAAATTTCTGAAAACATTGTAGCAATTTTTAAGCTATTTATGTTGTCGAGTTTTTTAGTTTTTATTTTCCTCTATGTGAATAAAAATGTTTTGGCCGATACATGTACATTTTACACTATATTCACCAAAAGTTAATTTTTATATTACGATCGTTTCAAGTTCAATTTTTAATGATAATCAAAGTAGCATATTGCTATATTTTCCGATTTACGTCAATTTAAAACTTTTCTGGCTACATACAAATATACAGCAATTTTAGACGAAAAAAACGCAGACAATTGCGGCACATGGTTCGATTGAAAATTAAAAATGTCTGTCTTCCAGATTTTGCTGTTGGTTATAAAATGTTAATTATAATCATTATTATTTATATCGGATTTAATTGATTATGTATAGTACGCGGCATAATAATATCACAGCAATATAGATAAGTCTGTACATAATTGTATAAATTATTCATCGTCAACGTTCCATCGGCGACCGAAACAAAACAATTTAATAAAAACTAAAGCACCGCCGTCGTCTTAAAAATACGCAAATTGGTTTCGTTATTCGAGTTAACATTTGATTTGTATATTTTTGAGAGAGCACAAAAAGTTGGACGAAAATATGAGTAACCATTTGTACACAGTGTAATTGTTTTTTTTTCCTACGTCTTTTGTTGTGCTAACAAAGTTTCGGAAAAAATGATTAATCACTAGGAATAGTACATTTTGAAAACATATAGGTACCTTGAATATTGTATTCGATCATTAAGTTATAGTGGTGTATCCGAGGATGTTATTTAAGAAGACGTCAGCCGGATCGATTCGGAGCTATTAGTATTCATATTACGAGTGAATTGGATTATTGTCAAATTTAGAGATAAGCACATTATACGCGTTTTGTGTATTGGTTTGTTTTTTTGGACGATATTTTAAATTTTTATGCGAGATACGAGGAATAAGTGAAATATTATGATCGACAAAAAAAAAAAAAAAAAATACCGACGTTCAAACACGCAGATAACAAAATATATCATTATTTTATAATTTATAAGAAATTAAATTTTCCCTGCGAAATTATAGACATTTAATTTCAGTTAGTTAAGGTAATTAAATAGTGATGTATGTATAATATGCGACCGAACACTTTTAAACTTTTCTCAAATAGGACATTTTTTAAACATTTAGTGTATTTGTTTATCATTTCAACATTAATTTAACTTCTTCGTGATTAACCTGCTCGTGATACTTTACACCTATTCATTTACGATCAACGAACCGAGTATGAATTTATTAATATCCAATAATCAGTTACAAATGTCATTTTAGATTAGTGTTAACGATCTAACATAACTAATATTACGCGTCAACCGATTGTTCGAAAAGGAGATGTATTTTATTGTGATATCTTACGGCCATGGTTTTTTTCATCAATACCGCACGTGTAACAAAAAAAAAATGATAGCCCCGGGCAGGTATATTACAAAAATTCTATATGGAATTTGCATTGCATATGAAATGAATATTGTAATTTTATAGTATTTATATGTAGCGACACAAAGCATCGTATATAATGGGGTGAAAATAAATTCGATTACTCCGTCGTTTAGATAACTATCAGCTCACAGGCTCGCAGAGATAAGTTTATAATGATCAATATCCTATGACATGATTTTGCAAAACTATCTATAATGTACGAGTGCTGTAAATTGTAATATTTGAAAGTCCAAAAGGCCCGTTTCTCTAAAGATTTTAAATCTCCACTTATCATCAGATAACCATTATAATATCGCATATGGGCATCATACCTATAATAAATATAACTCAGGAATTACATTTAGTTACGGGATATAAAACTATAATTAGGTTTTTTTAAAAAAATTAAAAATAAATTCAAATAGAAAACCATCGAGATAAAAAAAGGAATGCCAATGGTTAGTATAAAAAAATATACATTATGCCTATTAAGTATTCAAAGGTAGTAAATTAATAAGAAAAACTATTTGCATTACAAAAATACAAAATAATAACAGAGAAAATAATATAATAAGTATTTTAGATTGAAAGTAATTCCGTATACTATGGTATTTTATTGTATTTTCTCGCTAATGACGAAGTTACATTTTAACCGTCTGGCTTATTACTGTAATACTGCGGTGCATAAAAATATTATAATGTCTTACTCAATCCGCATTTTAGCGAAACCAGGATTAAATGTTAAAGAGTTAAATACTTGATACTATTTGTAACTAATTAATTTAAATATTTTTAAAAGTTCGGGTCCCAGGCCAAAAAACGTCTTAATCGATCGAATAGGTCGAATACAATATATCAAAAAAATTGACAGTTACATATTATATTACATGTATATATTTATCTTACAAAGATACCGACGGGCATTTATATTGCACATATGAGAATATGGCTGAATAGTTTTGTTTAGTTACAAAATATTAAGAATTATTTGAAATAATTTAAACATATTCAAAATTATTTTACATAATTTAACAATCAAAATTATTTATCTGAACAAATTTAATTTTTAACATAATATATTACACTTTATAATATATCAACGGAATTAAAATGGAAAGACAAAATTATTTTTCACAAACCGTGGCCCGTCAGAGCGGCGATCTTAATTGTCAAAATGACCGACAGTTTGGCAGAAAATCGATAGAGTCTCCGGAATATAAATCCGAACGACAAATGTACCAGACTTACGAAGAAAAAACGTCCAACTCTGCATCAATAACCAATCGAGCCGCGGAATCTGCTTTTCCAACCGATCAAATGTATTGGAATAAAATCGAACAAAACGGTTTGCAGGATACTTACGCGATAGATAGCAGAGAAGATATGGTACTCGGTCCCTTTGACTATTCATCGACGGACGATGAAGATAGTATAGATGAGAAAATGAACAATTTTTTCCAATATGACGGTGAAAAATCGATTCCGGAACAAAAACCCGAATATAACCGCAGTTCGTTGAATGTAGACCAGTCTAAACGTCAGCCACTGAACGGTCTAAACGAATAAGGTAAGAATTTATATTAATCTAATGAGAGTGTAGATATAGTACAGAGGTAAAAAATAAATAATATATAAGCCATATTAATTAGTCGAGTGTACGGTTGCTATGTTTGAAAGGTTACACACACGGATATAGGCCAATAAGCGAAAAAAAAAATCATCAGCTGTTCTTATGCGCATTTTTATAGCTTAGTTTATGACTTTGAGATGAACACTTAGGTAGTGAATTACAAGAATGATTAATATACTCACATATTTTATAGTTAAAAAATACAAAGTACGTTTTTTTTTATTAATTTTGAAATCATACTTTACATTTTTTATTGAACATTTCAATAGTTTTCCTCGTTCAAGATTATTCAAATAGTGCAAAAATTCTTCACAGTTCATATTGTAATTTTATTTGACACAGAGATTTGATTTCATCATTTCCACTGACAGACCATTTCATTCATCAGACCACAAATTTTCAATCAAAGAAAAGAAACGTTCAACAAAAAAATGTTACTTATTGGAATTGAACTTATTTTCCCAATAATTTTTGGAAGTACTGTGAAATTCTGATTTTGAGTTCTTTTATGAAAGCTCTGACCACACTTTCTGAACATCTTTTATTCCGTCGTAAAGTCAGTATTCCTCAATAATTTTTGAACCTGACAGGTTGAAGACTAATAAAATGCAAGTCATTTTGTTACGATTGACTTACACAGAAATTGGCACGTGGGTATTGTAAAAATATTCATTTATACAAAGGTACGAATAATAAAAAAATACCGAAAAATCCAATTTAAAAATTAATTTTATATTTTATTTAATAAATTAATACATATTATAACAATAATTGTATCCGATAAATGTAAATAAGAATACATCTTTTATGAAATAAATTTCCTTAATTTGTGTTAAATCTTAAGTTTTTTTTTTTTATAAATAACAATCTAAAGATTAATGCAAATACTTATTTAATAAGATCAGTTACTCAATAAATCATACAAAATTAATTACCCCAGGTTTTAGTGCAGCTCGAACAACCGTACAGCGCACACGTGCAGTTCATTGTTTCCGGGCTATGTTTATACATTATTCGTTAATCTTATCGGTTTACGATCTAATTTGTTTCAAATCCAATACAAAATCGCAGCAAATTTTTAACTCATACTTCCAAACCATTTTAACATCTCAACCATCGCTACGTTAAACCAAGTAATATATTTAATTAATTACTTAATAATAACAAGAACAAAATTACCAATATCAGTGACTCTCAGGCACCGTCAACACGGTGACCATTGGACTGCATATCAGACAACCGCACCATGCAATCTAATCTGCCTAAAAGTAAACAAACCAAAACGGTACAACCAATTAAAATAGTTAATAATCAAGTGATTAACAACGCTTCTCCACTATCAAGCCCCGAATGGCAGCAACAACAAAAATATTCAAAACGTAGTTTTCCTTGTTCACCAAATAGCCCGATCAATAACCAAAAATCAAAATTTTTTTCCTAACCAAACCGATTCTCCGTATTATCCGAAAATGAACCCGATCCAATTGATAAAGAGGACACAAATAATCAAAACGAACCCGCAATCACACAAATAAACAAAAAAGACCAACCAACATCAATATTTGTAAAAGAAATAATTAACTTCTCTAATCTTAGAAATGCAATTGCCGATCTAATCGGACAGGATAGCTTCACTTGCAAATCAACTACCACGCATCTAAAAATACAACCAGACACTCCTGATGATTATAGAACACTTATACACTTTCTAAGAGACGAGAAAGCAGAATACCATACCTTCCAATCTCAGTCAGATAAATCACTGAGAGCAGTTATAAAAAATATTCATCATAGAACCGAATCCACCGAAATCACTAACCAAAAGCTATATTTTATTAATTATGAAATTAATTTCGCGGTAGGCACAAGCCTCAACACCCTTGGTGCTTTAATGTCCCTATTCACATTAGTCGCGTTCTCGAAGCCGTACCGGTTGGACATGTTAATGTACGCTCCGCCGTTGTTTTTTCCGCCTGCCCGCAAAAGTTGGCTGATTCGAACCCGGTTTAAATAAAAATTGCGTTTCATCGTGTACATTACTTTCGGTCAAACCACGTTTAAATCGTTTTTTTTTTTTTTTACAATGTGACCACGTGTTTTGTTTTCCGCGTTTTGCTTTTGCGTGTTAATTCCGAAATCGTTTATTGCAAAACAGTTCGCGTGCGGGTCGGTGTCGCATTCGAGTCGTCCCGATTGCGTTGATTGCGTCGATTGCGACCATCCCAGGATTCCGGCATTATCAGTAAGTATAATTTATTTATTAGTATATCCCTTTAACCACCACCACCGTAGTGCGTGCAAAACTGTTGCCGTTCTACTCAGTCTCCATTATTTCGATTATTTTTTTATTAATTCTTTTTTTTGTGACCAAATTTAGTTTTCAATTATTCTTTTCTCGTCCATATCTATCTCATTCTTAAATAAAAATTTTTGATCTATTTTCAAAGATAAAATAAATAAATAAAATTAAAATTTTGATAATAAAAATAATAGAATAGTTAAAACTATTTTTATTATATCTGTAACAATTAAAAATACTAATGCAGTTTAGATTACATATTCTAAATAAACTCACATCATTTTTCGAATATTAGAAATTAGTATAAAAAAGTTATTATAATGTCTATTTATAGATATTTTAATTATATTCTTCAATTTGTTGTTTAAAATTATTATTAATACTTTTATCAAAGAGAATGGAGTTTAAATCTGCATATCGTTTAATTTATATCTTAACCATTCTCATGAAATACAAAATAATGATTTATTCGTAAGTGCTTCGGGTATAATTTTGACGTTCTACAGTTATTAATCAATTTTTTATTTATTTTTTATTAGTTTAATAGAATATATCTATTAATATATTAATTCAAAAACAACTAGGATTTATATTTACATATATATATTTTTGCGTTATTTAATTTAAAATTTCAGGAGCATGATGTAAACTGTCAAATTTCCCGTAAAATTATGATTTCCATTGACCATAAATGAGGCAAAGAGCCAAACATTAAACGTTGCGGGTTTACACCTAACCGTCCAATGTTTTTCCCATGGCCAATTGTACGTGGCCCTATCACGTGTCTCGTGCAAAAAAAATCTATTTGTGCTGGCCTCAGAACGTGAGTCACTTAACATATTAAAACATCCAAAAATATTCGACGCGTAAGGCCGATTGAAACTTTAAACTTTGAATTTAAAAGTAATATGGAATTTAAAAAGAATATTGAATTCGATTTAGACAAAAAAAAAAAAAACACACATATATTGATAAAATCAATATACATTCCACACTTCGTAATCCTCGGTATCTTCGTTATCCTCGGTATCCTCGTTATCCTCGGTATCCTCGTTATCCTCGGTATCCTCGTTATCCTCGGTATCCTCGTTATCCTCAGTATCCTCGGTATCATCGGTATTCTCGGTATCGTCGGTATCCTCGGTATCTTCGGTATCCTAGGTATCTTTGGTATCCTCGGTATCTTCGGTATTTTCGATATCACCGTTATTCGGTATCCTAAAACGAGTCATTTAAAAATGATTTTGTTTTCTTCAATACTGTGCTCGTGGAAAACCATGCAGGGCATCTAGACGGTTCTGGATGACCGACAAACTTAATTCGAGCAAGGCCGGCAGGTGATGGCAGACTGTAATATTATAAATTATAAAAACCCACAGCTAGTGTATTGCGGTGAGATACACACACGCACAAACATATAAAATATAATAATTATATATATATATATATAATATAATATCATCTTTCTCGGCGTTGAATCGAATCCTATTCCTCCACGACCAAGCCCTGAAACTCGATGACGCATTGTATTCTACAGGAATATTTAGGATGATTCATCCGATTTAAAATAGCTATAAAATGGTTGATTATAAATAATATTATTTCAAATTATATACCAATAAATAGAGGGCATTCCCGTGTTTTAAAATGTCATTAATTCATGATTTTATAATTATCGCAGGCGTAAAATTACAGTTGACAATGTAGATCCGTCGTCATCTTTCAATCGACCGCCAAGACACGGTTCACTATTCCCCAATACTATACGGTCACTCATTGTGGGTCCATCCGGGTGCGGGAAAACAAATCTGATATATGCGATGTTAACGAATATAAACGGGATACGATTCCATAATGTGTATATATATTCAAAAACATTAGATCAAACATAGAGGAATAAAATTATATATGTTCTACAATAATGATAAAGTAATCGCGACCGAAAAAGCGTTACCAAACTCTGTGTTTGTTTTTGACGATATAATATGCGAAAACCAGAATATTGTGCGTTCGTATTTTTCACGAGGACGTCACAATCAGATAGACGTATGCTACTTGGCTCAATCGTTTTCCCGAGTACCCAAACAATTAATTAGAGACAACAGTAATTTAATTATTTTATTCAAACAAGACGAAACTAATTTAAAACACGTGTATAACGATCACTGTTCGGGTGATATGTCATACGGGGAATTCAAAAATTTTTGTACTTCGTGTTGGAAAAAAGGAAGATTCGAGTTTATCGTTATTAGTAAAGAAAGCGATCGTGATACCGGCAGATATAGACACGGTCTTGATACATTTGTTGCTATATAAACCACGTGTTTACTAACCCATATCCCATTTATCTCGCAAACATGCTTGAATACAGAGTGTTAAGCGAGCTAATCAAGGCCAAAGAAAATATAAAACGTAAATATTTAGCGCTAAAGCTAGGAGAGGCAGATATTCAGGCAAAAGTAATAAAAACTTTAAAACCTGTGATCGAACCATTGAACAAAATACAAGAGCAAACCGAAAATAAAAAACGTTATCCGAGGATTACGTTGACACGAACCCGGAAAATCGGGCCGAAAATACGAAGAAATCTTTAGTCGATATTTGGTTTACTTTGTCCGGTTAAGATAAAATATACGGACCGAAAAAAATTAGAGATAATATTTATTTGGGAAAAAAGGTAATAACTTTCACTGAAAACACATTGGTATGTATGAGTACTTCTTATCGGTTAATCGAGGGGCTTTTACAATTGTTATTTTTAAAATCACCGGGTTCGTATACCGGTCAAGATTTAGAAACATACAGGACAATATACATCATGGGTTAAATGCAATTCGCTACAAACCAAATTGCATTTAACCCATGATGGGAATATTAAAAAAGTCGGACGTAAATACACGAATATTATAAGTAAGTTATTCCCATCAAGTAGTGGCATACATATGCAATTACAGAAAAATAATTTGGTCTATTGGGATGATCCAAACGAGTTAGTAGACAAGTTACGATTAATGTTGGCGTCTAAAGCGGCGGGAAATACAGGTGTTTCCAATGAAATAATTTCGATATTTGAAGAATTACACGAGGTGGGGTTAATAAAAAGATTACCGAATGTCTAAACGCGAGATCGCGTTCGAACTGCATAAACCGGTACGCACAAATTTCGAAAGGCGTAGAGTGATTGTCTATGGTAAAAATGATTTGTGGCAAGCCGACTTGGTGAAAATGATAACGTACTCGAAAAAAAATAAAGGATACAAATATATATTATGTGTGATAGACTGTTTTACAAAATAGGCGTGGGCCATACCACTGAAATCGAAGACGGGCAGAGAAGTGGCAAAGGCAATGGCTACGATATTAATTAATCGTTCGCCAAAGTTATTACAACTCGATAACGGAAAAGTATTTTACAATGCTACGTTCGATGCATTATTGTCGGAATATAATGTGAAAAAATGTTCCACGTATAGTACTACCGAAGCGTGTATTGTAGAGTGGCAATATTTTACGAGCTATTCTAATTTAAATATACTAAGAGCTTATTGACGCGTATAATAAAATAATACTCTTGCTCGTTATTAATTACACCGTGGAAATATTTAAGTTTTGGGTAATACAGGCATTATTAATTTATATAATCATTCTCAGTTTATGCAAGTTTACACGAAACTGTACTCGTTGTTTATTAGTCGGTATAGGTACATAATTATTAAAACATTATTATATGTGTTTTTCAATTAAAACCCCGCTGTCATAGTACCGTGTAGTTTGGACATTTTAGCAACACGTTTGGACAAATTTGGTCTGGGTTAGTGGGTGGTTTTGCAAAATAATGCGTACAACGAGGCAGAAAGGATGAACCGCGTCTATCAGTGGCGAACGCGGGGAAATATTTCGTGGTCGGGTGTTGAACAAATTTACAACGGTATGTCATATCATACTTTATTACTCTTTATGTTCTCGTATATATGCATTTATATTAATATATTTTATTTGAAAATCTCATGAAAAACTGTGAAATAACCCAGTGAAATTATTTTTCGATACAAATCTCTTCTGGAACCTATATGGACATATGGAATCCAACTATGGGGATCGGCGAAAACGTTAAATTTAAATAAAATACAAACATTCCAAAATATTACACTTCGAAAAATTACAAATGCTCCGCCGTTTGTCTCTAACCTGACCCTACACAAATGCCTAGGCATCAAAACGCTAGCAGAAGAATATTATAGTAGCCGTCGTCCTGACTTTTATCCCGAAAATAGAGAAATACGTTTCACCGGATTGCATCTGATATAACACATGGGCTGAAAAGTCCTGGGCCCGACACATAGACGGTGTTTTTAGAATTCACCTCATTTTTTCTTAGCACCTAATCTGCGAACCGACAATATGATTAAAATAAACTCTTTGTGTAACACCGATAAAGTAAATTCGGAACGACAACGGGATTCGTACTGTTTTATTACGGCCGTTGTTTAGACGTTTTACATCAGTCATGCACTAGAAAAGTTATTTCCCTCCCCTCGATAACGGAAAGTATTAGAATAGTTTTGCCCCTCCGGCGATGTAATTTTCTATAACGTATTGTCGAGGTGGGTTTCCATCGATAATGTTCCCACGTGAATCCAGGAGAATTAATAAACGTTAGTCGAAAATAATCGGTTTTGTAGTTGTAGAGTAAATAAAATCCGTTAACATTGTTGTGTCGGAAATATTGAAGAAAATCAAAAATGATTATCGATCAATATTCAAACGAGGGACGTAATTATTCGAACAAGAGCAGTTTCTCAAAATTCGAATTCCCAATAATATATCTCGAGAAACAGCATAAGCATTGTGAACAAATCCATAAAGGAGTTGTGAAATTTAGGTGATTTTTCATAGGTATTTGAAATGAAAGCTAGTTTGTTCTACACCGAGATCGCGAAAACCTAAACCCCTTTTTATTAAGCCCGACCGAAAACGACACTCGACTGGTAAAAAGACATTCGATCGAAAACTCCGCATACTTACGTGGGGCTCAATTGAAAACGGCCGATATTATTCGTGAAATGGCCTACTTAAAAGCTGTCAACGAAATAATATAATATAATATCGTTTTCGATCAAATCAGTATGTTTTTTCTTTAAAAACCTAAGAACAGCACGCGACTATAGCTTATCGACAAAATGAGTAATAATACATAAATAAAACAAACACAAACACACACACAAAAAGTGAACGTAAGTGAAAGGTTTTATAACATTTTTTTAATGTTAACGAAATTAAATACGAGAATAAATTATGTTGTATAGGCGCAATAAGGAGTAAATTGTTCTCGCGACAATAAAACACAAATAAGCAGATAACACTTGTGCGTAAAATTGCTATGGCCTAAGTACATCGCGCAGACGTTATAGAAAAAATATTGTCTTTTGGGACGGTATATTGAAATGGATCGCGCAGAAAAAAGACTAATGCCGAATGGCAGAAATAATTAAATAAATTATACAAAATCGATTGTCTGCGCACAGCTAGAAGATTCCCCCCCCCCATCCCGGGACAAACTAATGCGAACGATATTGCAAAATCGCCGATTTCACGTAAATCTCGCCGGTCGATTTTGTATTATTGTATTTAAAGGTTAGGCTTAAAAAACTGATATCAAATCGTAGCTTATAAAGTGTATCTTATAATTTTGGTTTAGTGTATTTCGTTCAAAAAGTTACAAAACCGTATGCTTAGGCGCACAGCGCCGCACGCAAATTTAGACGAAATCAAAAAAATGTACATTTTCCAGTAGTTTATCACACACTACAGACGCAATTTTGAACCTTGGTTTCCAAAATTAATACTTA
The DNA here is from genome assembly GCA_956483605.1 of Tuberolachnus salignus. NCBI lineage: Eukaryota > Metazoa > Arthropoda > Insecta > Hemiptera > Aphididae > Tuberolachnus > Tuberolachnus salignus. The sequence goes on from OY101429.1 coordinate 53,724,201, forward strand.
ATCCTAGCTCATAAAGTGGGCTATCATCTAATTTGGGTTTGATAAAGCTCGTTCGAAATTAAACAAAGACGGATGATAAGCCGCACAACGCGGCTGACGTTTTTGAGAAACTGAATTTTTTCAAAAACTTTTGTAACGGTCCGATCACGACAAAACTGCAATGGTATAAAGTAAATTTTAAAAGGATCGTTTTATGTCCTTTATTCCGAAACGATATGATCAGCCGTTCTCGGGTTATTGGTTCTCGGGTCTGGAAAAAAGTTATAAACGAAATAGCATTATTTCACAGATCCGTAACCGGTTAATATACAGTCAATCACATACGTCATTTTTTGAAGTGCACTCCGACGACTTATTTCCAGTGGTTAATAATAAGAGGATGTCGGTCGCAAATCTGTAGATTAATATTTAGCTTTTATGCCATTATTTTAATATGAATATTTTTGAAAATACGGCGAAATATCGGTGGAAACCGAAAAATTGTCAAATATTAAAACCCCTGAAAATCAAAAAAATAAGAAGTGTCACCTCTTTGTTTATAAAACTGGTTTCGTGGTTTCATGTTTCCGTGACTGTTTTAAACGTTTCAAGGACAGTGTGCAGTAAACTGAAGATGATCCGCGTTCTGGAAGACCGTCGACGTCGTCCAGATACGACGGTGTGGCCACAATTTGGGAAAAAATGCGTAATGGCCAACAAATTAACAAAAGGAATCTCAATTGAGTCTTGTCGTGCAATTTTACAGGAAAATGTACAGATGAAAAGGGTCGGTCTGCCAAATTCGTACCGCGATTGTTCACCACGACAATACACCGGCACATTTAGCGCAGTCGATTCGTGAATTTTTGGATGATAAAAAAACCGCGGACACTGCCTATTCTCCAGATCAGGCCCCGTATGATTTGCTGTTTTCTCAAGACTAAAATCCGCGCTTAAAGGACAATGATTTCAAGATGTCCAGGGAATTAAAGCGAACGCGGCCACAGAAATCATAGCTTTAACTTTGAAACGGTTCCAAAGGCCTTTTGAAAAATGGCAAGATCGCCACTGAGTATTGTCCGAAGGAGAGTATTTCGAAGGTGATATCTTTAAATAATATGAAACTTCATTTTTGTAATTACTAAATATAAAATCTTGGTACATTTTGAACAGACTTCGTATTAGTTGATGGAAAAAATCCGTATCTGAATCCAAATTTCGATTTTTAAAATTGTGATTTTATATTCTTTAATTCGTTTCTCATAAAATTATTATTATTATTTTATTGTTAATAACATTTTATATGTAAAACATTGAATTTGTTTTTAAATCGAAATTTATTGAATTTTCGGAGATTTATGTCACATTACTAGTATAAGTTACGAGCACCTTCTAAAGAGTAATGTAGTATGATATTTATGAACATTTTACATTATTTCATAAACCTCCTCCCCGAAATCTCTTTCCCGCTACGATCGGATCGGATATACGATTTTACTAGCCGGATTAGTGTCATCTGGATAATTTCGACTTTTTTCAGACTACTATTATGTTCATAATAATATTTGGTATAATTCAAGATTTAGCTATAGTTGTAACTCATTCATAAGATACGATTTTCTTTTTCTATGTATTTAACTGCTTTTTCATTTTTTTTTTTTTTTGAACTCACAGCGATTTTCCCTGGGTCAGCAATATTATACTACGTTACAAAGATGATTGGACGATAAACGGAAAAGAAATATTAGTCGGACAAAAATTACAAAAATATTATAAAATGTTACTGTCACTAACTGTTAGGTTAGTAGCATAGGTTTAACGAAAGTTTTACTTAATGATTAAATAAAATTAAGCCTAAGTAATTAAATACATTTTTTCTATTATAATAAGGAAATTATTCTTTGTAAAAAACGTTAGAATTATGTTAGTCGGCTATAATAATATTTATATTATACATAGTTACGGTTGCCATGAGAGGACGAAATATACAATCGTCCGAACTCCGAAGCCACATTTTAAATGGTCTTCATTCAGTACGAAACCGTCGACCGTGAAACATTGAAATAAAAATAGTGTGAAAGTCTAAACGTTTTTATTTTTTTTTATTTAATAAAACGTTAAAAATCGTTGATTTTCTTGTCATTGAATTATATGATAGTAATTATTATTATTATTATTATTTGTCTGATTATATAATAATATAATTAATATTTTATATTAGATTACTCTAAAACGTTTAACAATGCTATCTCCTAAACTGAATTAAGTAGTACACTATAGAAATTTAATACAAGCTGTTATGTATTGTATAAATATAATGCAAATCTATAGAATTATCCATTTCAATCAGTTTAAATGGATGGCATCGTATGTTGAGTAATGCACCAGCATTAGAGTAAAGGCGAAAAGCTAGCGTGTTCAGAATATGTAAGAAAGCGGATTTCTAAAAAATTAGTAAGTAGCAAAAATAAAGAAAATTAAGCATCAAAAGTAAAAATATTATACGGACAGTTGGCATTCAATTAAAACGTGATTCCTGACATCGGAATTCTTGAAATTGAGTCTCGGTATTCAGCAGACACAGAAATAACAAAAATTAAATACCAATCATTTATTCCATATACAAATAACTTTAGAAGTAATAATGAAATACGGATATTCGTTCTACAGTCGGACGCATATTTATATCTTCACGAAAAATTTATTTATGTCGAGGAAAAAAAATGATAACAATAATTCTTTTTATTAAGTAATTCGGTATAATAAGTACAAATTATTAATACAGCCCTACTGTCTCAACCAAATGAAAAAAAAACTTTATTAAGAAAGCAACTCACAGTTATGGTGCGTAGATTACCCAGCTGCTAAAATTGAAGTTAACAGTAAATATACACGTAAATCACAGATGGAATCATAATAAACGGGGATTCTCGCCAACATGATAACATTATATTGTTGAGAATTTGGGCAATCCCTGTGCTGACTGAATATCTATGGTAATAAGTAGAAATACATAGAATGGAATCGACGTATCATAGAATCTATGTCTTTATTGCCATTGTAAAACAAATAATATTTTAGAAACATTTACGAACGATTCGCAAATGAAATTATATAGAATGCTACACATAAAACTAAAACTGTATCATGTACAAGAGCCGCAGGATATTTTTTCTTAAATCTTGTTTTTTTAAATGATTGTTTTCGGATAATAATATACTTATTACATTTCGACGTAAAGTTCATATTTTTATGAAATTCTTTCACATATTAAACAATGTTTATAACGTGTAGTATTTAGTCGTTATAAAAATAAATTGAACATTATATAATTGTATTTATGGTGTATAGCCAGTTTAAATTTAACATTAGTACGCGTTTGGACACCGTTGCGTCCACACGTTTATTACGCGAAATGTCTTAATTAGCTCCCGATAGCAGTATCGTAGCGATTACGCCGAGCCGATGGTAATGTATTATTATCTAATTATTATACGACACAAAATAAACTAACACAAACCCGATAGCATCGAACCGCTGCACACAGGCGATAGCCCGTTAGATAATTATACGTAAAATATTACGTACATCAGAATGAACCCTGAAGTCAATATTTCTATTTCAAATAACACACAACGGTCAAACACTTCGAAAAAATATAAAGTTCCTCCACTCATAATCAAAAAAAATAGACTTCTCTCAGAAGAAAATGAATCAAATTCTAAACTAAACTCATCTCAACTAAACTCCGACAATGAATTCAGATCACCACGAAAAACATCCAAAAAACACGATTCGATAAACAAAAATAAATTTTTCTCAACGCCAAATCTCTATTTACCATTAGAAAATATGGATACAAACCAAATAGAAACATCGACAAACACTAATACTACACCACCTGAAGACCAAAATGAAAATTTAAATAACTACGTTACATAACCACAAACCAGTGATAATAATCCAAAAATACCTCCATTATTCGTAATAAATATATCGCAATTTACACAGTTTCGCCAAGAGATAACAGAAGTAATACAAAACGATTTTATAATGACAGCAAAATTAAAATAAATGTCGAAACAATAGATGACTTTCGTACACTCATCAAATTCCTAGACGAAAAAAAATATGAATATTACACTTATAGGCTAAAAAATGAAAAAGATATCTGTAATGGCAATAATGGCAATACAATTATCAAATCATCTCATATCACAAGACATCTTCACACGCAACAAATTACTAAACTGCATAATAATCACCGAACTATGGCAAAAATCTAAGGATCCTCCCCAATGCACAAATTGCCAGAGATACGGTCACATACACAAATCTTGTAAACTTCACTCCCGCTGCGTTAAATGCAATGGTTCACATCACTATTCTGAATGCACCAAAGTTCCAGAAACACCGCTAAATTGTGTTAATTGTAAAGGAAAACACCCGGCTAATTACGAAGGTTGTACTTACTTCAAAAATATTAAAAATAAAAAAACTAATAACACACAAAAAACTACACTAACCGAAAACGAACCTCCAGCAAAATCAAACACAATAATAAACGCAAATAACTCTCACCTAAAAATATTAAATCCAACCACATATGCAGAAATAACTAAAGAAAAAACAAATCCTAATCAAACTACACAAAACAACGCCGATCATGTATTCACAGAATTTCTAAATGAAAATCTACAAAAAACAATTACACAATTTATTGAAAACATTTTTAAAAATATACAGTCAATCATAAGCTCTATTTTCAACTCTGTAACAAGCAATCTATCTATACCCATTAATAATGAATACAATTAATCTAAATGAAATTAAACTCGTTAACTGGAATGCCAACGGCATAAAATCTAAAAAATCTACTGTAATAGAATTCTTATCACGCCATAAAATATCTATAGCTTGTATTACAGAAACTCACCTTAAAAATTCCGATATATTTAAGATCAATGGGTTTAATGTATATAGAACGGACAGAAATTCAACCCACTCCTCAGGGGGAGTAGCAATATTAATAAAAAATAATATCCAACATCATCAATCCACCATTCCTGATATGATCAACTTAGAAGCCATCGCCATAACTGTATCAACAGATGGACATGATATAAAAATAATCGCTGCATACAACCCACCCAACAAAAAAATCTAGAGCCAAGACATATCCGAGCTATTCAAAGATAAACCAACTATACTCTAAGGGGACCTCAACTCGAAACATCAAACCTGGGGCTGTTTGAAAACAAATCAAAATGGTAACAAACTTCTCAAAATCACATCAGAACAACGAATAATAATATCACCTTCCCCTAGTCCAACCTTTCAACGACCCGGAAAACAACCAGATATACTTGATATCGCTCTAATCTACGATCTTCCAATCAACTTACACCACCAAGTCCTAAACGAACTGGATTCAGATCATGTTCCTGTTATCTCCACTATGAATAATCAAATAAAAATCAATCATCCTATTCCAAAACTAATTAACGCCCCCATAAAATGAGAAGCCTTCAGAGAAATTTTAGATAAAAACCTTAATAACCAAAAACAATATCAAAACATAGATGATATCAATAAGAGCATTGAGCATATAACAGAAGCCATAAAAATAGCAGCGACCCGAGCACAGATTAAAAAAAAACACAGTAACATAATTCAGTCCACTGACTCTCTCCCAATCATTATACAAAATTTAATCAAAGAAAAACACAAAGTAAGAAAAATTTCGCAAAGAACAAGAAATTTAGGAGTTAAAAGAAGACTAAACCAGTTAACTAGAAGAGTAAAGTGGGAATTAGATAACATAAGATATAACTCTTACAGTGCTTACCTGGAAAAAATCAATCCGAATGACTCAAGTCTTTGGTTAGCTACAAAAACAATACTCAGGCAGCGCAATGTTATACCCTCTTTAAAAAACGGATTAGCCAATTATGACACAAATGCAGAAAAGTCCGAAGCCTTTGCAGACTGCTTTGAATCATGCTTCACCACGGAAGATGACACTCATCATCAAAACGAACACTCAGAAGAAATGTCAAACAAAATTAATTACGAGCATAACACCATTATCACGCCAACATCCCCCAAGGAAATACAATTAATCATATCAAAATTAGCAAGCAAGCAAGAAAAGTCCCGGCCATGACTTAATAACAAATAAAATTTTAAACCTTACTTCAAAAGCATTAACATACCTAGCCTCTCTATTTAATTCAACCATGAGTATAGGTACCTTTCCCCTTACATGGAAACATGCCATAATAGTCCCAATCCATAAACCTGGAAAACAAGCAAACTCTCCCACAAGCTACAGACCAATAAGCCTATTACCAACCCTATCAAAGCTATACGAAAGGATTTTACTGAATAGGATAAAACCATTCTTACACATAATCCTAAAATACCAGTTTGGCTTCAAAACACAGCACTCCACATGCCACCAGATCCAACGTATATCAGAAATAATTGTGCATGGTTTCAAAAACAAAATATACGAGGTGCGACAATAAAATAACGAGACTTTCTAAATATAACCTAAACTATTAACGTTATTTATAAAACGATTATTGAAATATGATTAGAAAACACTTATCTAAAAGTACTATGAACACTGATGGCATCGATTCATTTTCTTATACGTTAGTAGCCTTGTTATTAGTGCGAGTTCGACTATACTGCCGAAAAATGTTAGATATAAAAATCGAACAATATGTGTCAACATTAAATTTCTTGTTAAATTAAAAAAAACTGCCGCGGAATCGTTTCGTATGTTATGTGAAGTTTATGGTGAAGAATGTTTATCAAGAGCTCGTGTTTTTGAATGGCACAAACGGTTTTGTAGTGGAAGGGAGGACGTCAAAGACGATGATCGTTCTGGACGTCCTACCACGTCTTCAACAAACGAAAACGTTGAAAAAATCGACAAAATTAATTAATCAATATTATTATAAAGAGGTATTAATTAAATTAAGAGAACATGTCAGAAAGAAGCGACCAGATCTATGGAAAAATGGCTGGGTTCTTCACCAAGACAATGCTCCAGCTCACAGTGCATTTTCAATTCAACGTTTTTTAACTGAAAAAAAAATGTCTGTACTTCAACATCCCCCGTACTCGCACAGACCTTGCTCCTTGTGACTTCTTCTTATTTCCTTCTTATTTCTTTTCCCATTTTCAAACAGTTGATGACGTAAAAATGAAAACGGCAGAACTTCTAAAAGGGCTGAATGAAAGCAATTGGCAACACTGTTTTCAAGAATGGCAGCGACGTATGCAACAGTATATTGATGCTGAGGGAAGGTACTTTAAGGTGATAATCATTAAATTATAACATTTTTAAAATAAACAACTTTTATTCAAAAAGTCTCGTTATTTTATTGTCGCACCTCGTATACTACAGCAGTTTTTCTCGATTTAACACAAGCCTTTGATAAGGTCTGGCATCATGGGCTTGAAATAAAACTGAAAACACTTAATCTTCCCATGTACCTGCTAAAAACCATCACATCTTTTATAACAGACAGAACATTCCAAGTGAGAATAGACACAGACCTATCTCTACAACACATAATCAAATCTGGAGTCCCACAAGGATCAGTATTGGGGCCAACACTATTTAACATTTACTGCCATGATATCCCCAATCCCCCTAACTCTCAACTGGCAATATCTGCGGACGACACAACAATACTCACGCAAGATAGCGTATTAAACTTATCAATCGAAAAACTACAATCTTCATTAAACGAAATTACCTCCTGGTTCAAAAAATGGAAGCTGAAACTAAATCCGACTAAAAGCGAGGCTAAAATATTCACATTAAAAAGATATAACGATCCAATAAATATAAGCATAAACAACATTGTATGATCTGATACAATGGAACAGAAAAGATGACTCAGTGAAATACCTTGGAGTTTTTCTCGATGAAAAACTGACATGGAATGTCCGCATAAACAAAAAACTTACTCAGGGATATGCCAGGATGAGAATTCTCTACCCCTTAGTGAATAACAAATCAACTCTCCAAATGAAATCTTCTCTCCTTCTCTACACCGCAATAATCAGTTCACTGATAACTTATGCCTGCCCTGTATGGTCCGCTGCCTCTATAACTAAAATAAATAAAATATAAATCTTACAAAATAAATTCTTATGGATATGTCTCAAAGCACCGTGGTTCATGAGAAATCGCCAGATCCATAATGACACGAAAATACCCCTGATAAATACATGGATTAAAACCCAATTTAAAAATTTCCACGCCAAACTAAAAAACTTGGACAGTGCTCGTCATTACAATATAGGATGAAAAACACTCAATAGATGTCTGCGGCCTCGACTTCCCCAGGACATTCTTTTAACAGACACAGAAGACTCATCATCAGAAAATGAAGATCATTATTAATATACTAGACCTCATCGTTATTATTATATTCATATATGAAACACATTATTATATCACTTTCACTATTGATAATTATGTCATCAACTAAATTTATAATCATTTAAATTTGTAACAAATAAAATTGTAAAAACTAAAAAGTTGTAATAGCACTAGGTGTGCTAAAACATTTTATAATTATAATAATAATAAAAAAAAAAAAAATTTAACATTTGAATAGAAATCAGCGTATTTCATTATGACGGTAGTATTATTTTTTACGTTACCGAGGTGATTGAATGAAAAACAGATTAGAAATATTAGTTGGCCAATAAAACATTAATTATGATAAATATCAACGGTTGATAATCTAACCTAGACATCCATACACCCAAAGCTACATTTCATATTGTAAGAATAATACATTTTTTGCATTGTGTGAGAGACCGTAACTGACAAACATAAAAATTGAAACATTGTATGTCTAAAAGTTTTATTTTTTTTTTATATATATATATATATTGAAATGTTAAAAGCCGTATTAAACTGTGGATTTTCTCGTCATATCGTTTTTCAGCTTCTTATTAGCTATGCAATATATCGGTGTATTATATTGGTGTTTTTTTTAAAAATATTTATACAATTGTAATATATTATAAGATTCTGGGAGTTTTCTTCTTATGTTAACATTAAAAAATAATATAATAATAATTGTTATTTTTTTTCATAATATATTTATATTATTTCATATTACATTTTAACTGATTCGGGCTCAAACTAAAATATTATTAATTTATTCATTGTATGTGTTTTTCGAAATAAAGTGTCACAGAGACGTTTGGAAAAGTATACAAATTTAAAAACATCATAAACTATACTACAAGATACAATTTAAGTAATTTTAAACAATATTAAAAATTTAATTTTAATTTTTCTTATACGTCGGCCACAATCATATTTCAATTATACATAGTTACAGTAGCTATGAGATAACAAAATACACAACCATCCAAACTACGAAAGCAAATTTCAAATAGTCTTCATTCAGTACGAAACAATCGAACAAGAAATATTACAATAAAATCGGTGATAAGTTTTATTATTTGTTTTATTAATTGATACGTCGGATATAATATTTTTTTTTTTAGTAATTATTTCGGATCACAGCTCATATATACACACCAGTAAAAACCGCAGATATTTTCTTATTTCCTTTTTTTATTACTTAGAAAGTGTGTGTCATATTGCTTATTTTTATTTATCGTTGAGATTACTCGTGAGATTAAAACATGATTCAAACCTATAATAATACCACGAAACTGACTGATTTGGATAAAAAACTGGAACACGGAAACAGCACAATCGGAGATTATTGGACTAATACGGACCATGGCTTGATGGCTTTCCTTTTACCAAAGGGTTGCAATCTCGCGGAAGAATTGTCTACGATAAAATCGAGCCGGGGGAATATCGAGAGCTCAAAGTTGACTCGTGAGCGTACAAACGAGGGTACACCTGGCCCAGCGACGGATGGACACAAAACTGTGTCGACAACGAAACCGATAAAGTTACAAAATACCGAAATTAACAAGTTTGGAAATGATTAAAATAAACCATTGTTATGTTGTTGTTTTAGTTGCGAACATCTGCAAAGAAAAGGAAAGAAAAACCGATTTATTACGAACATAGCTAAAAGGTGTTATGTATGTAAAAAACACTGGGGCTGGTGGCGGTTGGAAAAATGCACCGGTATATTATAATTAATATAACAATATAATGCTATTAAAACAAACTAATATAATTTTCCATATTATAGAATGTTCAAAATATATGCACAGAAAATGTACAAGTAAAAAACATACAAAATGCGATTCTGCGATTGTCACGGACTTAAAACCAAAGGACGCGATGTTGCCGTGTGTGCTATTTACCCCAGCTATTGCGAAAATACAAATTTTATACAAGTGCATTGATTTGCTAATCGATACGCATTTGACATTTGTTTCACAATGGATACACGTGACATTTAAAAAAGTAAGCCTATTACACGAGTGACTAGTTTTGTTTTATTTTTATATCGATACAATTACATATATAGGTGCAACATTTGAAAATAATTCCCCAACGAATTGAGGCGAAAAAACCGGTGGTCAGTATATTTTTATCTTGTCATTTTTGTCATAACCTAACCTAAACGTATATTCTTAATACTTTTTCAGCAGATTCCCTCGATAACCAAGACTGTGCAAAAAATGTTACATACAAACGGTATGTATAACATTAAAATTTTTTGTGGGAAAATATGTAGTTTTGTAATACAATACGTCCGGTACATTTTATGAAAAACACTTTCAGAAGTCATTTCGAAAAACTGCCAGCATGTCTTTAACTATTACATTATAGAACACATATTTTTCTATATTAAATTTAAAATTTATACATTTCACTAGTCATTATAATATGTGTCCGATTTCAGTGAGAAGAACAACATTCAACAGGAAAGACGTGCAATACTATTTCGAGCATGTCAAACGATTTACGAAAGACACGTCACAGGTACAAGAATATACTTGATAAATAAATATAACTAAATGTTGTATATTGTCACAATAATAAACTTACCTAATGATAATTTATGAAAATTGTTTATTTTTGCCGGAAAGACTACGACACAGCATATTAATAAAATCAGAAAATATTGGATAATGCGATATATTCTGTTTGAAAAATTTGACATGGGAATTCTCCTAGACCACGGTATATTATTCATGGTTTATGATTTTACTACTTAATTTATCTTATAAATATATATTTTTTTGTTTATCAGAGAGTTTCTATTCCGTGTGTCCCGAAGTGTTGGCACGGCATATTGCCGACAGATGTAAATGTGCCTCCATAATCGACCCATTTTGCGGTGCTGGCGGAAACGTCATACAGTTTACCAGAACGTGTCGAAATGGTACGAAATTATACAGAATATTTATTATAATTTAAATGTTTGTAACGCGTTTGTACGTTTGTTGTTTACAGTGATCGCATCTGACTTTGATGAGACGAAAATTAGTATGGCCCGACAAAATTCTACAATTTACGGGTGTCGGCACAAAATTGAATTCAAAGTCCAAGACTATTTTTCAATTGTTGGACAACATGCTGATATTGTGTTTATGTCGCCACCGTGGGGTGGACCGGAGTATCTTGCACGGGAGGTCTACAGTTTATTGTCCATGTGCGAGGCCAACGGGGGCGGTGAAAATATCGCCAAGATAGCGAGATCAATAGCCCCAAAATTAGTGCTACATTTACCACGCACGATTGACAAGAAAGAGGTCTGTTGTGCCAAATATGGTACACTGTAAATAATATACACATTTGTGTATTGATACAATTTTCACTTCATTTTTCAGTGCTTGCTTATCGCTGGAAAAATCGGTTTCCAATGTATAATATTTGAAGAGAATTTTATTAACTCGAAACATAATTCCACAACAGTGTTCTTTAGTTAGATTTTTTAAAAACATTTCAAATTGTATCAAGTTAATTTTTTTATTGAACCAATTAGAGTAATGTGAAACAATACAATGTGCCGGGTTACTGAAATGATCGATTCCCTTTTATATTACTAACGAGGGTTTCTCTATCCAAGACCGAACCCATGGACGATTACACTGCCACGCATACGGATGATTACAGAACCATACAAAATAAATGACCGCGGAGTAAAAGACATGGATAAGATACTACAGCTATAGCATAAACTTATTTTTTAAGAACGGTTTTTTGTTTTATGCACTTTACTTATTTCTAATTTTTTTGAAATTACAGCGTTTTTGGTTATGACGGCAATATTATACTATATTACCGGGAGATTAGATGATTAATGGAATTTAAATATTAGTGGCCCAAATTTATATAAATATTAAAAAAAGTAACAGTTGCTAACCTAACCTAATGGACCGACTAAATCAAACTAAAGCCACATTTCAAATTGACTTCAGTCTGAGCGAAACCATCGAACGAGAAACATTGAAATAATAACAGTGTGTACGTTTAATCGTTTTTTTTTTTAATTTATCGATACGAATTAATATGATTATTTTAATATTTTATAGGTTGTTTTATTATACTGGATCATGCGTCATTCACGGTACATATGTATATATGTTACCCCTTCCCCCCCAATTGGACCCACCTTGTCGTCGTGGGGGGGGGCTTGCGGGCTCTTCGCTGAGTCTTACTAAGCGGTCCTTGGGCAGTCCTTACTTTTATTAGTCGGGTCTAGCCAGCCTTTACTTTTGTTAGTTGGGCCTAGTCTCGATACCTGTACCCTGGGCTTATTGACTAGGGACTGGCAGGCCTGAGCATACCTATCGGAGACGAAAAACCTGCTCCCACTTAACCTCCCACAGAACCGTGATTGAGGTGGTAAGTCTTGGCCGGCAGTGGCCGAGCATGACCTTTATTGGTTAGGCCCGGGAAAACCTGTCTTACATAATTTTCTGGCGATAAGCCCTCTCCGCAGTAAGCTACACTGCTGCGGAGCGACGCACCTTTCATGCTAACTCGTGGGATTAAACATGATGAAAAACAATTATAATACTACGAAACGGACTGATTTGGATAAAAAACTGGAAAACGGAAACGGCACAATCGGAGATTTTTGGACTGATACGGACCATGGCTTGAGGGCTTCCCTTTTACCAAATGGTGGCAATCTCGCGGACAAATTGTCTACGAGTAAATCGAGCGGGGGGGGATATCGAGAGCTCAGAGTTGTCTCGTGAGCGCACAATCGAGGGTACACCCGGCCCAGCGACGGTTGGACAGAAAACGGAACCGATAAAGTAATAAAAAACCGAAATCGTGGAAATGTTTAAAATTTAACTACTTTTTTTCGTTGTCTTTTAGTTGCGAACATCTGCAAAAAAACGAATGAAAAATCGGTTCATCAGGAACATAGCTAAAAGGTGTTATGTATGCAAAAGGCACTGGGGCTGGTGGCGGCTGGAAAAATGCATCGGTATATTATAATTAATATTACAATATAATGCTATTGAATAAACTAATATAATTTTCCATATTATAGAATGCTCGAAATATATGCACCGAAAATGTACAAGTGAAAAACGTACAAAATGCGATTCTACGATTGTCTCGGACTTACAATTAACGGATGCCTTGCTTCCGTGTATGCCATTTGCCCCGGGTTTCGAGAAAATTCAAATTTTATTCACGTGCATTATATTACAAATCGATACGCATTTGACATTTGTTTCTCAATGGATACACGTGACTTTTAAAAAAGTAAACGTTTTTGGTTATGACATCAATATTTTATTATATTACCGGGTGATTAACGGAATTTAAATATTAGCGGGCCAATTTTTCATAAATATTAAAAAAAAGTTACATTTGCTAACCCAACCTAATCGACCGGAAGCACAGGTTCATAAAATGTTGTACCTAATGATAAATATAGGTCAGTCTCGAATAATTTTTTCTCTTTTGAAGTGCAAATTTTGATTTTTAAAAAACGTAAGAAATATGTTACTTTGCTACAATAATGTTTATATTATTGAGAGTTACTGTTGCCCTGAGAGGACAAAATACACAACCATACAAATTTCGAAAACACATTTCAATTTGTCTTCATTCTTTGTGAAACATTCGACCGAGAAACATTGAAAAAAAAGTTTTTTTTTTATAATAATACAAATTCTTAGTTATATTATAATATTATTTAGGTTCTTGTATATTCATTAGGACTACAAAAGTGTATTTTTATAGAATACAGGAATACTGTTTCCTGCGGCTTTTACGGTAAATGTACGTTAACCATAGATGTTATCCCCCTAATGCTTGTAGGCCTCTGGCTAAGTCTTACTTTAAGGTCCTTAGGCAGTCCTTACATTTATTAGTTGGGTCTAGCCTCGAGACATTGTACCCAGAATATTGTACTATCGGAAAGCAGTTTGGCAATGTCTGAATGGTCCCGGCTGTTGAAAACAATCAAACAAGGATATGAACGAGAATACGAATCCAAAGACGATATAATGACGAAAGTAAATATACATATAACTGATCTATCGAAACGTGCGAATTGAGACAATAATGCCATGGCAAAAATGAATAACAAGGTCCACATCAACCAGACTATTTACAAACAATAAATTACAGCAATCGTTCATACGATTCATGTTGTGATATGACTGTAGGCGACTCCTAAAAATTTACTCTATGGACCATAAAGGGAATTTAGACGAGTTGTAGACCACCGATATGCTCATAGAATATGGTACGTAATAGTCATAAGAATATACCATTAGGATACAGAATGATTTTAATAGTTGGTAATGTTGTGGAATATAATATTATTAACACCAAAGTATCAATACCAAAATCGGTCACTTGCTCATCAGATTTGCCAGATATTGAAGTAGATTGCAATAATTGTCCATTTTGCGCGATATAAATATTTTTGGCCGACATTGTAAAACGGATACGATTACTGCTCATTCGGTACGGAAAATTCCTAATTTTTTATAAAAATCCATATTTCCTTATTTTTTATTTTTCATTGGCGCGTATATAATTAAGTCTTGCCTGTTCGTTTTGTTTATGACCGCAGCGAAAACTGGTAAAATATTTTCAAACACGACGATATAATTAATACGCGGCCATACACGTTTTTCCTTTTTTTTTTCTAACCGTCGAGTATTATTCATTTAGATACGTTTCATGGATCGCCAACAATTCACAGCAAATAAAATATTAAATTGTATCGTTTTTCTATGCATTACTGTTTTATACACGTATGTACTGTTCAAAACGGTTAACTTTTCTTAAATAACTAAAATATTTAATATACTAATGTAATACTTAATATACGTCATTTATTAGGAAATAGTTATTTCAATAGCATAATGATTGAATATAATGAAATGAAAGTACAATAATAGTTTGAATACGGTATATTCTGATGCAGATTCTCTACATTACGAAATATGAACTGACAACTTTTTATGAATTAGTAAATAGTTTATATACGTATTTTGAAACATCAAACTCTCCTTAAACTTATTACTGCTTCGACGATAGCAGATAAAATCGTCCGGTGATTATTAAAAATAAATTGGCGAGTTAAATAATAACAAAGTTTATAATGTTCCGACCAAATTTATATTTGTATAAGATTCATGTCGCTTAAATTAAAACAGCTAATGACGTAAATGTATGTTCAGTATAAATATGACCTATTTTTATATTCATAACTTTACGTTTGATATAATTTTTTTTGAATCTTTTAGCTTTTTTAATAATTCTTGACATTACATTAATTGAATTTAAGTCTTGTTATTCAGAAGACACAAAAATAATACAAATTGAATACCAATCATTTATCCCATTTACAATTTAATTCAGAAATAATGATGGAATACGGATATTAGTTCTATTGACGGATACATATCCATATCTTTACGAAAGATTTATTTATGACGAGGAAAATAAATGGTTACAGTGATTCGTTTTATAAGGTGGTACGGTATGATAAGTACAAATTAATAATAATACAGCCCATCTGGCTTATATATATATATACATACGAGGTATGACAATAAAATAACGAGACTTTCTAAATATAACCTAAACTATTAACGTTATTTATAAAACGATTATTGAAATATGATTAGAAAACACTTATCTAAAAGTACTATGAACACTGATGGCATCGATTCATTTTCTTATACGTTAGTAGCCTTGTTATTAGTGCGAGTTCGACTATACTGCCGAAAAATGTTAGATATAAAAATCGAACAATATGTGTCAACATTAAATTTCTTGTTAAATTAAAAAAAACTGCCGTGGAATCGTTTCGTATGTTATGTAAAGTTTTTGGTGAAGAATGTTTATCAAGAGCTCGTGTTTTTGAATGGCACAAACGAGCAAGAATGAGCAAGTCGAAATTCAAAGCAATGCTCATTGTTTTCTTTGACATTAAGGGAATAATTTTTGTTGAATGGGTTCCTAGTGGGCAAACAGTCAATCAATATTATTATAAAGAGGTATTAATTAAATTAAGAGAACGTGTCAGAAAGAAGCGACCAGATCTATGGAAAAATGGCTGGGTTCTTCACCAAGACAATGCTCCAGCTCACAGTGCATTTTCAATTCAACGTTTTTTAACTGAAAAAAAAATGTCTGTACTTCAACATTCCCCGTACTCGCCAGATCTTGCTCCTTGTGACTTCTTCTTATTCCCAAAAATTAAAAGTTTATTAAAAGGAACCCATTTTCAAACAGTTGATGACGTAAAAATGAAAACGGCAGAACTTCTAAAAGGGCTGAATGAAAGCAATTGGCAACACTGTTTTCAAGAATGGCAGCGACGTATGCAACAGTATATTGGTGCTGAGGGAAGGTACTTTAAGGTGATAATCATTAAATTATAACATTTTTAAAATAAACAACTTTTATTCAAAAAGTCTCGTTATTTTATTGTCATACCTCGTATATAAACAGTTAAGGCACTACTGCCTCAACAAAATAATATAAAAACTAAGAAAAAATAAGAAAGTAACTCACAGTTATGGTGGGCAGACTGCCCAGCTGGTACTATAGTTTACTGTTAAAATACACGTAAATCACAGACTAAAAACAATGATATAAAAAAAAAAATAATATACTGCGATTCACACCTTCACAAAAATTATAATAATAAATAAGAAAAACACTCAAGGATGCTGATGGTTCTGCGGTAACCACATTCAGAAGGGTTCAAAAAAAGAAAAATAATAACGGCGGCCGATAACGCGTCGTGCAAAACAAGACAATTAAAACGAAAAAAAAAAACGAACGAATTAAAACATTTATACGTTAAAAATAATAATTTTAATTTTTTTACCGAGTTAAGTTAAAACAAAATTAAATTATTATCAAATAAAGGCAACTTAAGAATAATTGCAATAACTGACTAGGAGCTAAACGAAAACTATAATTTACATAATATCATGACGAAAATATATGCAATCCCTGTGCTGTGCGAATATCTATGGTAATAAGTAAAACGACATCGACGTATCATTGAATCTATGTATTTTTTGCTATTGTAAAACAAACACCACTTTAGTTATATTTACGAACGTTTCGCACAGGAAATTGATTAGAATGCTACCAAAAAACTAAACCGATATCCTGTAAGATTAATGTAGCGACGATGTACAATATACCCGCATTGGAGAAGTTATTTTTTCTTATATTTTTTGTTTTAAATGATTATAATATACTTATTACTTTTCCATGTAAAGTTCATATTTTTATGTTATTATTTCGAAAATTGTTTTTTTCACAATAGAAAATATACATATTTTACGAGTTTTTGAAATAAAATAACTGAAAATTAATGACAAGTACACGACTCATGCATAGGATATCATCTATTATCTAATTTGTAACCTGGAACACGATTCAAACTATTACGATGATTTTTTAGATGTACATAGGCATATGAATTAGTTGAGTATTATTAGTTTTATGTGATTAAAATATTACACAAAGTTTATTATGTGTAGTATTTAGTCTTTATAAAAATAAATTGAAGGTGTGTAGAGCTAGATTAAATTTAACATTTAAATGGAAATCCAGCGTATTTCCTTATGACGGTAGTATAATTCTACGTTACCTAGGTGATTGAATGAAAAACAGATTAGAAATATTAGTTGGCCAATATAACATTAATACGATAAATAGCAACGGTTGCTAAACTAACATAGACATCCAAACCACATTTAATATTGTGAGAATAATACATTATTTCCATTGGGTGCGAGACCGTTGACTGACCAAAAACATTGAAAGTCTATTAGTATTTTTATTTATTTTTTTAAACTTAAACCGTTGATATTTTATAATTTCTTTTTCATATAAATATTTTTATAATTGTTATATATTATACCAACAATTCTGGTCTTCTTCTTACTATAACATTAAATAATATACTAATAATTCTTTTTCATTTTCTAATTATAATATTATTAATAACATATATTATAAATACTTTTTCTTATACTAAATAAAAACATAAATAAAAACAAAAAAAGGATACAATAATTTGTATGTCAATTTTAAACATTATTTATAATATACATAGTTACGGTTGCCATAATGTAATTACACAACTTTCGAAACTCTCAAATCACATTTCAAATTGTCTTCATTGTGTGCGAAACAATCGAACAAGAAACATTAAAATATAAACAGTGTGTAACTTTAATTGTTTTTTTATTTATTTATTGAGTCCGTTATAATATTTCTTTTTTCAGCGATTTTATTAGTCCACAGCTCATATACTTTATTCTAAACCATAAATATTCATATCTTTTCTTTTTTTATTCCTAAGGAAGTATGTGTTAAATTGTGTATTTTTTTTTAAATACTTATTTATCGTACAATAATATTAGGCGTGTTTTTCTTCCGATGATAATATTTAATAATACCATATTTGAATTATATGTTATTATATACAAATAATACTTTGAATTGTTATAAATAAAAACAAATAAAAAAAAGAGTTATAATAATTAATATGTAATTTGTGTGCGTTTCCACAGTTTTAGGGTAACACAAAACTATAATTTTTTTTACAAAAAACAGTTTCATTTTTGCACAAACCAAAATCAAATGCAAGACTTTTCCTTTAAATTCAAGACGTCAACATAGAAATTGATATAAATACAAAAAAAGACTATCCTGCGACATTTTTTATTCACGGTTTATATATAAATCTTCAACTTATACTTTTATTTATTTTAATCCAGTATGTTACTTTAGTGTCATCTGGATAATTTCGAAATTTCCGGAATAATATTATGTTTATCATTATTATCAGTATGATCCTAGTCAGCTATAGTTTTAGTTAGTTCATGGGGTATAATTTTTGTTCTATGCTTTTAGATCTTTTTCAATTTTTTTTTTTTTGAAGTCTCAGTGTTTTTCCACATGACGGCAGTATTATACTACTTTACAAAGATGATTGGATGGTAAACGAAATAGAAATATTAGTCGACCAAATTTACATAAATATTATAAAAAGTAACTGTCACAAACATAACCTAACATTCCGTTTAAACTCCAGAAGCACAGGTTCAACAGAAGTTTTACCTAACGATAAAATAAAAGTAAGCCCGAATAATTATATAATTATTTTCTGTTTAAATAAGTACAATTTTCTTTGTAAAAAACGTTAGAATTATGTTAACTGGCCACAATAATATTATTATTATACATAGTTACGGTTGCCATGAGAGGACGAAATACACAATCGTCCGAACTCCGAAGTCACATTTCAAATAGTCTTCATTCTGTACGAAACCATCGAACAAGAAACATAACAATAAAATCGGTGTTAAAATTTATTTATTAAAATAGCAAATTATAGCAAATTAATTGCAAATATGTTGTGAAAGTCCGGAGTTTGCAGTTTAAATTGGGGGAGGGGACAACTCCACACGCGTTTTTATGTTTTAAAACGCTCACGCTGAAATGCTCTTAATAATGAGTATGTATTACCGTTATGTTTTAAAAATATAATATAAGAACTACATCCGCACGACGTGCCATTAGTTTGAAAATTTTTTTCGCAACTTAAAAAATGTTATTTAAACGACTGTAAGACGACATTATTATCACAGTTGTAATAATAAAGTTTGACTACAAAACTTTCGATCTACGAGAAAATAATAAACACGGGGAAAAATATGGCAACTTTACCAGAGGAGTTAATGAAATATTTTAGTAAAATTATTTTCGTCGAACCGTTCTCTGCAGTTAACAGTGATGCGACGTGAGACTCGTTTTAGAATTACGAAATTTGGCAAAATTTCAAAATAAAACGCATGCACGTAACCGTACCTATACCAGAAATCTAAAAAAAATGTGTAAAAATCGAAAAATCGTTGGCATTGCCACAATTTCAAAAAACAAGAAGTAAAATAAATAAAAAAACCAGCCAAGTTTATCATCGTTTGTGTAGGAAATCATGTGATTATTATTGCGATCCAAAAAAATTACGTTTGTAATTTATAATCGTCACGATGCTTATGACTATATATAGGCTGTCTCGCGAAGAATATACCCATTGCAATATCTCATAAGATTACGAATATAATCAAATTAGGTATTTTAAATTTTTTTTATGACCCACAGGGATAAGGACTACAAAAATATTCATATATCGCTATATTCAATAGGTTTTTTTTGTGTAAC
The DNA here is from genome assembly GCA_956483605.1 of Tuberolachnus salignus. Classification (NCBI taxonomy): domain Eukaryota; kingdom Metazoa; phylum Arthropoda; class Insecta; order Hemiptera; family Aphididae; genus Tuberolachnus; species Tuberolachnus salignus. The sequence goes on from OY101429.1 coordinate 53,744,845, forward strand.
AGTGCTTTGATAAACAAAACATACTAGAAATAATATTTCAATACACTACTACAGTATTCAATTAAACACTATTTTGCTGTAAACTAAAAAAAAAAAATATTAAAAATCATGAGGGTCATGAAAATAAAAATTCGAAACATTTTCAGAAGAATGAACTCTATAAAATGGGTATCTTCAAATTTGTTAGATAATAAAATAAAAAGTTTTTTTTTAATTTTTACCAAACTTTTTAGTCTTTATCTCTATTATAAGTCATGTAAAAAAAAAAAACCCAGAATTTGATTACTAAGTTATACACAATGGGTATAATTTCGTGGGACAACGTGTATATAAAGATGACAAATAACAGAAATTGCATATTTTCGTTTGTGTCTCCTATTTGTACAGCTATATAAGTAAACTGTTCTATTATATAACCTAACGCGTTTATTTGTGATCTTTTTTTTATTTTTATTTTTAAATTTTATATTTGTCTTTTTTGCGTATATTTTTTTTTAAACGCGTAATATATTGGTGAATTTTGCCCCTATAATTTCATCGTCCCCAAAATTATATTCATCCCTCTCTCTCTCTCTATATATATATATATATATATACGAGATATACTTGATGACAAACATGTCGGTTTTCGCGTATATTCGCCCTACGACGCGTCAGTTGTTTGTTTGTCGATTAATAAATGTATTATTTATTCGTTTCGTGTATGCCTCAGCCATCGACGTTACCACAATTTACATGTAAAATCTGTCGGTGTCCCGCAAGGTCACTATATCTGGTCACTGCTCACTTCAGTTGCATGACCCTCATTGACACCGCCGTATTAATATATGGCGCGCGATTAATATTATACACAGGATAAAATATAAAAACAAGTTTACTCAATGATTTTTTGTCTCCCACCCCCGAAACGTCGTACTACATATTAATAATAATGATATTATTACAAGTTGATAATATCTCCAGACGAACAAGAACAAGGCGCGATTTTATTTATGTTCATAGAAGCGGAATACCACTGAGGATGGAAAATGAAATCTCAATAAAATATGAATAGATATATTTTTTTTAACAAGTACGTACGCACATAAATAAATGTAATAATATTATATCCGGAATTATTTTTGTTTTAATTCATATTCCACATAGTAAATTAACAGATTGTGATGGCACCGGTACATTTTTTAGATTCGTTTTTAGAAATCATTTTTACGACACGATAATATTCTAATTACCGACGAGTGAGTGCTCAGGGATATCTATTTATTATACTACTAAAACTTATTTCATTATCACTTAAAACCAAACATTACCGAAGAATAAATACAATTTGCATACCAACGTTTTTTTTAGTTTATAAATTTCGATAATTATTTTATTGTTATAACGCTAGAATTAAATATATAATTATAATTATTTAGTTCATTTTCAGTTTGAATTTTTAAAATCGGTCATATAATACGTTATACATTCGAAATTAATACGATTTAAGAACAAAACTATATAAACCTATAGGATCTTGTTTACATTCAACTAATTTACGTTTTATTTTGCGCCTACTTTTCTGATAAAACTCAACTGAAAAGCTTAATTGTTTATGAAATTATCAAAAGCCTCGAATAAACTAAATGAAAAATAATAACAATCAATTTAATGTTAAAACATTTTAACAAACAAATTTAATAATAATAAGACCTCAAAAATTTTCTCATAGAATTTTAAATACCAGTCATCGTCGGTCAATTAGTTTATTAAAAAAAAAATGTTAAATGAGAGGACTTATATAACTTCCTTATTGACTTATAAGAAAATACCCCTGAATGAGATCTCTTCCCAGTGGTAGATTCAGCGAGCGGGGGAAGGAAGTCATTCGACTATGAAAGAAGAATACATTTTTTTTTTTTTTCAAACCGTTTTACGTTCATACTATTATATTATATACTAGCTTAATATTTCAATTACGCAGTAATTTTGCAATGGAAGAGATAGCGAAAAATTAATTATAACATATATATATATATATATATATATATACAATATTATCTTCTTTTTTTTCTTTTTTTTATTAATAGCCCAGCACCGTATAATATGGAAATCCGCAATATGCGTTTACAGCGGAAACTAATCTTGGATTACATTAATTGTCGAATCGTTATTCGTCGTGTATTATACGAGTTGAAACCGCAAAAACGATTTCGTTTAGAAAATAATAATATTCGAATATTATCGTCGTTCTAATATTTGTTTTTAATTGAAAAAACAAAAAAAAAAAACCAATAAATAAATTTCCTAGGCGTGAAACATTGCGTACGATTCTAAATGTTTGAATAACATTTTTTTTTTTTTTTTTTTTTATAATAAAGTAATCCAAAAAATATAATAAATGAACGGTAGTTTGTCTTAGAAATAATAATATATACAGGTGTCTATACGTAAAAGACGAGCAAGCGTATAGAGAATGTATTTTTTTAAAAATATTCAAATATCATTATACTATAGTTAACTGCACGTTTGAAAGTTATAAGTATCGGTTTGTAAAAAATATTGTTTAATTTTCGACTTTATATATCCATAATGCTACATTTTCAACTAAGACTCTAAGAGGATATTATACAATACATAATTATGTGTACATTATACGGCCTCGAAACAGATTTGAAATAAACTTTGTAACAATAAGATGTCCATGTGGATACGTCTACTGAGGAAGATCATTTATGTTTGTTATCTGTGAAGATTTTATACACAATTGGTTTTTGTGTTTCCCAGGTGATATAAAATTGTTTAACGATTTTATTTACGATTTTTTTCAAAGTGTCACCCATATTTCGTACACCCGTAGATACACATTGACTTTTAATAGTTATCCAATCCTAGGTTTGTAAAGGGAATATTTTTTTTATACATTTCGATGTGCGTAACACCAATAACGGATAAATGAGTTTATGAATTGAGTTACAATTGTGTGAAATTTCGACCGGACCAGTGGGGAAGAGTGATAAATTCCACGTCGATTTTTAAATTATAAATCCTTCCCTGTTTCTCCGGTCTACATTTTAATACTGTTATAACTCATTAATTCAATATTAGTGTTACGCGTACCAACATTTTTTTCTATCATTGCCCAAAAAAAGTGTATACTTATCAGGTCTATTGCACGTTCGATTTACAGGCGTAAAGGTTCGAATGCGCTTTTGCTTTGTGCGTCGCGGAAAAGTCGTGACGTTTCGTGCGTGTGTTGGGGAAATAAATTTTCGCCCGAACTGCACAAAGTGACACTACTTTAACAATAATAATGACAATAAAAAATAATTACAAATTTTGTTTTTTTATTTTCGGTGTTTCGGACGGCAAATAATTACGTGCCAGTGAATTGCATAACCGGAGTGCCGTGTTAAATCAAAACCGTCTGATCCGTTAGAAAACGCGACACGACTATGACACGCAGTCCGGAAATTATGAAATATTTGTGTAGGTTATAAAAAAAAAAAATTCCAATTGATCAGTATTGGAACAAAAAAGTACCTAAGGTTCTATATCGTACGCTATTTTTACGAAAAGCTGTTGCCAATTTGGAAGCCGATTCAACACTAATCAACGTGTTGGATGCAATTTACTGGGTGCTCTCTGCTACAAAATACATTCAACCTCAGCCAAGAAAGTGTATTTGCGGTCTGGCTTTAAGTACCATGGTATCAACGTTACTGTTACATTTATGAACTAATTTCATCAATAGAAGAACTTAGCGATCTTATTAAGGTGATAACATTGAAGAAAATGACTACATAACACTAGACGATTGTGTAGAGACATACGGCACCGAAAACGAAAATTGATCCGATAGTATCAAGATGATGTAGTCAACTATCCAACGGAATTCTTCAGATTACTATCTCATTATCTACAATTAAAAATAGAATCAGTAATAATTATGTTGCGAAATATTAACCGGCCACGTCTTTGCAATGGCTAACCGACTTTCGGTGAAGAATTTAATGAACAACGTCATCGAAGCCACAATTTTTAAAGGGAAGTACTAAGGCGAAGGTGTATTGATTCCATGGATTCCTACGATTCCAAAGACATTCGACTTTAAACGGTTACAATTTCCAGTGCGGCTAGCATTTGCAATGTCGATAAATAAATCGGAAGGACAGTCGCTGAGTGTTCGTGGCATCAACCTTGAAAATGAATGTTTTTCACATGGACAATTGTATGTTGTCTGTTCCCGTATCGGAATACCAACAAATTTATTTATATATGCACCAGAATGTTGTGTATCATAAAGTTTTAGAATACAAAACACTGTGTTTTTGGAATAAACATTTTTTTTTTTTCATTAATAATAACAGTTAGAATTCAATATTCATAGTTAAGACAGGACAGCGTCTGTCGGGTCAGCTAGTAAAGACAAAAAAATATTTAATAAATTATGGGTAGGGAGATTAAGAATTTACACAAATAGTAAGTATGAATAGGCATTGATGGCAGCAAAGGGCATACGTAAATACATTGAGATACAGAATACTTCAATGAATTCATTCAAACATTGTTTTCCAACACAGTCGAAATAGAAAATACCATAACACACCAAATGACTATGCCTCAGGTTAGTAAACAAACTAGAGTTACCGATTTAGGTCGTATTTAATTAAAACAAAATTAAATACAATTTATTTTAATTTACAAACGAATTTGTATTAATACAATTTCTTCCTCTAAATATCGGACACCTCTGAATAGCAAATAAAATTAAGGCACTTGAAAGTGTCCGGTAACAAGAGATTTCACTGAATTACAATAGTTATAATTTATAAACACATTTGCATTACAACAACACGACGAATAGCGACAATGGCGTCGAAAAAAAAAAAAAACAATTATCGTTTTAACGATAATGTTTGTCTTTTATCGTTTGAAACCTGTCTCCAACTGATTTCCGTCCTTCCACATCAATCTTTCTTTTTTCCATATGCATCTATTCCTGCAATAGGGATGTCTATACGCTCTCTTTTTGTGTTTACCGTCACCGTCAGACGAACGACGGTCGTTATTTTCCGCGATATCTTATAAAAAAAAATAATATATAAATTGGTATATAATACAGTCAAAATTCGAACTAGTCTAGTTTTAAAAATTAAATCTCACAGTGTAATTGAAGCAAAACTAGAATATCCTGTTCCAGACGTCAAAAAATCCCTGTGCTTGTCCTTATAGATGTACTTATTTCTACGTTACCACACTTAAAATTATTTTGAAAATCGATTTTTCCCAGATAATTCTGTATTTTTCAGATCTCAGGTTTCTTAAATAATATTTGTGAAAAAAAAAAAAATGAAATTCTTATCGTTACTTTATGATCCTGACGTTTAAAACTTACATTTCATACGTTCAAGGTCGGACAAAGATTTCCAATACATCGATTTTGCGCGGTTTAGGTCCGTCGTCGTACAGTTTAACTTCCAAATCAATTCCAAATATTCAAATGTCAGTAGATTTCCATTCAAAACACTGCGATCAGTTATTGCGACTTCTTGTAGTAGACGTTCAACGTAGTCTATTGCCACGCTTGCTATCACTATCCAAATTCGGCCACAAATACAAATCGTACACAACGCAGACTTATTACGGCAACCGTAATAGTAAATAGAAAACAATAATTTGAGTTCTAATCTTTTAAATGTGTAAATAAAAAAAGAATATTTCAAACACAGGGTTTATGAGACAAAAAAACGTGAGACAAATACGTTTTGAAAAGCTCAATAAGCGAATATACAGTAGGATGAATAAACTTTTATTGTAATGAAATTATTTTTGCCTATTAGGTTTCCGTTGAAACGAGATGATCGCGATGATTATTTTTCGGCCAGCAATGAAAATATTATAGTATTATATTTTTATTAGTTTAACTATGTTGTTTGCATAATTTTTATGTTAACAACGTTCCTATCAGTAGATTTTTAGGCTTTTTACAGTTTCTGAAAATATTATTTATGCACTGATGAGGTCATTTTTATGATTTTAATAGTAGTTATCTTAATATTTGAGATTAACTGGGTATTGCAGTAATGGTTTTATTATTATTTTTTTTTTTGTAAAACACAAATGTGCATTGAATATTAATATAAATCCTATTAGGACGTAGACACATTTGCAAAACATCAGAACGATTTTTGAATTATTTATTTATAATAGGCATGTGCAACCTGCTAGTATTTTTTAGTTATGAATTATTTTTATGTGAATCAAATCAATTTGGTCGAGACTACTTGAACATATTATAAAAATATTGTTATAAATTATCCGTCAAAAAACGCTTAAAAACGTTTTAAATTTAACATTTTAACGAACAACGTATAAATAACACAGCATTTCGCGTACCTACTATTTTTCTGTGTATGCAAGTATAATGTTTTACTACGCATAAAAATTGAAAAAAAAACGTATATAACTATAAATAATATTTGTATTTATTTACAATAAAAATTGCATAACAACACGTAAAAGGTGGCATCGGTAACAAAAAGTTACGTTTTAACTTTTGTAAACCTGGTCCCGCTATTTTCCGCCTTTCGTCCACAACAATCTTTCCTTTTTCCATTGGTACCTATTCTTGTAATACGGATTCTGTTTGTGCAGTTCTTTTTTGCGTTTGTTGTCACGGTCAGACGAATGGCGGTATTGATTTGCCGCGTGATCTTAACAGACAAAAAATTATATAAATTTGTATACAATACAGTTGAAACCCAAAATCCGTCAAAACGTGTTCCCAAACACCTCAAAATCGTTTTTAGCTATAGGCATTAGACCTGGAATTAACCGGGGTGAGGGTGTTATTAAAATAATTGGTTAAGACTAGTTTAAAAATTAAATCGCGCAATGTAATTGGATGTAAAATAGATTATCCCGTTACAGACGTTAAATCCATGTGCTTGTCCTAAAAAAAGTACTTATTTCTAAGTTTCTCCAGTTAAAATTACTCTCACAAATTCATTCACGCCAGATTATTCAATAGATTATATACCAATATTTTTCAGACACGACTAGTTAATTCCGGTTTTAACTATAGTGACAAATTTTCAAAGATATTTGTAAAAAAAAAAAAAAAATGTAATAAAAATTGTAAAGCTATGATACTGCTGTACATACATTTCGTACGCTCGAGTTCGGCTAAAGAATTTCTATACACTGTATGTGCATGGTTTAATTCCGTTGTCGTGTAGTGTATTTTCCTTTTCAATTTCAAATATTTAAATAAAAGTTGAATTCTGTTCTAATGTTTACGGGCAGTTCCTGAGATCTTGTAGTAAACGTACAACGTGTTGTATTGCTGCACTCGCCATCGCAATTCAAAATCGGCCACAAAAAAATTTCGTACGAAGCGGAGACTTTTTACGATACCCGAAATAGTAGATAGAAGTCAATGAAAAAAACGATTCGTCTGTTTGAATTTCAAAACAGCTATATCGATTAATCATTAAATAAACCGTACTTGGAGAGAAATTGTTTGTTTATATTTGGTTTCTGTCGAAACGGGATGATTATTTTATCGGCCAGCAGTCGAAGTATTATAATATTAAATTAGTATAGGTTTAACCATGTTGTGCATTATATTATATTATATTAGCAGGTCATAAAAAATTGTTCTTACTAATACGTTAGATAAATTTCAAAAACATTTTGATGATTATTGCACTTTTTATTTATTATAAGTTATGAAACTTCCAAGAATTTTTAGTTTTTAATTGATTTCAAATGCATAAAATCAGTTTGGTCGTGGATAAATACTTGAACGTTTTATACGAATTTCGTCATAAGCGTAACTTTGTAGTAATAAAACGCCCTTATATGCGTTTAAAGTAAAAATATTAATGGGAATCGTAAATATCAAGCACTTCGTGTACCTATCATTTTTCTGTGTATGCGAATACATTGTTTTACATATTGTACTACACATGAGTATTAGAAGAAAACGTATATTACATAAAATAAATTTTGTATAAGCACAATTGTAGAACAACACGTAGAAAGGAGTTACAAACAATCTCATTTTAACGTTTTAAACTGACTATTTGCTATACTTCTTCCTAAACAATATTTCTTTTTTCCAAAGGTACCTATTCCTGTATTACGGTCGCTCTCTGTAAAGTTCTTTTGTGCGTTTGCCATCACCTACAGACTAATATTGGTCTTGATTTGCCAAGAAATTTTATATGAATATCGAAATGCAATAGTTGTTTTTTTCGGCCGGCAATCGAACTATTATAATATAGTATTTATATTGGTTTACCTAAACACAGCATTATTTTTTCTATCAGACATCTTGAATCGATCTTTAACTATAGCTTCTTTTCCAAAATAATTTTTGGGTAAATCTGTGCACCGAACAGGTCTTAATTATTATTTTTATTGTAGTTTTCTAAATAGTTGAGAAAAAATGAGATAATGCATGATACCATCAGTTCCTAGTGTCAAATACTAAAGGTTGACCCCGATTGACGTTTTACTTGGGTCAAGCATATAAAATAAATCCGTATCTTACTTAACGATAGACGGAAGTTTTTGTTCGAGCATGTCCAATATAAATAAAGAAGAAGAATATGGTGGGTCGGAAGATTAAGAATCAACACAAATAGGAAATCTATGAGAGGCATTGCTGGCAGCAAAGGGCATGTGTAAATACATTGAGATACAGAATACATCAATTAATTTATTCGTACATTGTTTTTAACAGAGTCGAATTAGAAAAAGCCAAAAACGACAAAATGACTATGCATCAAGCTAGTAATCAAACTAAATTTACTGATTTTATGACTTATTTAATCAATGAAAAAAATGAATTAAATACAATTCATTTTTATATACAAAATAATTTGTATTAAAAAAAAAAACAATTTCATCCTCTAAATATCAGGCACCGCTCAATAGCCGTCATAATTATGGCACCCTAGGAGTGTCCTGTTATTAGAGGTTTTACTGAATTACAATAGATCATAATTTACAAACATTCTTGCATTAGGACTGCACGAAGAAAAGCGACAATGGTGTCGGAAAAATACAATTAACGTTTTAAAGGTTGAAAACTTTCTTTAACTGATTTCTATCGTTCTTCCACCTTTCTACTTGAAAAAAAACAAAAAACAAATGAAATTCTTATCGTTACTTTATGATCCTGACGTTTAAAACTTACATTTCATACGTTCAAGGTCGGACAAAGATTTCCAATACATCGATTTTGCATGGTTTAGGTCCGCCGTCGTACTGTTTAACTTCCGAATCAATTCCAAAAATTCAAATGTCAGTAGATTTCCGTTCAAAACATCGCGATCAGTTATTGTAACATCTTGTAGTAAACGTTCAACGTAGTCTATTGCCACGCTTGCCATCACATTCCAAATTCGGCCACAAATACAAATCGTACACAGCGGAGACTTATTACGACAACCGTAATAGTATATAGAAAACAGAAATTACAGGTGTAATCTTTAGTAGGTAATAAACAATGAAAATTACAAACACTATATAGACGTATATAGATGAGAGAAAAAAACCGTTTTGTCAGTGTCAATTTCTAAACGACTATATAGAATAGAAAACGAATATACAGTACAATGAGTGAACTTTTATTGTAATGAAATTATTTTTTACCTATTAGGTTACCGTCGAAACACGATGATCCCGATAATTGTTTTTCGGCCAGCAATCAAAATATCATAATATTTTATTTTTTTTGGTCATACTGTATTGTGTGCATTATTTTTATGTCTGTAAACAACATTCCTAACAGAAATTTTGATGAGATTTATAATTTTAACAGAGTTTCTGAATCAATTATCTGTACACTGTTGAGGTCATTTTTATGATTTTCAATGTAGTTTTTATAATAAATGAGAAAAACCGTAAAAAAATGTTGAAGTAATAATGTTTTATTATTATTATTATTTTTTTTTTGTAAATTACAAATGTGCAAAGAATATTTAAAAATATTATTCTAAGGACGTAAACAGATTTGCTTAACATTTTGATGTTTCATTAACTTTTCACTTATAAAAGACATTTGTAAATTTCTAGTATTTTTAATTATGAATTTTATTTATGTGAATTAAATCAATTAGGCCAAGAATACTTAAAAATGTTATACGGAGTTGTACTTTGTAGTCAAAAAACCCTTGAAAATATTTAAATTTAAAATTTCATTGCATTTCGCGTACCTACTTTTTCTGTATAATAATTTACTACCCATGGAAGTTGGAACAATACGTATATTACAAAAAATCATTCATTTATTTTGAATAAGACTTGCATAACAACACGTAAAAGTGCCATTGGTAAAAAAAAATTATCGTTTTATTTATCGTCTTTCTTCCACACCAATATTTCTTTTTTCCATTTGTATATATTCTTGTAATACGAATTCTGTCTGTACAGTTTAATCTTGCGTTTATTATTACCGTCAATAGAACAGCGCTCTTGATTTGCCGAGAGATCTAAAAAAAATAAAAAATTTAATTTAACATCCGAAATCCGTTTACAATAACCTAAAAATCAGTATAATAATCCGCGGCGTGGGTGTATTTTAAGAAATCGGAGAAGACATGATTAAAAAATAAATTATTCCATTGTTCCAGACGTTAAAGAAATCCCTGGACTAGACATAAACAATGTACTTATTTACTACGTATTAAAATACTATAGATAAAATTTCTTTTGAAAATCGATTTTCCCCAAATATAGTTATCACTAATTTTTTTCAGAAACGAATAGTTTATACTGGTTTTAACTATAGTGCTTGGTATTCGGAGATATTTGTAAAGAAAAAAAGCTGTGAAAATGATTTTTTATACATACACCTTGTATGTTCGAGTTCGGCCAAAGATTTTGCATACGCTGTTTGTACACGGTATAATTCCTTCGCTGTATAATGTGATTTCCTTTTTAGCTCCATATATTCATACGAATATTGGTTTTTGTCCGGATGTTTGCGGTCAGTAATCCTGACGTCTCGGAGTAAACGTTCAACGTGTTGTATAGCCGCAGACGCCATTGCAGACCAAAATTAGCAACAAAAAAAATGTCGTACGAAGCCGGGATTTTTTACGATAACCGTAACCGTAGACAGAAAGTAATAATTGAACGTGTTTACTTTTAAGTGTGTGGGTAATAACAAAAACATTTGCGAACTTAAAGTTTATAGACGAGAGAAAAAGAAAGGTATGTCTGTGTACATTTCTTAAAGGCTTTTAAGATCATTAGTAAACGATTAAACAGTACGATAAATTTGTCGTAATGAAATTATTTGTATCTATTTGGTTCCCGTCGAAATGCAATGATTTTTAATCCGGCTAGATATCAATCTATAATAATATTTTTTTTTGTGTATTGGTTTAACTGTAACGTGCATAATTTTTTTACAACCTTAATAACTTTTCTTTTAGAATACCAAATCGACATATCGAGTATAGCCTCTTTTCAAAAAGAATTAACGATTTAATCCTGTGCACTAAAAATAGGGAATTTTCATAATTTTCATTGTAGTATTCTAAATAATTGAGAAAAAAAGGATAAAAATCAATGGCAATAATGGAAATATTATTTATGTTTTGTTGTATCACACAAATTCTCGCAGAATATCAAAATGAAAAATATTAAGACAAATTTCCAAATCATTTTGATAATTTTTTAACAATTTATTCATAATAGGCAATTGATACTTCCTAGTATTTTTAGTTTTGACATGGTATCATGTGCATAAAATCGGTTGGCCAGAAGACGATACTTGAAGATATTACAACAGGTTCCTAATATGTTGTACTTGGTTGTCAAAAAACACATATAAGCGATTAAAGTTAACATTGTAATGGAAATCGTAAATACCAAGGCAATTACCATACCAACCATTTATCGTCTTAAGCGATTATAATGATTTACAACCAATGAACATTGGAAGAAAACATATGTTTTAATAAATTATTTATGTAGAAAAAAAATTGCATAATAACACGTAAAAAGGTGGCATTGGTAACAAAAAATCGTTTTAACGTTTGTGAACCGGCTTCTGTAATTTTTCGTCTCTCTCTCACACCAAACATTCCTTTTTCTATTGGTACCTATGCCATCATTGTCACCATCAGCCAAACGGCGGTCTTTATTTTCCACGAGATCTAAACATAAAAAAAATGTCGGTTAAAACCCGAAATCAGTCAAAACCAGTTATCAAAAACTTCTAAATTTTGTTTTAACTATTATCAATAGAACCGAAAAAAACGGCAGGGTAGGCGTATTTAAATTAATAGGTCGATACTAGTTTAAAAAATCAAATCTCGCAGTGTAATTGAATCTGAATTAGTTTGTCCTGTTCCAGACGTTTATTATTCCTATGCTAGTCTCGAAAAAGGTAAATATTTCTCAGTTTCCCATTCAAAATTTCTTTTGATAATCGATTTTTGCCATGAAATCCTATTTAATATTATTAATGTTATTTATCAATATTTTTCAGGCACCACTAGTTAATTCCGGTTTTAACAGTAGGATCTCATTTCCGGTAATATTTGTGAACAAAAAAATATAAAAAAATAGTTAATTTATGATACTGATGTTTTATACATACAATACATATGTTGAAGTTAAGTCAATGACTTTTTATACGCTTTTTGTACACGGTTAAATTCTGTCGTCGTACAATGTAATTTCCATTTCAGTTCCATATATTCAAGTAAAAGTTGATTTTCGTTCAAAATTTTGCTGTCAGTTATGTTGCCGTCTTGCAGTAAACGTACAACCATTTGCATTGACGCACAAAAAAATGTCGTACGAAGCAGAGACTTTTTACGATGACCGTAATAGTGGATTGAAAACAATAAAAAAACAATTTTACTGTTAAAATTTAATATTATTTTATTTGTATCTAAAAAAATTAACGATTTAAACTGTGCACTGAATAGATAAACGAGTAAGAATGAGAAAATGTATGGTAATAATTGTTTTATTCTTTTTTTTTTTTCAGTAAATCACATTTGTGCATAGAATATTAATGTCCATCCTTTTAAGATGTAGACAAATGTTCAAAGCATTTAGATGATTTTTTGAACTATTTACTTATATTAGGCATTTGATACTTTCTAGTATTTTTTGTTTTGGCTTGGTTTCGTGTGCATAAAATCAGTTAGGCCTAGGATTTATAGTTGAACAAATTATACATATTAAAGGTTCGTTACGTGTTGTATTTGTCGGTAGTAAAAAAACTATTAGGCATTTAAAGTCAATATTTTAATGGGATTCTTAAATATCGGACATGTATTTTTCGGCATATGCGAGTAAAATGTTTTACTACCAATGAGAATTAGATGTGAACGTATATTTCCATAAATCATCTATTTATAAACACAATTGCATAATTACACATAGAAAACCGACAGTGGCGTTGGTAACATAATAATCAATTATCTTTTTCAACTTTTAAAACCTGTCTCCGGCTTTTTTTCGTCTTTCTTCCACACTAATCTTTCCTTCTTCCATTTGTATCTTTTTCTGCAATATGGAGCCTGTCTGTATGCACGTATTTTGTGATTGTTGTCACAGTAAAACAAACGACGGTCTGTATTTACTGCTAGATCTAAAAATATATGTATAGATATATGTATATATATATATATGGATATATAATACAATTAAAACACGAAATTTGTTAATATATGTTTCCAAAAAACCTCAAAATCTGTTTTGACTATTGTCATACGAACTGTAATTAACTTTCGCCTGGGGTTTAACTAACCCGTCGAAACTTGTTCTAAAAACAAATTTTACAGTCAAATTGAATCGAAATTAGATTATACAGTTCCAGTCATGAATAATCTTTATGCTCGTCCTATTAAAAGTTTTTTTTTTTTATTATTATTTCCTTGTTAAAATTACTTTTGAAAATCGATAATCGCCAGATTTTGGTTTTAACTATAGTAACTGGGTTCCGGTGAATATGTGAAAAAAAAAAAAATAGTTTACCTATAATTTTGATGTTTTATACATACATTTTGTACGTTCGAGTTCGGCTATAGATTTGCTATAGGCAGTTTTTGCACGATTTAATTCCGCCGCCGTACAGTTCAACTTTCATTTCAGTTCTAGATATTCAAACGATATTTGATTTTCTTTCAAAATTCTGCTATCAGTTATTGTGATTTTCCGTAATAAATGTTCAACGTGTTGTACTGCTGAACTTGCCATCACAGTCACAATACGGCCAAACAAAATTTCCAACGAAGGAGGTGAGACTTTTTACAATAACCGTAATTGTAGATAGAAAACAGTGAAAAAAACGATTTGTCTGTTTCTATTTCAAAACGGCTATTTCAAAACGGCTATTAATAAACGATTAAAACCATCTATGATTGGACTATTATTGTAGTGAAATTGTTCGTATCTATTTGGTTTCCGTCGTAACGCGATGATGTTTTTTTCGGCCAGTAGTCGAACAGTTTTAATATATTATTTATATTGGTTTTACTTGGATTTTTTCTCTAGCCCCTTTTCTAAAATAATTATGGATTTTAATCTGCGCACTAAAAAGTTCATATTTATTATTTTCATCGTAGTTTTCCAAATAGTTGATGATAAAACATATGGCAATACATTTTTAGTAATATATTGCTATCGGTTACTAGCGTCAAATACTAAGCTAAGTATTGACCCTTGATAAACTTGAGACAAGCATATAAAATAAAACTGTATCTTACTCAAAGCTAGACGGAGGTCTCTGTTTGAGCATGTCAAATATAAATAAAGAAGAAGACTATGAAGAAAGTGATGGGTCGGAAGAATAAGAATCTACAGAAATAGGAAAACTTCAAAACTTCTAAACTTTGTTTTAACTATTTTTATTAGAACCGAAAATAACCGCAGGGTTTGGCGTATTTAAGTAAATCGGTGGAGACTAGTTTAAAGAATCAAATTTCTCAGTGTAATTGAATCTGAATTAGTTTGTACTGTTCTAGACGTTTATAAATTCCTATGCTAGTCTCAAAAAAGGTAAAAATATAAAATAAATAGTAAATTTATGATACTGATGTTTTATACATAAATTCGTACGTTTGAGTTTGGCTA
The DNA here is from genome assembly GCA_956483605.1 of Tuberolachnus salignus. Taxonomy (NCBI): domain Eukaryota; kingdom Metazoa; phylum Arthropoda; class Insecta; order Hemiptera; family Aphididae; genus Tuberolachnus; species Tuberolachnus salignus. The sequence goes on from OY101429.1 coordinate 53,759,938, forward strand.
ATGATTTTTTATACGTTGTTTGTACACGGTTAAAATCTATTTTCGTACAATGTAATTTCCATTTCAGTTCCATATATTCAAACAAAAGTTGATTTTCGTTCAAAACTTTGCTGTCAGTTATGCTGCCGTCATGCAGTTAACGTACAACGTGCTGTATTGCTTTACTTGCCATCGCAGTTCAAATTCGGCCACAATAAATTGTCGTACGAAATTGTCGAGACTTTTTAGGATAAACGTAATAGTAGATAGAAAAAACAATGAAAAACGAATTGACTGTTAGAATTACAAAACAGCTATGTCTATTAGTAATTCAACATTACGTCGATTGAACTATTGCTATAGTATTATTGTTTTACATTTTTGGTTTCGGTCCAAACATGATGATTGTTTTTCCGGACAGCAATCGAAATAATATAAAAAAATATAATTGTATTGGTTTACCCATGTTGTGCATATTTGTTCTATCAGTAAAAAAATTTTTCGTTCTGAATTCTTTAATTGATTTTCATGTAAAGCACCTTCTCTAAAATAATTACGGATTTAATCTGTGCACTGAATTGGACTATTTCTTTTTTCCATTTTAGTTTTCATAATAATCCTGTAAGAACGAGAAAATCTATAGTAATAATAGTTTTACATTTTATTTTTTTTCTGTAAATTACAATGTACATAGAATATAAATATTGATCCTTTTAAGATGTAGACAAATATACAAGGATTTTTGATAATATTTCAATTATTTATTTATATCAGGCATTTGTTACTTTCAGTTATTTTTTGTTTTTACTTAATTTCATGTGAATAAAATCAATCTGGCCAAGGATTTATAGTTGAACAAATTTTACATATTATATGTTCGTCACGTGTAGTACTTGTCGATAGTAAAAAAAAACTCTTAGAAGCATTTAATGTCAATATTATTATGGGAATTTTAAATATCAGATATATCTCATTTTTCGGTATATACGAGTACAAAGTTTTACTACCAATGAGAATAAGATGTGAACGTTTATTATATTAAATAATTTATTTACAAACTAAATTGCATAATTACAAGGAAAAAAGCGATAGGAGCATCATTTATTGTAGATAAGCTATTTTTTATTAAACGATGGTGGCAGGATGGAAGTATTTCGGCAAGGGTAGTCCCCGGCCCACCAGCGATGCCATAAAAAAAAAAAATAAAAAAATGGTTGCCGGCGATGAGGGCGGCCTTCGCCAGCAGACTGGCAGGCAAGGAGGGGAGCCTAAAGCTTTATGGCCAGGCTTCTTAAAATAAACGTCGATGGTGAGAGGGAGGCGCAGGACCTCGCGTTCGCTACGACAAAAATGAGCAAATGAAGAAGGAATTTTAAAAGGAATGTAAAAATTTCAACCTCCCCCTCAAATTTAAGATAAATCTACCTATTGTTCAACGAACCACCTAAAAATATAAATACCCTAAGCTTATTGAGTGTTTTTACACCCAACATGCCAGTAAAATATATAATTTGACAAAAATGAGCAAATGAAGAAAGAATTTTAAGAGAAATGTAAAAATATCAAACATCCCCTCAAATTTAGAGGCATTCTTCATTTGTTCAACGAAACACCAAAATAATGAAAACTCTATACTTCTTGAGTGATTTGACACTAAACATGCCAGGAAAATATCAAATTTGACATAAACGAGGACATGAAGAATGTATTTTGAGAAGAATGTAAAAATATAAATCTCGCCCTCAAACATAAGAAGCTCTACCCTTTGATAAACAAAACGCATAAAATATGAAAACCATAAGCTTTTTGAGTGATTTGACACCAAACATGCCAGGAAAATATCAAATATGACATAAACGAGGAAATGAAGAAAGAATTTTAAGAGAAATGTAAAAATATCAAACATCCCCTCAAATTTAAAAACATACTTCATTTGTTCAACGAAACCACATAATAAGGAAAACTCTATACTTCTTGAGTGATTTCACACCAAAAATGCTAGGAAAATATCAAATTTGACAAAAATGAGGAAATGAAGAAAGAATTTTAAGAGAAATGTAAAAATATCAAACTTCCTTTCAAATTTAAAAACATACTTCATTTGTTCAACGAAACCACAAAATAATGAAAACTCTATACTTCTTGAGTGATTTGACACCAAACATGCCAGGAAAATATCAAATTTGACAAAAAAGAGGAAATGAAGAAAGAATTTTAAGAGAAATGTAAAAATATCAAACTTCCCATCAAATTTAGAGGCATTCTTCATTTGTTCAACGAAACCACAAAATAATGAAAACTCAATACTTCTTGAATGATTTGACACCAAACATGCCAGGAAAATATCAAATTTGACATAAATGAGGAAATGAAGAAAGAATTTTAAGAGAAATGTAAAAATATCAAACTTCCCCTCAAATTTAGAGGCATTCTTCATTTGTTCAACAAAACCACAAAATAATGAAAACTCTATACTTCTTGAGTGATTTGACACCAAACATGCCAGGAAAATATCAAATTTGACATAAACGAGGACATGAAGAATGTATTTTGAGAAGAATGTAAAAAAAAAAAACTTCCCCTAAAATTTAGAGGTATTCTTCATTTGTTCAACGAAACCACATAATAATGAAAACTCTATACTTCCTGAGTGATTTCACACCAAAAATGCGAGGAAAATATCAAATTTGACAAAAATGAGGAAATGAAGAAAGAATTTTAAGAGAAATGTAAAAATATCAAACTTCCCCTCAAATTTAAAAACATACTTCATTTGTTCAACGAAACCACATAATAATGAAAACTCTATACTTCTTGAGTGATTTCACACCAAAAATGCCAGGAAAATATCAAATTTGACAAAAATGAGGAAACGAAGAAAGAATTTTAAGAGAAATGTAAAAATATCAAACTTCCCCTCAAATTTAAAAACATACTTCATTTGTTCAACGAAACCACATAATAATGAAAACTCTATACTTCTTGAGTGATTTGACACCAAACATGCCAGGAAAATATCAAATTTGACAAAAATGAGGAAATGAAGAAAGTATTTTGAGGAGAATGTAAAAATATCAAACTTCCCCTCAAATTTAAAAACATACTTCATTTGTTCAACGAAACCACATAATAATGAAAACTCTATACTTCTTGAGTGATTTGACACCAAACATGCCAGGAAAATATCAAATTTGACATAAATGAGGAAATGAAGAAAGTATTTTGAGGAGAATGTAAAAATATCAAACTTCCCCTAAAATTTAGAGGTATTCTTCATTTGTTCAACGAAAACATATAATAATGAAAACTCTATACTTCTTGAGTGATTTGACACCAAACATGCCAAGAAAAAATCTTATTTGACAAAAATGAGGAAATAAAGAAAGAATTTTAAGAGAAAAGTAAAAATATCAAACTTCCCCTCAAATTTAAAAACATACTTCATTTGTTCAACGAAACCACATAATAATGAAAACTCTATACTTCTTGAGTGATTTGACACCAAACATGCCAGGAAAATATCAAATTTGACATAAATGAGGAAATGAAGAAGTATTTTGAGGAGAATGTAAAAATATCAAACTTCCCCTAAAATTTAGAGGCATTCTTCATTTGTTCAACGAAACCATATAATAATGAAAACTCTATACTTCTTGAGTGATTTCACACCAAAAATGCCAGGAAAATATCTAATTTGACAAAAATGAGGAAATGAAGAAAGAATTTTAAGAGAAATGTAAAAATATCAAACTACCCCTCAAATTTAAAAACATACTTCATTTGTTCCACGAAACCACAAAATAATGAAAACTCTATACTTCTTGAGTGATTTCACACCAAACATGCCAAGAAAAAATCTTATTTGACAAAAATGAGGAAATGAAGAAAGAATTTTAAGAGAAAAGTAAAAATATCAAACTTCCCCTCAAATTTAAAAACATACTTCATTTGTTCCACGAAACCACAAAATAATGAAAACTCTATACTTCTTGAGTGATTTCACACCAAACATGCCAAGAAAAAATCTTATTTGACAAAAATGAGGAAATGAAGAAAGAATTTTAAGAGAAAAGTAAAAATATCAAACTTCCCCTCAAATTTAAAAACATACTTCATTTGTTCAACGAAACCACATAATAATGAAAACTCTATACTTCTTGAGTGATTTGACACCAAACATGCCAAGAAAAAATCTTATTTGACAAAAATGAGGAAATGAAGAAAGAATTTTAAGAGAAATGTAAAAATATAAAACTTCCCCTCAAATTTAAAAACATACTTCATTTGTTCAACGAAACCACATAATAATGAAAACTGTATACTTCCTGAGTGATTTCACACCAAAAATGCCAGGAAAATATCAAATTTGACAAAAATGAGGAAACGAAGAAAGAATTTTAAGAGAAATGTAAAAATATCAAACTTCCCCTCAAATTTAAAAACATACTTCATTTGTTCAACGAAACCACATAATAATGAAAACTCTATACTTCTTGAGTGATTTGACACCAAACATGCCAGGAAAATATAAAATTTGACATAAATGAGGAAATGAAGGAAGAATTTTAAGAGAAATGTAAAAATATCAAACTTCCCCTCAAATTTAAAAACATACTTCATTTGTTCAACGAAACCACATAATAATGAAAACTCTATACTTCTTGAGTGATTTGACATCAAACATGCCAGGAAAATATCAAATTTGACATAAATGAGGAAATGAAGAAAGTATTTTGAGGAGAATGTAAAAATATCAAACTTCCCCTAAAATTTAGAGGTATTCTTCATTTGTTCAACGAAAACATATAATAATGAAAACTCTATACTACTTGAGTGATTTGACACCAAACATGCCAAGAAAAAATCTTATTTGACAAAAATGAGGAAATAAAGAAAGAATTTTAAGAGAAAAGTAAAAATATCAAACTTCCCCTCAAATTTAAAAACATACTTCATTTGTTCAACGAAACCACATAATAATGAAAACTCTATACTTCTTGAGTGATTTGACACCAAACATGCCAGGAAAATATCAAATTTGACATAAATGAGGAAATGAAGAAGTATTTTGAGGAGAATGTAAAAATATCAAACTTCCCCTAAAATTTAGAGGCATTCTTCATTTGTTCAACGAAACCACAAAATAATGAAAACTCTATACTTCTTGAGTGATTTCACACCAAACATGCCAAGAAAAAATCTTATTTGACAAAAATGAGGAAATGAAGAAAGAATTTTAAGAGAAATGTAAAAATATCAAACTTCCCCTCAAATTTAAAAACATACTTCATTTGTTCAACGAAACCACATAATAATGAAAACTCTATACTTCTTGAGTGATTTGACACCAAACATGCCAAGAAAAAATCTTATTTGACAAAAATGAGGAAATGAAGAAAGAATTTTAAGAGAAATGTAAAAATATAAAACTTCCCCTCAAATTTAAAAACATACTTCATTTGTTCAACGAAACCACATAATAATGAAAATTCTATACTTCCTGAGTGATTTCACACCAAAAATGCCAGGAAAATATCAAATTTGACAAAAATGAGGAATGAAGAAAGAATTTTAAGAGAAATGTAAAAATATCAAACTTCCCCTCAAATTTAAAAACATACTTCATTTGTTCAACGAAACCACATAATAATGAAAACTCTATACTTCTTGAGTGATTTCACACCAAAAATGCCAGGAAAATATCAAATTTGACAAAAATGAGGAAATGAAGAAAGAATTTTAAGAGAAAAGTAAAAATATCAAACTTCCGCTCAAATTTAAAAACATACTTCATTTGTTCAACGAAACCACATAATAATGAAAACTCTATACTTCCTGAGTGATTTCACACCAATAATGCCAGGAAAATATCAAATTTGACAAAAATGAGGAAACGAAGAAAGAATTTTAAGAGAAATGTAAAAATATCAAACTTCCCCTCAAATTTAATAACATACTTCATTTGTTCAACGAAACCACATAATAATGAAAACTCTATACTTCTTGAGTGATTTGACACCAAACATGCCAGGAAAATATAAAATTTGACATAAATGAGGAAATGAAGAAAGAATTTTAAGAGAAATGTAAAAATATCAAACTTCCCCTCAAATTTAAAAACATACTTCATTTGTTCAACGAAACCACATAATAATGAAAACTCTATACTTCTTGAGTGATTTGACACCAAACATGCCAGGAAAATATCAAATTTGACATAAATGAGGAAACGAAGAAAGTATTTTGAGGAGAATGTAAAAATATCAAACTTCCCCTAAAATTTAGAGGTATTCTTCATTTGTTCAACGAAAACATATAATAATGAAAACTCTATACTTCTTGAGTGATTTGACACCAAACATGCCAAGAAAAAATCTTATTTGACAAAAATGAGGAAATAAAGAAAGAATTTTAAGAGAAAAGTAAAAATATCAAACTTCCCCTCAAATTTAAAAACATACTTCATTTGTTCAACGAAACCACATAATAATGAAAACTCTATACTTCTTGAGTGATTTGACACCAAACATGCCAGGAAAATATCAAATTTGACATAAATGAGGAAATGAAGAAGTATTTTGAGGAGAATGTAAAAATATCAAACTTCCCCTAAAATTTAGAGGCATTCTTCATTTGTTCAACGAAACCATATAATAATGAAAACTCTATACTTCTTGAGTGATTTCACACCAAAAATGCCAGGAAAATATCTAATTTGACAAAAATGAGGAAATGAAGAAAGAATTTTAAGAGAAATGTAAAAATATCAAACTACCCCTCAAATTTAAAAACATACTTCATTTGTTCCACGAAACCACAAAATAATGAAAACTCTATACTTCTTGAGTGATTTCACACCAAACATGCCAAGAAAAAATCTTATTTGACAAAAATGAGGAAATGAAGAAAGAATTTTAAGAGAAAAGTAAAAATATCAAACTTCCCCTCAAATTTAAAAACATACTTCATTTGTTCCACGAAACCACAAAATAATGAAAACTCTATACTTCTTGAGTGATTTCACACCAAACATGCCAAGAAAAAATCTTATTTGACAAAAATGAGGAAATGAAGAAAGAATTTTAAGAGAAAAGTAAAAATATCAAACTTCCGCTCAAATTTAAAAACATACTTCATTTGTTCAACGAAACCACATAATAATGAAAACTCTATACTTCCTGAGTGATTTCACACCAATAATGCCAGGAAAATATCAAATTTGACAAAAATGAGGAAACGAAGAAAGAATTTTAAGAGAAATGTAAAAATATCAAACTTCCCCTCAAATTTAATAACATACTTCATTTGTTCAACGAAACCACATAATAATGAAAACTCTATACTTCTTGAGTGATTTGACACCAAACATGCCAGGAAAATATAAAATTTGACATAAATGAGGAAATGAAGAAAGAATTTTAAGAGAAATGTAAAAATATCAAACTTCCCCTCAAATTTAAAAACATACTTCATTTGTTCAACGAAACCACATAATAATGAAAACTCTATACTTCTTGAGTGATTTGACACCAAACATGCCAGGAAAATATCAAATTTGACATAAATGAGGAAATGAAGAAAGTATTTTGAGGAGAATGTAAAAATATCAAACTTCCCCTAAAATTTAGAGGTATTCTTCATTTGTTCAACGAAAACATATAATAATGAAAACTCTATACTTCTTGAGTGATTTGACACCAAACATGCCAAGAAAAAATCTTATTTGACAAAAATGAGGAAATAAAGAAAGAATTTTAAGAGAAAAGTAAAAATATCAAACTTCCCCTCAAATTTAAAAACATACTTCATTTGTTCAACGAAACCACATAATAATGAAAACTCTATACTTCTTGAGTGATTTGACACCAAACATGCCAGGAAAATATCAAATTTGACATAAATGAGGAAATGAAGAAGTATTTTGAGGAGAATGTAAAAATATCAAACTTCCCCTAAAATTTAGAGGCATTCTTCATTTGTTCAACGAAACCATATAATAATGAAAACTCTATACTTCTTGAGTGATTTCACACCAAAAATGCCAGGAAAATATCTAATTTGACAAAAATGAGGAAATGAAGAAAGAATTTTAAGAGAAATGTAAAAATATCAAACTACCCCTCAAATTTAAAAACATACTTCATTTGTTCCACGAAACCACAAAATAATGAAAACTCTATACTTCTTGAGTGATTTCACACCAAACATGCCAAGAAAAAATCTTATTTGACAAAAATGAGGAAATGAAGAAAGAATTTTAAGAGAAAAGTAAAAATATCAAACTTCCCCTCAAATTTAAAAACATACTTCATTTGTTCCACGAAACCACAAAATAATGAAAACTCTATACTTCTTGAGTGATTTCACACCAAACATGCCAAGAAAAAATCTTATTTGACAAAAATGAGGAAATGAAGAAAGAATTTTAAGAGAAAAGTAAAAATATCAAACTTCCCCTCAAATTTAAAAACATACTTCATTTGTTCAACGAAACCACATAATAATGAAAACTCTATACTTCTTGAGTGATTTGACACCAAACATACCAAGAAAAAATCTTATTTGACAAAAATGAGGAAATGAAGAAAGAATTTTAAGAGAAATGTAAAAATATAAAACTTCCCCTCAAATTTAAAAACATACTTCATTTGTTCAACGAAACCACATAATAATGAAAACTGTATACTTCCTGAGTGATTTCACACCAAAAATGCCAGGAAAATATCAAATTTGACAAAAATGAGGAAACGAAGAAAGAATTTTAAGAGAAATGTAAAAATATCAAACTTCCCCTCAAATTTAAAAACATACTTCATTTGTTCAACGAAACCACATAATAATGAAAACTCTATACTTCTTGAGTGATTTGACACCAAACATGCCAGGAAAATATCAAATTTGACATAAATGAGGAAATGAAGAAAGTATTTTGAGGAGAATGTAAAAATATCAAACTTCCCCTAAAATTTAGAGGTATTCTTCATTTGTTCAACGAAAACATATAATAATGAAAACTCTATACTTCTTGAGTGATTTGACACCAAACATGCCAAGAAAAAATCTTATTTGACAAAAATGAGGAAATAAAGAAAGAATTTTAAGAGAAAAGTAAAAATATCAAACTTCCCCTCAAATTTAAAAACATACTTCATTTGTTCAACGAAACCACATAATAATGAAAACTCTATACTTCTAGAGTGATTTGACACCAAACATGCCAGGAAAATATCAAATTTGACATAAATGAGGAAATGAAGAAGTATTTTGAGGAGAATGTAAAAATATCAAACTTCCCCTAAAATTTAGAGGCATTCTTCATTTGTTCAACGAAACCATATAATAATGAAAACTCTATACTTCTTGAGTGATTTCACACCAAAAATGCCAGGAAAATATCTAATTTGACAAAAATGAGGAAATGAAGAAAGAATTTTAAGAGAAATGTAAAAATATCAAACTACCCCTCAAATTTAAAAACATACTTCATTTGTTCCACGAAACCACAAAATAATGAAAACTCTATACTTCTTGAGTGATTTCACACCAAACATGCCAAGAAAAAATCTTATTTGACAAAAATGAGGAAATGAAGAAAGAATTTTAAGAGAAAAGTAAAAATATCAAACTTCCCCTCAAATTTAAAAACATACTTCATTTGTTCCACGAAACCACAAAATAATGAAAACTCTATACTTCTTGAGTGATTTCACACCAAACATGCCAAGAAAAAATCTTATTTGACAAAAATGAGGAAATGAAGAAAGAATTTTAAGAGAAAAGTAAAAATATCAAACTTCCCCTCAAATTTAAAAACATACTTCATTTGTTCAACGAAACCACATAATAATGAAAACTCTATACTTCTTGAGTGATTTGACACCAAACATGCCAAGAAAAAATCTTATTTGACAAAAATGAGGAAATGAAGAAAGAATTTTAAGAGAAATGTAAAAATATAAAACTTCCCCTCAAATTTAAAAACATACTTCATTTGTTCAACGAAACCACATAATAATGAAAACTCTATACTTCTTGAGTGATTTGACACCAAACATGCCAAGAAAAAATCTTATTTGACAAAAATGAGGAAATGAAGAAAGAATTTTAAGAGAAATGTAAAAATATAAAACTTCCCCTCAAATTTAAAAACATACTTCATTTGTTCAACGAAACCACATAATAATGAAAATTCTATACTTCCTGAGTGATTTCACACCAAAAATGCCAGGAAAATATCAAATTTGACAAAAATGAGGAATGAAGAAAGAATTTTAAGAGAAATGTAAAAATATCAAACTTCCCCTCAAATTTAAAAACATACTTCATTTGTTCAACGAAACCACATAATAATGAAAACTCTATACTTCTTGAGTGATTTCACACCAAAAATTCCAGGAAAATATCAAATTTGACAAAAATGAGGAAATGAAGAAAGAATTTTAAGAGAAAAGTAAAAATATCAAACTTCCGCTCAAATTTAAAAACATACTTCATTTGTTCAACGAAACCACATAATAATGAAAACTCTATACTTCCTGAGTGATTTCACACCAATAATGCCAGGAAAATATCAAATTTGACAAAAATGAGGAAACGAAGAAAGAATTTTAAGAGAAATGTAAAAATATCAAACTTCCCCTCAAATTTAAAAACATACTTCATTTGTTCAACGAAACCACATAATAATGAAAACTCTATACTTCTTGAGTGATTTGACACCAAACATGCCAGGAAAATATAAAATTTGACATAAATGAGGAAATGAAGAAAGTATTTTGAGGAGAATGTAAAAATATCAAACTTCCCCTAAAATTTAGAGGTATTCTTCATTTGTTCAACGAAAACATATAATAATGAAAACTCTATACTTCTTGAGTGATTTGACACCAAACATGCCAAGAAAAAATCTTATTTGACAAAAATGAGGAAATAAAGAAAGAATTTTAAGAGAAAAGTAAAAATATCAAACTTCCCCTCAAATTTAAAAACATACTTCATTTGTTCAACGAAACCACATAATAATGAAAACTCTATACTTCTTGAGTGATTTGACACCAAACATGCCAGGAAAATATCAAATTTGACATAAATGAGGAAATGAAGAAGTATTTTGAGGAGAATGTAAAAATATCAAACTTCCCCTAAAATTTAGAGGCATTCTTCATTTGTTCAACGAAACCATATAATAATGAAAACTGTATACTTCTTGAGTGATTTCACACCAAAAATGCCAGGAAAATATCTAATATGACAAAAATGAGGAAATGAAGAAAGAATTTTAAGAGAAATGTAAAAATATCAAACTACCCCTCAAATTTAAAAACATACTTCATTTGTTCCACGAAACCACAAAATAATGAAAACTCTATACTTCTTGAGTGATTTCACACCAAACATGCCAAGAAAAAATCTTATTTGACAAAAATGAGGAAATGAAGAATGAATTTTAAGAGAAAAGTAAAAATATCAAACTTCCCCTCAAATTTAAAAACATACTTCATTTGTTCAACGAAACCACATAATAATGAAAACTCTATACTTCTTGAGTGATTTGACACCAAACATGCCAGGAAAATATAAAATTTGACATAAATGAGGAAATGAAGAAAGAATTTTAAGAGAAATGTAAAAATATCAAACTTCCCCTCAAATTTAAAAACATACTTCATTTGTTCAACGAAACCACATAATAATGAAAACTCTATACTTCTTGAGTGATTTGACACCAAACATGCCAGGAAAATATCAAATTTGACATAAATGAGGAAATGAAGAAGTATTTTGAGGAGAATGTAAAAATATCAAACTTCCCCTAAAATTTAGAGGCATTCTTCATTTGTTCAACGAAACCATATAATAATGAAAACTCTATACTTCTTGAGTGATTTGACACCAAACATGCCAGGAAAATATAAAATTTGACATAAATGAGGAAATGAAGAAAGAATTTTAAGAGAAATGTAAAAATATCAAATTTCCCTCAAATTTAAAAACATACTTCATTTGTTCAACGAAACCACATAATAATGAAAACTCTATACTTCTTGAGTTATTTGACACCAAACATGCCAGGAAAATATCAAATTTGACAAAAATGAGGAAATGAAGAAAGTATTTTGAGGAGAATGTAAAAATATCAAACTTCCCCTAAAATTTAGAGGTATTCTTCATTTGTTTAACGAAAACATATAATAATGAAAACTCTATACTTCTTGAGTGATTTGACACCAAACATGCCAAGAAAAAATCTTATTTGACAAAAATGAGGAAATAAAGAAAGAATTTTAAGAGAAAAGTAAAAATATCAAACTTCCCCTCAAATTTAAAAACATACTTCATTTGTTCAACGAAACCACATAATAATGAAAACTCTATATTTCTTGAGTGATTTGACATCAAACATGCCAGGAAAATATCAAATTTGACATAAATGAGGAAATGAAGAAAGAATTTTAAGAGAAATGTAAAAATATCAAACTTCCCCTAAAATTTAAAAACATACTTCATTTGTTCAACGAAACCACATAATAATGAAAACTCTATACTTCTTGAGTGATTTGACACCAAACATGCCAGGAAAATATAAAATTTGACATAAATGAGGAAATGAAGAAAGAATTTTAAGAGAAATGTAAAAATATCAAACTTCCCCTAAAATTTAGAGGCATTCTTCAATTGTTCAACGAAACCACATAATAATGAAAACTCTATACTTCTTGAGTGATTTGACACCAAACATGCCAGGAAAATATCAAATTTGACATAAATGAGGAAATGAAGAAAGTATTTTGAGGAGAATGTAAAAATATCAAACTTCTCCTCAAATTTAAAAAAAAACTTCATTTGTTCAACGAAACCACATAATAATGAAAACTCTATACTTCTTGAGTGATTTGACACCAAACATGCCAGGAAAATATCAAATTTGACATATATGAGGAAATGAAGAAGTATTTTGAGGAGAATGTAAAAATATCAAACTTCCCCTCAAATTTAAAAACATACTTCATTTGTTCAACGAAACCACATAATAATGAAAACTCTATACTTCCTGAGTGATTTCACACCAAAAATGCCAGGAAAATATCAAATTTGACAAAAATGAGGAAATGAAGAAAGAATTTTAAGAGAAATGTAAAAATATCAAACTACCCCTCAAATTTGAAATCATACTTCATTTGTTCCACGAAACCACAAAATAATGAAAACTCTATACTTCTTGAGTGATTTCACACCAAACATGCCAAGAAAAAATCTTATTTGACAAAAATGAGGAAATGAAGAAAGAATTTTAAGAGAAATGTAAAAATATCAAACTTCCCCTCAAATTTAAAAACATACTTCATTTGTTCAACGAAACCACATAATAATGAAAACTCTATACTTCTTGAGTGATTTGACACCAAACATGCCAAGAAAAAATCTTATTTGACAAAAATGAGGAAATGAAGAAAGAATTTTAAGAGAAATGTAAAAATATCAAACTTCCCCTCAAATTTAAAAACATACTTCATTTGTTCAACAAAACCACATAATAATGAAAACTCTATACTTCTTGAGTGATTTCACACCAAAAATGCCAGGAAAATATCAAATTTGACAAAAATGAGGAAATGAAGAAAGAATTTTAAGAGAAAAGTAAAAATATCAAACTTCCCTTCAAATTTAAAAACATACTTCATTTGTTCAACGAAACCACATAATAATGAAAACTCTATACTTCCTGAGTGATTTCACACCAATAATGCCAGGAAAATATCAAATTTGACAAAAATGAGGAAATGAAGAAAGAATTTTAAGAGAAATGTAAAAATATCAAACTTCCCCTCAAATTTAAAAACATACTTCATTTGTTCAACGAAACCACATAATAATGAAAACTCTATACTTCTTGAGTGATTTGACACCAAACATGCCAGGAAAATATCAAATTTGACATAAATGAGGAAATGAAGAAAGTATTTTGAGGAGAATGTAAAAATATCAAACTTCCCCTCAAATTTAAAAACATACTTCATTTGTTCAACGAAACCACATAATAATGAAAACTCTATACTTCTTGAGTGATTTGACACCAAACATGCCAGGAAAATATCAAATTTGACAAAAATGAGGAAATGAAGAAAGTATTTTGAGGAGAATGTAAAAATATCAAACTTCCCCTAAAATTTAGAGGTATTCATCATTTGTTTAACGAAAACATATAATAATGAAAACTCTATACTTCTTGAGTGATTTGACACCAAACATGCCAAGAAAAAATCTTATTTGACAAAAATGAGGAAATAAAGAAAGAATTTTAAGAGAAAAGTAAAAATATCAAACTTCCCCTCAAATTTAAAAACATACTTCATTTGTTCAACGAAACCACATAATAATGAAAACTCTATACTTCTTGAGTGATTTGACACCAAACATGCCAGGAAAATATCAAATTTGACATAAATGAGGAAATGAAGAAAGAATTTTAAGAGAAATGTAAAAATATCAAACTTCCCCTCAAATTTAAAAACATACTTCATTTGTTCAACGAAACCACATAATAATGAAAACTCTATACTTCTTGAGTGATTTGACACCAAACATGCCAGTAAAATATCAAATTTGACAAAAATGAGGAAATGAAGAAAGTATTTTGAGGAGAATGTAAAAATATCAAACTTCCCCTCAAATTTAAAAACATACTTCATTTGTTCAACGAAACCACATAATAATGAAAACTCTATACTTCTTGAGTGATTTGACACCAAGAATGCCAGCAAAATATCAAATTTGACATAAATGAGGAAATGAAGAAAGTATTTTGAGGAGAATGTAAAAATATCAAACTTCCCCTAAAATTTAGAGGTATTCTTCATTTGTTCAACGAAAACATATAATAATGAAAACTCTATTCTTCTTGAGTGATTTGACACCAAATATGCCAAGAAAAAATCTTATTTGACAAAAATGAGGAAATAAAGAAAGAATTTTAAGAGAAAAGTAAAAATATCAAACTTCCCCTCAAATTTAAAAACATACTTCATTTGTTCAACGAAACCACATAATAATGAAAACTCTATACTTCTTGAGTGATTTGACACCAAACATGCCAGGAAAATATAAAATTTGACATAAATGAGGAAATGAAGAAAGTATTTTAAGAGAAATGTAAAAATATCAAACTTCCCCTCAAATTTAAAAACATACTTCATTTGTTCAACGAAACCACATAATAATGAAAACTCTATACTTCTTGAGTGATTTGACACCAAACATGCCAGGAAAATATCAAATTTGACATAAATGAGGAAATGAAGAAAGTATTTTGAGGAGAATGTAAAAATATCAAACTTCCCCTCAAATTTAAAAACATACTTCATTTGTTCATCGAAACCACATAATAATGAAAACTCTATACTTCTTGAGTGATTTGACACCAAACATGCCAGGAAAATATCAAATTTGACAAAAATGAGGAAATGAAGAAAGTATTTTGAGGAGAATGTAAAAATATCAAACTTCCCCTAAAATTTAGAGGTATTCTTCATTTGTTTAACGAAAACATATAATAATGAAAACTCTATACTTCTTGAGTGATTTGACACCAAACATGCCAAGAAAAAATCTTATTTGACAAAAATGAGGAAATAAAGAAAGAATTTTAAGAGAAAAGTAAAAATATCAAACTTCCCCTCAAATTTAAAAACATACTTCATTTGTTCAACGAAACCACATAATAATGAAAACTCTATACTTCTTGAGTGATTTGACACCAAACATGCCAGGAAAATATCAAATTTGACATAAATGAGGAAATGAAGAAAGAATTTTAAGAGAAATGTAAAAATATCAAACTTCCCCTCAAATTTAAAAACATACTTCATTTGTTCAACGAAACCACATAATAATGAAAACTCTATACTTCTTGAGTGATTTCACACCAAAAATGCCAGGAAAATATCTAATTTGACAAAAATGAGGAAATGAAGAAAGAATTTTAAGAGAAAAGTAAAAATATCAAACTTCCCCTCAAATTTAAAAACATACTTCATTTGTTCAACGAAACCACATAATAATGAAAACTCTATACTTCTTGAGTGATTTGACAACAAACATGCCAGGAAAATATAAAATTTGACATAAATGAGGAAATGAAGAAAGAATTTTAAGAGAAATGTAAAAATATCAAACTTCCCCTCAAATTTAAAAACATACTTCATTTGTTCAACGAAACCACATAATAATGAAAACTCTATACTTCTTGAGTGATTTGACACCAAACATGCCAGGAAAATATCAAATTTGACATAAATGAGGAAATGAAGAAAGTATTTTGAGGAGAATGTAAAAATATCAAACTTCTCCTCAAATTTAAAAACATACTTCATTTGTTCAACGAAACCACATAATAATGAAAACTCTATACTTCTTGAGTGATTTGACACCAAACATGCCAGGAAAATATAAAATTTGACATATATGAGGAAATGAAGAAGTATTTTGAGGAGAATGTAAAAATATCAAACTTCCCCTAAAATTTAGAGGCATTCTTCATTTGTTCAACGAAACCATATAATAATGAAAACTCTATACTTCTTGAGTGATTTCACACCAAAAATGCCAGGAAAATATCTAATTTGACAAAAATGAGGAAATGAAGAAAGAATTTTAAGAGAAATGTAAAAATATCAAACTTCCCCTCAAATTTAAAAACATACTTCATTTGTTCAACGAAACCACATAATAATGAAAACTCTATACTTCTTGAGTGATTTGACACCAAACATGCCAGGAAAATATCAAATTTGACATAAATGAGGAAATGAAGAAAGTATTTTGAGGAGAATGTAAAAATATCAAACTTCTCCTCAAATTGAAAAACATACTTCATTTGTTCAACGAAACCACATAATAATGAAAACTCTATACTTCTTGAGTGATTTGACACCAAACATGCCAGGAAAATATCAAATTTGACATATATGAGGAAATGAAGAAGTATTTTGAGGAGAATGTAAAAATATCAAACTTCCCCTAAAATTTAGAGGCATTCTTCATTTGTTCAACGAAACCATATAATAATGAAAACTCTATACTTCTTGAGTGATTTCACACCAAAAATGCCAGGAAAATATCTAATTTGACAAATATGAGGAAATGAAGAAAGAATTTTAAAAGAAAAGTAAAAATATCAAACTTCCCCTCAAATTTAAAAACATACTTCATTTGTTCAACGAAACCACATAATAATGAAAACTCTATACTTCTTGAGTGATTTGACACCAAACATGCCAGGAAAATATCAAATTTGACATAAATGAGGAAATGAAGAAAGTATTTTGAGGAGAATGTAAAAATATCAAACTTCCCCTCAAATTTAAAAACATACTTCATTTGTTCATCGAAACCACATAATAATGAAAACTCTATACTTCTTGAGTGATTTGACACCAAACATGCCAGGAAAATATCAAATTTGACAAAAATGAGGAAATGAAGAAAGTATTTTGAGGAGAATGTAAAAATATCAAACTTCCCCTAAAATTTAGAGGTATTCTTCATTTGTTTAACGAAAACATATAATAATGAAAACTCTATACTTCTTGAGTGATTTGACACCAAACATGCCAAGAAAAAATCTTATTTGACAAAAATGAGGAAATAAAGAAAGAATTTTAAGAGAAAAGTAAAAATATCAAACTTCCCCTCAAATTTAAAAACATACTTCATTTGTTCAACGAAACCACATAATAATGAAAACTCTATACTTCCTGAGTGATTTCACACCAAAAATGCCAGGAAAATATCAAATTTGACAAAAATGAGGAAATGAAGAAAGAATTTTAAGAGAAATGTAAAAATATCAAACTACCCCTCAAATTTAAAAACATACTTCATTTGTTCCACGAAACCACAAAATAATGAAAACTCTATACTTCTTGAGTGATTTCACACCAAACATGCCAAGAAAAAATCTTATTTGACAAAAATGAGGAAATGAAGAAAGAATTTTAAGAGAAAAGTAAAAATATCAAACTTCCCCTCAAATTTAAAAACATACTTCATTTGTTCAACGAAACCACATAATAATGAAAACTCTATACTTCTTGAGTGATTTGACACCAAACATGCCAGGAAAATATCAAATTTGACATAAATGAGGAAATGAAGAAGTATTTTGAGGAGAATGTAAAAATATCAAACTTCCCCTAAAATTTAGAGGCATTCTTCATTTGTTCAACGAAACCATATAATAATGAAAACTCTATACTTCTTGAGTGATTTGACACCAAACATGCCAGGAAAATATAAAATTTGACATAAATGAGGAAATGAAGAAAGAATTTTAAGAGAAATGTAAAAATATCAAACTTCCCCTCAAATTTAAAAACATACTTCATTTGTTCAACGAAACCACATAATAATGAAAACTCTATACTTCTTGAGTGATTTGACACCAAACATGCCAGGAAAATATCAAATTTGACATAAATGAGGAAATGAAGAAAGTATTTTGAGGAGAATGTAAAAATATCAAACTTCTCCTCAAATTTAAAAACATACTTCATTTGTTCAACGAAACCACATAATAATGAAAACTCTATACTTCTTGAGTGATTTGACACCAAACATGCCAGGAAAATATCAAATTTGACATATATGAGGAAATGAAGAAGTATTTTGAGGAGAATGTAAAAATATCAAACTTCCCCTAAAATTTAGAGGCATTCTTCATTTGTTCAACGAAACCATATAATAATGAAAACTCTATACTTCTTGAGTGATTTCACACCAAAAATGCCAGGAAAATATCTAATTTGACAAAAATGAGGAAATGAAGAAAGAATTTTAAGAGAAATGTAAAAATATCAAACTTCCCCTCAAATTTAAAAACATACTTCATTTGTTCAACGAAACCACATAATAATGAAAACTCTATACTTCTTGAGTGATTTGACACCAAACATGCCAGGAAAATATCAAATTTGACATAAATGAGGAAATGAAGAAAGTATTTTGAGGAGAATGTAAAAATATCAAACTTCTCCTCAAATTGAAAAACATACTTCATTTGTTCAACGAAACCACATAATAATGAAAACTCTATACTTCTTGAGTGATTTGACAACAAACATGCCAGGAAAATATAAAATTTGACATAAATGAGGAAATGAAGAAAGAATTTTAAGAGAAATGTAAAAATATCAAACTTCCCCTCAAATTTAAAAACATACTTCATTTGTTCAACGAAACCACATAATAATGAAAACTCTATACTTCTTGAGTGATTTGACACCAAACATGCCAGGAAAATATCAAATTTGACATAAATGAGGAAATGAAGAAAGTATTTTGAGGAGAATGTAAAAATATCAAACTTCTCCTCAAATTTAAAAACATACTTCATTTGTTCAACGAAACCACATAATAATGAAAACTCTATACTTCTTGAGTGATTTGACACCAAACATGCCAGGAAAATATCAAATTTGACATATATGAGGAAATGAAGAAGTATTTTGAGGAGAATGTAAAAATATCAAACTTCCCCTAAAATTTAGAGGCATTCTTCATTTGTTCAACGAAACCATATAATAATGAAAACTCTATACTTCTTGAGTGATTTCACACCAAAAATGCCAGGAAAATATCTAATTTGACAAAAATGAGGAAATGAAGAAAGAATTTTAAGAGAAATGTAAAAATATCAAACTTCCCCTCAAATTTAAAAACATACTTCATTTGTTCAACGAAACCACATAATAATGAAAACTCTATACTTCTTGAGTGATTTGACACCAAACATGCCAGGAAAATATCAAATTTGACATAAATGAGGAAATGAAGAAAGTATTTTGAGGAGAATGTAAAAATATCAAACTTCTCCTCAAATTGAAAAACATACTTCATTTGTTCAACGAAACCACATAATAATGAAAACTCTATACTTCTTGAGTGATTTGACACCAAACATGCCAGGAAAATATCAAATTTGACATATATGAGGAAATGAAGAAGTATTTTGAGGAGAATGTAAAAATATCAAACTTCCCCTAAAATTTAGAGGCATTCTTCATTTGTTCAACGAAACCATATAATAATGAAAACTCTATACTTCTTGAGTGATTTCACACCAAAAATGCCAGGAAAATATCTAATTTGACAAATATGAGGAAATGAAGAAAGAATTTTAAAAGAAAAGTAAAAATATCAAACTTCCCCTCAAATTTAAAAACATACTTCATTTGTTCAACGAAACCACATAATAATGAAAACTCTATACTTCTTGAGTGATTTGACACCAAACATGCCAGGAAAATATCAAATTTGACATAAATGAGGAAATGAAGAAAGTATTTTGAGGAGAATGTAAAAATATCAAACTTCCCCTCAAATTTAAAAACATACTTCATTTGTTCATCGAAACCACATAATAATGAAAACTCTATACTTCTTGAGTGATTTGACACCAAACATGCCAGGAAAATATCAAATTTGACAAAAATGAGGAAATGAAGAAAGTATTTTGAGGAGAATGTAAAAATATCAAACTTCCCCTAAAATTTAGAGGTATTCTTCATTTGTTTAACGAAAACATATAATAATGAAAACTCTATACTTCTTGAGTGATTTGACACCAAACATGCCAAGAAAAAATCTTATTTGACAAAAATGAGGAAATAAAGAAAGAATTTTAAGAGAAAAGTAAAAATATCAAACTTCCCCTCAAATTTAAAAACATACTTCATTTGTTCAACGAAACCACATAATAATGAAAACTCTATACTTCCTGAGTGATTTCACACCAAAAATGCCAGGAAAATATCAAATTTGACAAAAATGAGGAAATGAAGAAAGAATTTTAAGAGAAATGTAAAAATATCAAACTTCCCCTCAAATTTAAAAACATATTTCATTTGTTCAACGAAACCACATAATAATGAAAACTCTATACTTCTTGAGTGATTTCACACCAAAAATGCCAGGAAAATATCAAATTTGACAAAAATGAGGAAATGAAGAAAGAATTTTAAGAGAAATGTAAAAATATCAAACTACCCCTCAAATTTAAAAACATACTTCATTTGTTCCACGAAACCACAAAATAATGAAAACTCTATACTTCTTGAGTGATTTCACACCAAACATGCCAAGAAAAAATCTTATTTGACAAAAATGAGGAAATGAAGAAAGAATTTTAAGAGAAAAGTAAAAATATCAAACTTCCCCTCAAATTTAAAAACATACTTCATTTGTTCAACGAAACCACATAATAATGAAAACTCTATACTTCTTGAGTGATTTGACACCAAACATGCCAGGAAAATATCAAATTTGACATAAATGAGGAAATGAAGAAGTATTTTGAGGAGAATGTAAAAATATCAAACTTCCCCTAAAATTTAGAGGCATTCTTCATTTGTTCAACGAAACCATATAATAATGAAAACTCTATACTTCTTGAGTGATTTGACACCAAACATGCCAGGAAAATATAAAATTTGACATAAATGAGGAAATGAAGAAAGAATTTTAAGAGAAATGTAAAAATATCAAACTTCCCCTCAAATTTAAAAACATACTTCATTTGTTCAACGAAACCACATAATAATGAAAACTCTATACTTCTTGAGTGATTTGACACCAAACATGCCAGGAAAATATCAAATTTGACATAAATGAGGAAATGAAGAAAGTATTTTGAGGAGAATGTAAAAATATCAAACTTCTCCTCAAATTGAAAAACATACTTCATTTGTTCAACGAAACCACATAATAATGAAAACTCTATACTTCTTGAGTGATTTGACACCAAACATGCCAGGAAAATATCAAATTTGACATATATGAGGAAATGAAGAAGTATTTTGAGGAGAATGTAAAAATATCAAACTTCCCCTAAAATTTAGAGGCATTCTTCATTTGTTCAACGAAACCATATAATAATGAAAACTCTATACTTCTTGAGTGATTTCACACCAAAAATGCCAGGAAAATATCTAATTTGACAAAAATGAGGAAATGAAGAAAGAATTTTAAGAGAAATGTAAAAATATCAAACTTCCCCTCAAATTTAAAAACATACTTCATTTGTTCAACGAAACCACATAATAATGAAAACTCTATACTTCTTGAGTGATTTGACACCAAACATGCCAGGAAAATATCAAATTTGACATAAATGAGGAAATGAAGAAAGTATTTTGAGGAGAATGTAAAAATATCAAACTTCTCCTCAAATTGAAAAACATACTTCATTTGTTCAACGAAACCACATAATAATGAAAACTCTATACTTCTTGAGTGATTTGACAACAAACATGCCAGGAAAATATAAAATTTGACATAAATGAGGAAATGAAGAAAGAATTTTAAGAGAAATGTAAAAATATCAAACTTCCCCTCAAATTTAAAAACATACTTCATTTGTTCAACGAAACCACATAATAATGAAAACTCTATACTTCTTGAGTGATTTGACACCAAACATGCCAGGAAAATATCAAATTTGACATAAATGAGGAAATGAAGAAAGTATTTTGAGGAGAATGTAAAAATATCAAACTTCTCCTCAAATTTAAAAACATACTTCATTTGTTCAACGAAACCACATAATAATGAAAACTCTATACTTCTTGAGTGATTTGACACCAAACATGCCAGGAAAATATCAAATGTGACATATATGAGGAAATGAAGAAGTATTTTGAGGAGAATGTAAAAATATCAAACTTCCCCTAAAATTTAGAGGCATTCTTCATTTGTTCAACGAAACCATATAATAATGAAAACTCTATACTTCTTGAGTGATTTCACACCAAAAATGCCAGGAAAATATCTAATTTGACAAAAATGAGGAAATGAAGAAAGAATTTTAAGAGAAATGTAAAAATATCAAACTTCCCCTCAAATTTAAAAACATACTTCATTTGTTCAACGAAACCACATAATAATGAAAACTCTATACTTCTTGAGTGATTTGACACCAAACATGCCAGGAAAATATCAAATTTGACATAAATGAGGAAATGAAGAAAGTATTTTGAGGAGAATGTAAAAATATCAAACTTCTCCTCAAATTGAAAAACATACTTCATTTGTTCAACGAAACCACATAATAATGAAAACTCTATACTTCTTGAGTGATTTGACACCAAACATGCCAGGAAAATATCAAATTTGACATATATGAGGAAATGAAGAAGTATTTTGAGGAGAATGTAAAAATATCAAACTTCCCCTAAAATTTAGAGGCATTCTTCATTTGTTCAACGAAACCATATAATAATGAAAACTCTATACTTCTTGAGTGATTTCACACCAAAAATGCCAGGAAAATATCTAATTTGACAAATATGAGGAAATGAAGAAAGAATTTTAAAAGAAAAGTAAAAATATCAAACTTCCCCTCAAATTTAAAAACATACTTCATTTGTTCAACGAAACCACATAATAATGAAAACTCTATACTTCTTGAGTGATTTGACACCAAACATGCCAGGAAAATATCAAATTTGACATAAATGAGGAAATGAAGAAAGTATTTTGAGGAGAATGTAAAAATATCAAACTTCCCCTCAAATTTAAAAACATACTTCATTTGTTCATCGAAACCACATAATAATGAAAACTCTATACTTCTTGAGTGATTTGACACCAAACATGCCAGGAAAATATCAAATTTGACAAAAATGAGGAAATGAAGAAAGTATTTTGAGGAGAATGTAAAAATATCAAACTTCCCCTAAAATTTAGAGGTATTCTTCATTTGTTTAACGAAAACATATAATAATGAAAACTCTATACTTCTTGAGTGATTTCACACCAAAAATGCCAGGAAAATATCTAATTTGACAAAAATGAGGAAATGAAGAAAGAATTTTAAGAGAAATGTAAAAATATCAAACTTCCCCTCAAATTTAAAAACATACTTCATTTGTTCAACGAAACCACATAATAATGAAAACTCTATACTTCTTGAGTGATTTGACACCAAACATGCCAGGAAAATATCAAATTTGACATAAATGAGGAAATGAAGAAAGTATTTTGAGGAGAATGTAAAAATATCAAACTTCTCCTCAAATTGAAAAACATACTTCATTTGTTCAACGAAACCACATAATAATGAAAACTCTATACTTCTTGAGTGATTTGACAACAAACATGCCAGGAAAATATAAAATTTGACATAAATGAGGAAATGAAGAAAGAATTTTAAGAGAAATGTAAAAATATCAAACTTCCCCTCAAATTTAAAAACATACTTCATTTGTTCAACGAAACCACATAATAATGAAAACTCTATACTTCTTGAGTGATTTGACACCAAACATGCCAGGAAAATATCAAATTTGACATAAATGAGGAAATGAAGAAAGTATTTTGAGGAGAATGTAAAAATATCAAACTTCTCCTCAAATTTAAAAACATACTTCATTTGTTCAACGAAACCACATAATAATGAAAACTCTATACTTCTTGAGTGATTTGACACCAAACATGCCAGGAAAATATCAAATTTGACATATATGAGGAAATGAAGAAGTATTTTGAGGAGAATGTAAAAATATCAAACTTCCCCTAAAATTTAGAGGCATTCTTCATTTGTTCAACGAAACCATATAATAATGAAAACTCTATACTTCTTGAGTGATTTCACACCAAAAATGCCAGGAAAATATCTAATTTGACAAAAATGAGGAAATGAAGAAAGAATTTTAAGAGAAATGTAAAAATATCAAACTTCCCCTCAAATTTAAAAACATACTTCATTTGTTCAACGAAACCACATAATAATGAAAACTCTATACTTCTTGAGTGATTTGACACCAAACATGCCAGGAAAATATCAAATTTGACATAAATGAGGAAATGAAGAAAGTATTTTGAGGAGAATGTAAAAATATCAAACTTCTCCTCAAATTGAAAAACATACTTCATTTGTTCAACGAAACCACATAATAATGAAAACTCTATACTTCTTGAGTGATTTGACACCAAACATGCCAGGAAAATATCAAATTTGACATATATGAGGAAATGAAGAAGTATTTTGAGGAGAATGTAAAAATATCAAACTTCCCCTAAAATTTAGAGGCATTCTTCATTTGTTCAACGAAACCATATAATAATGAAAACTCTATACTTCTTGAGTGATTTCACACCAAAAATGCCAGGAAAATATCTAATTTGACAAATATGAGGAAATGAAGAAAGAATTTTAAAAGAAAAGTAAAAATATCAAACTTCCCCTCAAATTTAAAAACATACTTCATTTGTTCAACGAAACCACATAATAATGAAAACTCTATACTTCTTGAGTGATTTGACACCAAACATGCCAGGAAAATATCAAATTTGACATAAATGAGGAAATGAAGAAAGTATTTTGAGGAGAATGTAAAAATATCAAACTTCCCCTCAAATTTAAAAACATACTTCATTTGTTCATCGAAACCACATAATAATGAAAACTCTATACTTCTTGAGTGATTTGACACCAAACATGCCAGGAAAATATCAAATTTGACAAAAATGAGGAAATGAAGAAAGTATTTTGAGGAGAATGTAAAAATATCAAACTTCCCCTAAAATTTAGAGGTATTCTTCATTTGTTTAACGAAAACATATAATAATGAAAACTCTATACTTCTTGAGTGATTTGACACCAAACATGCCAAGAAAAAATCTTATTTGACAAAAATGAGGAAATAAAGAAAGAATTTTAAGAGAAAAGTAAAAATATCAAACTTCCCCTCAAATTTAAAAACATACTTCATTTGTTCAACGAAACCACATAATAATGAAAACTCTATACTTCTTGAGTGATTTCACACCAAACATGCCAAGAAAAAATCTTATTTGACAAAAATGAGGAAATGAAGAAAGAATTTTAAGAGAAAAGTAAAAATATCAAACTTCCCCTCAAATTTAAAAACATACTTCATTTGTTCCACGAAACCACAAAATAATGAAAACTCTATACTTCTTGAGTGATTTCACACCAAACATGCCAAGAAAAAATCTTATTTGACAAAAATGAGGAAATGAAGAAAGAATTTTAAGAGAAAAGTAAAAATATCAAACTTCCCCTCAAATTTAAAAACATACTTCATTTGTTCAACGAAACCACATAATAATGAAAACTCTATACTTCTTGAGTGATTTGACACCAAACATGCCAAGAAAAAATCTTATTTGACAAAAATGAGGAAATGAAGAAAGAATTTTAAGAGAAATGTAAAAATATAAAACTTCCCCTCAAATTTAAAAACATACTTCATTTGTTCAACGAAACCACATAATAATGAAAACTGTATACTTCCTGAGTGATTTCACACCAAAAATGCCAGGAAAATATCAAATTTGACAAAAATGAGGAAACGAAGAAAGAATTTTAAGAGAAATGTAAAAATATCAAACTTCCCCTCAAATTTAAAAACATACTTCATTTGTTCAACGAAACCACATAATAATGAAAACTCTATACTTCTTGAGTGATTTGACACCAAACATGCCAGGAAAATATAAAATTTGACATAAATGAGGAAATGAAGAAAGAATTTTAAGAGAAATGTAAAAATATCAAACTTCCCCTCAAATTTAAAAACATACTTCATTTGTTCAACGAAACCACATAATAATGAAAACTCTATACTTCTTGAGTGATTTGACATCAAACATGCCAGGAAAATATCAAATTTGACATAAATGAGGAAATGAAGAAAGTATTTTGAGGAGAATGTAAAAATATCAAACTTCCCCTAAAATTTAGAGGTATTCTTCATTTGTTCAACGAAAACATATAATAATGAAAACTCTATACTTCTTGAATGATTTGACACCAAACATGCCAAGAAAAAATCTTATTTGACAAAAATGAGGAAATGAAGAAAGAATTTTAAGAGAAATGTAAAAATATAAAACTTCCCCTCAAATTTAAAAACATACTTCATTTGTTCAACGAAACCACATAATAATGAAAACTGTATACTTCCTGAGTGATTTCACACCAAAAATGCCAGGAAAATATCAAATTTGACAAAAATGAGGAAACGAAGAAAGAATTTTAAGAGAAATGTAAAAATATCAAACTTCCCCTCAAATTTAAAAACATACTTCATTTGTTCAACGAAACCACATAATAATGAAAACTCTATACTTCTTGAGTGATTTGACACCAAACATGCCAGGAAAATATAAAATTTGACATAAATGAGGAAATGAAGAAAGAATTTTAAGAGAAATGTAAAAATATCAAACTTCCCCTCAAATTTAAAAACATACTTCATTTGTTCAACGAAACCACATAATAATGAAAACTCTATACTTCTTGAGTGATTTGACATCAAACATGCCAGGAAAATATCAAATTTGACATAAATGAGGAAATGAAGAAAGTATTTTGAGGAGAATGTAAAAATATCAAACTTCCCCTAAAATTTAGAGGTATTCTTCATTTGTTCAACGAAAACATATAATAATGAAAACTCTATACTTCTTGAGTGATTTGACACCAAACATGCCAAGAAAAAATCTTATTTGACAAAAATGAGGAAATAAAGAAAGAATTTTAAGAGAAAAGTAAAAATATCAAACTTCCCCTCAAATTTAAAAACATACTTCATTTGTTCAACGAAACCACATAATAATGAAAACTCTATACTTCTTGAGTGATTTGACACCAAACATGCCAGGAAAATATCAAATTTGACATAAATGAGGAAATGAAGAAGTATTTTGAGGAGAATGTAAAAATATCAAACTTCCCCTAAAATTTAGAGGCATTCTTCATTTGTTCAACGAAACCACAAAATAATGAAAACTCTATACTTCTTGAGTGATTTGACACCAAACATGCCAAGAAAAAATCTTATTTGACAAAAATGAGGAAATGAAGAAAGAATTTTAAGAGAAATGTAAAAATATCAAACTTCCCCTCAAATTTAAAAACATACTTCATTTGTTCAACGAAACCACATAATAATGAAAACTCTATACTTCTTGAGTGATTTGACACCAAACATGCCAAGAAAAAATCTTATTTGACAAAAATGAGGAAATGAAGAAAGAATTTTAAGAGAAATGTAAAAATATAAAACTTCCCCTCAAATTTAAAAACATACTTCATTTGTTCAACGAAACCACATAATAATGAAAATTCTATACTTCCTGAGTGATTTCACACCAAAAATGCCAGGAAAATATCAAATTTGACAAAAATGAGGAATGAAGAAAGAATTTTAAGAGAAATGTAAAAATATCAAACTTCCCCTCAAATTTAAAAACATACTTCATTTGTTCAACGAAACCACATAATAATGAAAACTCTATACTTCTTGAGTGATTTGACACCAAACATGCCAGGAAAATATCAAATTTGACATATATGAGGAAATGAAGAAGTATTTTGAGGAGAATGTAAAAATATCAAACTTCCCCTAAAATTTAGAGGCATTCTTCATTTGTTCAACGAAACCATATAATAATGAAAACTCTATACTTCTTGAGTGATTTCACACCAAAAATGCCAGGAAAATATCTAATTTGACAAAAATGAGGAAATGAAGAAAGAATTTTAAGAGAAATGTAAAAATATCAAACTTCCCCTCAAATTTAAAAACATACTTCATTTGTTCAACGAAACCACATAATAATGAAAACTCTATACTTCTTGAGTGATTTGACACCAAACATGCCAGGAAAATATCAAATTTGACATAAATGAGGAAATGAAGAAAGTATTTTGAGGAGAATGTAAAAATATCAAACTTCTCCTCAAATTGAAAAACATACTTCATTTGTTCAACGAAACCACATAATAATGAAAACTCTATACTTCTTGAGTGATTTGACACCAAACATGCCAGGAAAATATCAAATTTGACATATATGAGGAAATGAAGAAGTATTTTGAGGAGAATGTAAAAATATCAAACTTCCCCTAAAATTTAGAGGCATTCTTCATTTGTTCAACGAAACCATATAATAATGAAAACTCTATACTTCTTGAGTGATTTCACACCAAAAATGCCAGGAAAATATCTAATTTGACAAATATGAGGAAATGAAGAAAGAATTTTAAAAGAAAAGTAAAAATATCAAACTTCCCCTCAAATTTAAAAACATACTTCATTTGTTCAACGAAACCACATAATAATGAAAACTCTATACTTCTTGAGTGATTTGACACCAAACATGCCAGGAAAATATCAAATTTGACATAAATGAGGAAATGAAGAAAGTATTTTGAGGAGAATGTAAAAATATCAAACTTCCCCTCAAATTTAAAAACATACTTCATTTGTTCATCGAAACCACATAATAATGAAAACTCTATACTTCTTGAGTGATTTGACACCAAACATGCCAGGAAAATATCAAATTTGACAAAAATGAGGAAATGAAGAAAGTATTTTGAGGAGAATGTAAAAATATCAAACTTCCCCTAAAATTTAGAGGTATTCTTCATTTGTTTAACGAAAACATATAATAATGAAAACTCTATACTTCTTGAGTGATTTGACACCAAACATGCCAAGAAAAAATCTTATTTGACAAAAATGAGGAAATAAAGAAAGAATTTTAAGAGAAAAGTAAAAATATCAAACTTCCCCTCAAATTTAAAAACATACTTCATTTGTTCAACGAAACCACATAATAATGAAAACTCTATACTTCTTGAGTGATTTCACACCAAACATGCCAAGAAAAAATCTTATTTGACAAAAATGAGGAAATGAAGAAAGAATTTTAAGAGAAAAGTAAAAATATCAAACTTCCCCTCAAATTTAAAAACATACTTCATTTGTTCCACGAAACCACAAAATAATGAAAACTCTATACTTCTTGAGTGATTTCACACCAAACATGCCAAGAAAAAATCTTATTTGACAAAAATGAGGAAATGAAGAAAGAATTTTAAGAGAAAAGTAAAAATATCAAACTTCCCCTCAAATTTAAAAACATACTTCATTTGTTCAACGAAACCACATAATAATGAAAACTCTATACTTCTTGAGTGATTTGACACCAAACATGCCAAGAAAAAATCTTATTTGACAAAAATGAGGAAATGAAGAAAGAATTTTAAGAGAAATGTAAAAATATAAAACTTCCCCTCAAATTTAAAAACATACTTCATTTGTTCAACGAAACCACATAATAATGAAAACTGTATACTTCCTGAGTGATTTCACACCAAAAATGCCAGGAAAATATCAAATTTGACAAAAATGAGGAAACGAAGAAAGAATTTTAAGAGAAATGTAAAAATATCAAACTTCCCCTCAAATTTAAAAACATACTTCATTTGTTCAACGAAACCACATAATAATGAAAACTCTATACTTCTTGAGTGATTTGACACCAAACATGCCAGGAAAATATAAAATTTGACATAAATGAGGAAATGAAGAAAGAATTTTAAGAGAAATGTAAAAATATCAAACTTCCCCTCAAATTTAAAAACATACTTCATTTGTTCAACGAAACCACATAATAATGAAAACTCTATACTTCTTGAGTGATTTGACATCAAACATGCCAGGAAAATATCAAATTTGACATAAATGAGGAAATGAAGAAAGTATTTTGAGGAGAATGTAAAAATATCAAACTTCCCCTAAAATTTAGAGGTATTCTTCATTTGTTCAACGAAAACATATAATAATGAAAACTCTATACTTCTTGAATGATTTGACACCAAACATGCCAAGAAAAAATCTTATTTGACAAAAATGAGGAAATGAAGAAAGAATTTTAAGAGAAATGTAAAAATATAAAACTTCCCCTCAAATTTAAAAACATACTTCATTTGTTCAACGAAACCACATAATAATGAAAACTGTATACTTCCTGAGTGATTTCACACCAAAAATGCCAGGAAAATATCAAATTTGACAAAAATGAGGAAACGAAGAAAGAATTTTAAGAGAAATGTAAAAATATCAAACTTCCCCTCAAATTTAAAAACATACTTCATTTGTTCAACGAAACCACATAATAATGAAAACTCTATACTTCTTGAGTGATTTGACACCAAACATGCCAGGAAAATATAAAATTTGACATAAATGAGGAAATGAAGAAAGAATTTTAAGAGAAATGTAAAAATATCAAACTTCCCCTCAAATTTAAAAACATACTTCATTTGTTCAACGAAACCACATAATAATGAAAACTCTATACTTCTTGAGTGATTTGACATCAAACATGCCAGGAAAATATCAAATTTGACATAAATGAGGAAATGAAGAAAGTATTTTGAGGAGAATGTAAAAATATCAAACTTCCCCTAAAATTTAGAGGTATTCTTCATTTGTTCAACGAAAACATATAATAATGAAAACTCTATACTTCTTGAGTGATTTGACACCAAACATGCCAAGAAAAAATCTTATTTGACAAAAATGAGGAAATAAAGAAAGAATTTTAAGAGAAAAGTAAAAATATCAAACTTCCCCTCAAATTTAAAAACATACTTCATTTGTTCAACGAAACCACATAATAATGAAAACTCTATACTTCTTGAGTGATTTGACACCAAACATGCCAGGAAAATATCAAATTTGACATAAATGAGGAAATGAAGAAGTATTTTGAGGAGAATGTAAAAATATCAAACTTCCCCTAAAATTTAGAGGCATTCTTCATTTGTTCAACGAAACCACAAAATAATGAAAACTCTATACTTCTTGAGTGATTTGACACCAAACATGCCAAGAAAAAATCTTATTTGACAAAAATGAGGAAATGAAGAAAGAATTTTAAGAGAAATGTAAAAATATCAAACTTCCCCTCAAATTTAAAAACATACTTCATTTGTTCAACGAAACCACATAATAATGAAAACTCTATACTTCTTGAGTGATTTGACACCAAACATGCCAAGAAAAAATCTTATTTGACAAAAATGAGGAAATGAAGAAAGAATTTTAAGAGAAATGTAAAAATATAAAACTTCCCCTCAAATTTAAAAACATACTTCATTTGTTCAACGAAACCACATAATAATGAAAATTCTATACTTCCTGAGTGATTTCACACCAAAAATGCCAGGAAAATATCAAATTTGACAAAAATGAGGAATGAAGAAAGAATTTTAAGAGAAATGTAAAAATATCAAACTTCCCCTCAAATTTAAAAACATACTTCATTTGTTCAACGAAACCACTTAATAATGAAAACTCTATACTTCTTGAGTGATTTCACACCAAAAATGCCAGGAAAATATCAAATTTGACAAAAATGAGGAAATGAAGAAAGAATTTTAAGAGAAAAGTAAAAATATCAAACTTCCGCTCAAATTTAAAAACATACTTCATTTGTTCAACGAAACCACATAATAATGAAAACTCTATACTTCCTGAGTGATTTCACACCAATAATGCCAGGAAAATATCAAATTTGACAAAAATGAGGAAACGAAGAAAGAATTTTAAGAGAAATGTAAAAATATCAAACTTCCCCTCAAATTTAAAAACATACTTCATTTGTTCAACGAAACCACATAATAATGAAAACTCTATACTTCTTGAGTGATTTGACACCAAACATGCCAGGAAAATATAAAATTTGACATAAATGAGGAAATGAAGAAAGAATTTTAAGAGAAATGTAAAAATATCAAACTTCCCCTCAAATTTAAAAACATACTTCATTTGTTCAACGAAACCACATAATAATGAAAACTCTATACTTCTTGAGTGATTTGACACCAAACATGCCAGGAAAATATCAAATTTGACATAAATGAGGAAATGAAGAAAGTATTTTGAGGAGAATGTAAAAATATCAAACTTCCCCTAAAATTTAGAGGTATTCTTCATTTGTTCAACGAAAACATATAATAATGAAAACTCTATACTTCTTGAGTGATTTGACACCAAACATGCCAAGAAAAATTCTTATTTGACAAAAATGAGGAAATAAAGAAAGAATTTTAAGAGAAAAGTAAAAATATCAAACTTCCCCTCAAATTTAAAAACATACTTCATTTGTTCAACGAAACCACATAATAATGAAAACTCTATACTTCTTGAGTGATTTGACACCAAACATGCCAGGAAAATATCAAATTTGACATAAATGAGGAAATGAAGAAGTATTTTGAGGAGAATGTAAAAATATCAAACTTCCCCTAAAATTTAGAGGCATTCTTCATTTGTTCAACGAAACCATATAATAATGAAAACTGTATACTTCTTGAGTGATTTCACACCAAACATGCCAAGAAAAAATCTTATTTGACAAAAATGAGGAAATGAAGAAAGAATTTTAAGAGAAAAGTAAAAATATCAAACTTCCCCTCAAATTTAAAAACATACTTCATTTGTTCAACGAAACCACATAATAATGAAAACTCTATACTTCTTGAGTGATTTGACACCAAACATGCCAAGAAAAAATCTTATTTGACAAAAATGAGGAAATGAAGAAAGAATTTTAAGAGAAATGTAAAAATATAAAACTTCCCCTCAAATTTAAAAACATACTTCATTTGTTCAACGAAACCACATAATAATGAAAACTGTATACTTCCTGAGTGATTTCACACCAAAAATGCCAGGAAAATATCAAATTTGACAAAAATGAGGAAACGAAGAAAGAATTTTAAGAGAAATGTAAAAATATCAAACTTCCCCTCAAATTTAAAAACATACTTCATTTGTTCAACGAAACCACATAATAATGAAAACTCTATACTTCTTGAGTGATTTGACACCAAACATGCCAGGAAAATATAAAATTTGACATAAATGAGGAAATGAAGAAAGAATTTTAAGAGAAATGTAAAAATATCAAACTTCCCCTCAAATTTAAAAACATACTTCATTTGTTCAACGAAACCACATAATAATGAAAACTCTATACTTCTTGAGTGATTTGACATCAAACATGCCAGGAAAATATCAAATTTGACATAAATGAGGAAATGAAGAAAGTATTTTGAGGAGAATGTAAAAATATCAAACTTCCCCTAAAATTTAGAGGTATTCTTCATTTGTTCAACGAAAACATATAATAATGAAAACTCTATACTTCTTGAATGATTTGACACCAAACATGCCAAGAAAAAATCTTATTTGACAAAAATGAGGAAATGAAGAAAGAATTTTAAGAGAAATGTAAAAATATAAAACTTCCCCTCAAATTTAAAA
Organism: Tuberolachnus salignus; assembly: GCA_956483605.1. Taxonomy (NCBI): domain Eukaryota; kingdom Metazoa; phylum Arthropoda; class Insecta; order Hemiptera; family Aphididae; genus Tuberolachnus; species Tuberolachnus salignus. Next base: position 53,794,065 of record OY101429.1, read on the forward strand.
ACATACTTCATTTGTTCAACGAAACCACATAATAATGAAAACTGTATACTTCCTGAGTGATTTCACACCAAAAATGCCAGGAAAATATCAAATTTGACAAAAATGAGGAAACGAAGAAAGAATTTTAAGAGAAATGTAAAAATATCAAACTTCCCCTCAAATTTAAAAACATACTTCATTTGTTCAACGAAACCACATAATAATGAAAACTCTATACTTCTTGAGTGATTTGACACCAAACATGCCAGGAAAATATAAAATTTGACATAAATGAGGAAATGAAGAAAGAATTTTAAGAGAAATGTAAAAATATCAAACTTCCCCTCAAATTTAAAAACATACTTCATTTGTTCAACGAAACCACATAATAATGAAAACTCTATACTTCTTGAGTGATTTGACATCAAACATGCCAGGAAAATATCAAATTTGACATAAATGAGGAAATGAAGAAAGTATTTTGAGGAGAATGTAAAAATATCAAACTTCCCCTAAAATTTAGAGGTATTCTTCATTTGTTCAACGAAAACATATAATAATGAAAACTCTATACTTCTTGAGTGATTTGACACCAAACATGCCAAGAAAAAATCTTATTTGACAAAAATGAGGAAATAAAGAAAGAATTTTAAGAGAAAAGTAAAAATATCAAACTTCCCCTCAAATTTAAAAACATACTTCATTTGTTCAACGAAACCACATAATAATGAAAACTCTATACTTCTTGAGTGATTTGACACCAAACATGCCAGGAAAATATCAAATTTGACATAAATGAGGAAATGAAGAAGTATTTTGAGGAGAATGTAAAAATATCAAACTTCCCCTAAAATTTAGAGGCATTCTTCATTTGTTCAACGAAACCACAAAATAATGAAAACTCTATACTTCTTGAGTGATTTGACACCAAACATGCCAAGAAAAAATCTTATTTGACAAAAATGAGGAAATGAAGAAAGAATTTTAAGAGAAATGTAAAAATATCAAACTTCCCCTCAAATTTAAAAACATACTTCATTTGTTCAACGAAACCACATAATAATGAAAACTCTATACTTCTTGAGTGATTTGACACCAAACATGCCAAGAAAAAATCTTATTTGACAAAAATGAGGAAATGAAGAAAGAATTTTAAGAGAAATGTAAAAATATAAAACTTCCCCTCAAATTTAAAAACATACTTCATTTGTTCAACGAAACCACATAATAATGAAAATTCTATACTTCCTGAGTGATTTCACACCAAAAATGCCAGGAAAATATCAAATTTGACAAAAATGAGGAATGAAGAAAGAATTTTAAGAGAAATGTAAAAATATCAAACTTCCCCTCAAATTTAAAAACATACTTCATTTGTTCAACGAAACCACTTAATAATGAAAACTCTATACTTCTTGAGTGATTTCACACCAAAAATGCCAGGAAAATATCAAATTTGACAAAAATGAGGAAATGAAGAAAGAATTTTAAGAGAAAAGTAAAAATATCAAACTTCCGCTCAAATTTAAAAACATACTTCATTTGTTCAACGAAACCACATAATAATGAAAACTCTATACTTCCTGAGTGATTTCACACCAATAATGCCAGGAAAATATCAAATTTGACAAAAATGAGGAAACGAAGAAAGAATTTTAAGAGAAATGTAAAAATATCAAACTTCCCCTCAAATTTAAAAACATACTTCATTTGTTCAACGAAACCACATAATAATGAAAACTCTATACTTCTTGAGTGATTTGACACCAAACATGCCAGGAAAATATAAAATTTGACATAAATGAGGAAATGAAGAAAGAATTTTAAGAGAAATGTAAAAATATCAAACTTCCCCTCAAATTTAAAAACATACTTCATTTGTTCAACGAAACCACATAATAATGAAAACTCTATACTTCTTGAGTGATTTGACACCAAACATGCCAGGAAAATATCAAATTTGACATAAATGAGGAAATGAAGAAAGTATTTTGAGGAGAATGTAAAAATATCAAACTTCCCCTAAAATTTAGAGGTATTCTTCATTTGTTCAACGAAAACATATAATAATGAAAACTCTATACTTCTTGAGTGATTTGACACCAAACATGCCAAGAAAAAATCTTATTTGACAAAAATGAGGAAATAAAGAAAGAATTTTAAAAGAAAAGTAAAAATATCAAACTTCCCCTCAAATTTAAAAACATACTTCATTTGTTCAACGAAACCACATAATAATGAAAACTCTATACTTCTTGAGTGATTTGACACCAAACATGCCAGGAAAATATCAAATTTGACATAAATGAGGAAATGAAGAAGTATTTTGAGGAGAATGTAAAAATATCAAACTTCCCCTAAAATTTAGAGGCATTCTTCATTTGTTCAACGAAACCATATAATAATGAAAACTGTATACTTCTTGAGTGATTTCACACCAAAAATGCCAGGAAAATATCTAATATGACAAAAATGAGGAAATGAAGAAAGAATTTTAAGAGAAATGTAAAAATATCAAACTACCCCTCAAATTTAAAAACATACTTCATTTGTTCCACGAAACCACAAAATAATGAAAACTCTATACTTCTTGAGTGATTTCACACCAAACATGCCAAGAAAAAATCTTATTTGACAAAAATGAGGAAATGAAGAATGAATTTTAAGAGAAAAGTAAAAATATCAAACTTCCCCTCAAATTTAAAAACATACTTCATTTGTTCAACGAAACCACATAATAATGAAAACTCTATACTTCTTGAGTGATTTGACACCAAACATGCCAGGAAAATATCAAATTTGACATAAATGAGGAAATGAAGAAGTATTTTGAGGAGAATGTAAAAATATCAAACTTCCCCTAAAATTTAGAGGCATTCTTCATTTGTTCAACGAAACCATATAATAATGAAAACTCTATACTTCTTGAGTGATTTGACACCAAACATGCCAGGAAAATATAAAATTTGACATAAATGAGGAAATGAAGAAAGAATTTTAAGAGAAATGTAAAAATATCAAATTTCCCTCAAATTTAAAAACATACTTCATTTGTTCAACGAAACCACATAATAATGAAAACTCTATACTTCTTGAGTTATTTGACACCAAACATGCCAGGAAAATATCAAATTTGACAAAAATGAGGAAATGAAGAAAGTATTTTGAGGAGAATGTAAAAATATCAAACTTCCCCTAAAATTTAGAGGTATTCTTCATTTGTTTAACGAAAACATATAATAATGAAAACTCTATACTTCTTGAGTGATTTGACACCAAACATGCCAAGAAAAAATCTTATTTGACAAAAATGAGGAAATAAAGAAAGAATTTTAAGAGAAAAGTAAAAATATCAAACTTCCCCTCAAATTTAAAAACATACTTCATTTGTTCAACGAAACCACATAATAATGAAAACTCTATATTTCTTGAGTGATTTGACATCAAACATGCCAGGAAAATATCAAATTTGACATAAATGAGGAAATGAAGAAAGAATTTTAAGAGAAATGTAAAAATATCAAACTTCCCCTAAAATTTAAAAACATACTTCATTTGTTCAACGAAACCACATAATAATGAAAACTCTATACTTCTTGAGTGATTTGACACCAAACATGCCAGGAAAATATAAAATTTGACATAAATGAGGAAATGAAGAAAGAATTTTAAGAGAAATGTAAAAATATCAAACTTCCCCTAAAATTTAGAGGCATTCTTCAATTGTTCAACGAAACCACATAATAATGAAAACTCTATACTTCTTGAGTGATTTGACACCAAACATGCCAGGAAAATATCAAATTTGACATAAATGAGGAAATGAAGAAAGTATTTTGAGGAGAATGTAAAAATATCAAACTTCTCCTCAAATTTAAAAAAAAACTTCATTTGTTCAACGAAACCACATAATAATGAAAACTCTATACTTCTTGAGTGATTTGACACCAAACATGCCAGGAAAATATCAAATTTGACATATATGAGGAAATGAAGAAGTATTTTGAGGAGAATGTAAAAATATCAAACTTCCCCTCAAATTTAAAAACATACTTCATTTGTTCAACGAAACCACATAATAATGAAAACTCTATACTTCCTGAGTGATTTCACACCAAAAATGCCAGGAAAATATCAAATTTGACAAAAATGAGGAAATGAAGAAAGAATTTTAAGAGAAATGTAAAAATATCAAACTACCCCTCAAATTTGAAATCATACTTCATTTGTTCCACGAAACCACAAAATAATGAAAACTCTATACTTCTTGAGTGATTTCACACCAAACATGCCAAGAAAAAATCTTATTTGACAAAAATGAGGAAATGAAGAAAGAATTTTAAGAGAAATGTAAAAATATCAAACTTCCCCTCAAATTTAAAAACATACTTCATTTGTTCAACAAAACCACATAATAATGAAAACTCTATACTTCTTGAGTGATTTCACACCAAAAATGCCAGGAAAATATCAAATTTGACAAAAATGAGGAAATGAAGAAAGAATTTTAAGAGAAAAGTAAAAATATCAAACTTCCCTTCAAATTTAAAAACATACTTCATTTGTTCAACGAAACCACATAATAATGAAAACTCTATACTTCCTGAGTGATTTCACACCAATAATGCCAGGAAAATATCAAATTTGACAAAAATGAGGAAATGAAGAAAGAATTTTAAGAGAAATGTAAAAATATCAAACTTCCCCTCAAATTTAAAAACATACTTCATTTGTTCAACGAAACCACATAATAATGAAAACTCTATACTTCTTGAGTGATTTGACACCAAACATGCCAGGAAAATATCAAATTTGACATAAATGAGGAAATGAAGAAAGTATTTTGAGGAGAATGTAAAAATATCAAACTTCCCCTCAAATTTAAAAACATACTTCATTTGTTCAACGAAACCACATAATAATGAAAACTCTATACTTCTTGAGTGATTTGACACCAAACATGCCAGGAAAATATCAAATTTGACAAAAATGAGGAAATGAAGAAAGTATTTTGAGGAGAATGTAAAAATATCAAACTTCCCCTAAAATTTAGAGGTATTCTTCATTTGTTTAACGAAAACATATAATAATGAAAACTCTATACTTCTTGAGTGATTTGACACCAAACATGCCAAGAAAAAATCTTATTTGACAAAAATGAGGAAATAAAGAAAGAATTTTAAGAGAAAAGTAAAAATATCAAACTTCCCCTCAAATTTAAAAACATACTTCATTTGTTCAACGAAACCACATAATAATGAAAACTCTATACTTCTTGAGTGATTTGACACCAAACATGCCAGGAAAATATCAAATTTGACATAAATGAGGAAATGAAGAAAGAATTTTAAGAGAAATGTAAAAATATCAAACTTCCCCTCAAATTTAAAAACATACTTCATTTGTTCAACGAAACCACATAATAATGAAAACTCTATACTTCTTGAGTGATTTGACACCAAACATGCCAGTAAAATATCAAATTTGACAAAAATGAGGAAATGAAGAAAGTATTTTGAGGAGAATGTAAAAATATCAAACTTCCCCTCAAATTTAAAAACATACTTCATTTGTTCAACGAAACCACATAATAATGAAAACTCTATACTTCTTGAGTGATTTGACACCAAGAATGCCAGCAAAATATCAAATTTGACATAAATGAGGAAATGAAGAAAGTATTTTGAGGAGAATGTAAAAATATCAAACTTCCCCTAAAATTTAGAGGTATTCTTCATTTGTTCAACGAAAACATATAATAATGAAAACTCTATACTTCTTGAGTGATTTGACACCAAATATGCCAAGAAAAAATCTTATTTGACAAAAATGAGGAAATAAAGAAAGAATTTTAAGAGAAAAGTAAAAATATCAAACTTCCCCTCAAATTTAAAAACATACTTCATTTGTTCAACGAAACCACATAATAATGAAAACTCTATACTTCTTGAGTGATTTGACACCAAACATGCCAGGAAAATATAAAATTTGACATAAATGAGGAAATGAAGAAAGTATTTTAAGAGAAATGTAAAAATATCAAACTTCCCCTCAAATTTAAAAACATACTTCATTTGTTCAACGAAACCACATAATAATGAAAACTCTATACTTCTTGAGTGATTTGACACCAAACATGCCAGGAAAATATCAAATTTGACATAAATGAGGAAATGAAGAAAGTATTTTGAGGAGAATGTAAAAATATCAAACTTCCCCTCAAATTTAAAAACATACTTCATTTGTTCATCGAAACCACATAATAATGAAAACTCTATACTTCTTGAGTGATTTGACATCAAACATGCCAGGAAAATATCAAATTTGACATAAATGAGGAAATGAAGAAAGTATTTTGAGGAGAATGTAAAAATATCAAACTTCCCCTAAAATTTAGAGGTATTCTTCATTTGTTCAACGAAAACATATAATAATGAAAACTCTATACTTCTTGAGTGATTTGACACCAAACATGCCAAGAAAAAATCTTATTTGACAAAAATGAGGAAATAAAGAAAGAATTTTAAGAGAAAAGTAAAAATATCAAACTTCCCCTCAAATTTAAAAACATACTTCATTTGTTCAACGAAACCACATAATAATGAAAACTCTATACTTCTTGAGTGATTTGACACCAAACATGCCAGGAAAATATCAAATTTGACATAAATGAGGAAATGAAGAAGTATTTTGAGGAGAATGTAAAAATATCAAACTTCCCCTAAAATTTAGAGGCATTCTTCATTTGTTCAACGAAACCACAAAATAATGAAAACTCTATACTTCTTGAGTGATTTGACACCAAACATGCCAAGAAAAAATCTTATTTGACAAAAATGAGGAAATGAAGAAAGAATTTTAAGAGAAATGTAAAAATATCAAACTTCCCCTCAAATTTAAAAACATACTTCATTTGTTCAACGAAACCACATAATAATGAAAACTCTATACTTCTTGAGTGATTTGACACCAAACATGCCAAGAAAAAATCTTATTTGACAAAAATGAGGAAATGAAGAAAGAATTTTAAGAGAAATGTAAAAATATAAAACTTCCCCTCAAATTTAAAAACATACTTCATTTGTTCAACGAAACCACATAATAATGAAAATTCTATACTTCCTGAGTGATTTCACACCAAAAATGCCAGGAAAATATCAAATTTGACAAAAATGAGGAATGAAGAAAGAATTTTAAGAGAAATGTAAAAATATCAAACTTCCCCTCAAATTTAAAAACATACTTCATTTGTTCAACGAAACCACTTAATAATGAAAACTCTATACTTCTTGAGTGATTTCACACCAAAAATGCCAGGAAAATATCAAATTTGACAAAAATGAGGAAATGAAGAAAGAATTTTAAGAGAAAAGTAAAAATATCAAACTTCCGCTCAAATTTAAAAACATACTTCATTTGTTCAACGAAACCACATAATAATGAAAACTCTATACTTCCTGAGTGATTTCACACCAATAATGCCAGGAAAATATCAAATTTGACAAAAATGAGGAAACGAAGAAAGAATTTTAAGAGAAATGTAAAAATATCAAACTTCCCCTCAAATTTAAAAACATACTTCATTTGTTCAACGAAACCACATAATAATGAAAACTCTATACTTCTTGAGTGATTTGACACCAAACATGCCAGGAAAATATAAAATTTGACATAAATGAGGAAATGAAGAAAGAATTTTAAGAGAAATGTAAAAATATCAAACTTCCCCTCAAATTTAAAAACATACTTCATTTGTTCAACGAAACCACATAATAATGAAAACTCTATACTTCTTGAGTGATTTGACACCAAACATGCCAGGAAAATATCAAATTTGACATAAATGAGGAAATGAAGAAAGTATTTTGAGGAGAATGTAAAAATATCAAACTTCCCCTAAAATTTAGAGGTATTCTTCATTTGTTCAACGAAAACATATAATAATGAAAACTCTATACTTCTTGAGTGATTTGACACCAAACATGCCAAGAAAAAATCTTATTTGACAAAAATGAGGAAATAAAGAAAGAATTTTAAGAGAAAAGTAAAAATATCAAACTTCCCCTCAAATTTAAAAACATACTTCATTTGTTCAACGAAACCACATAATAATGAAAACTCTATACTTCTTGAGTGATTTGACACCAAACATGCCAGGAAAATATCAAATTTGACATAAATGAGGAAATGAAGAAGTATTTTGAGGAGAATGTAAAAATATCAAACTTCCCCTAAAATTTAGAGGCATTCTTCATTTGTTCAACGAAACCATATAATAATGAAAACTGTATACTTCTTGAGTGATTTCACACCAAAAATGCCAGGAAAATATCTAATATGACAAAAATGAGGAAATGAAGAAAGAATTTTAAGAGAAATGTAAAAATATCAAACTACCCCTCAAATTTAAAAACATACTTCATTTGTTCCACGAAACCACAAAATAATGAAAACTCTATACTTCTTGAGTGATTTCACACCAAACATGCCAAGAAAAAATCTTATTTGACAAAAATGAGGAAATGAAGAATGAATTTTAAGAGAAAAGTAAAAATATCAAACTTCCCCTCAAATTTAAAAACATACTTCATTTGTTCAACGAAACCACATAATAATGAAAACTCTATACTTCTTGAGTGATTTGACACCAAACATGCCAGGAAAATATCAAATTTGACATAAATGAGGAAATGAAGAAGTATTTTGAGGAGAATGTAAAAATATCAAACTTCCCCTAAAATTTAGAGGCATTCTTCATTTGTTCAACGAAACCATATAATAATGAAAACTCTATACTTCTTGAGTGATTTGACACCAAACATGCCAGGAAAATATAAAATTTGACATAAATGAGGAAATGAAGAAAGAATTTTAAGAGAAATGTAAAAATATCAAATTTCCCTCAAATTTAAAAACATACTTCATTTGTTCAACGAAACCACATAATAATGAAAACTCTATACTTCTTGAGTTATTTGACACCAAACATGCCAGGAAAATATCAAATTTGACAAAAATGAGGAAATGAAGAAAGTATTTTGAGGAGAATGTAAAAATATCAAACTTCCCCTAAAATTTAGAGGTATTCTTCATTTGTTTAACGAAAACATATAATAATGAAAACTCTATACTTCTTGAGTGATTTGACACCAAACATGCCAAGAAAAAATCTTATTTGACAAAAATGAGGAAATAAAGAAAGAATTTTAAGAGAAAAGTAAAAATATCAAACTTCCCCTCAAATTTAAAAACATACTTCATTTGTTCAACGAAACCACATAATAATGAAAACTCTATATTTCTTGAGTGATTTGACATCAAACATGCCAGGAAAATATCAAATTTGACATAAATGAGGAAATGAAGAAAGAATTTTAAGAGAAATGTAAAAATATCAAACTTCCCCTAAAATTTAAAAACATACTTCATTTGTTCAACGAAACCACATAATAATGAAAACTCTATACTTCTTGAGTGATTTGACACCAAACATGCCAGGAAAATATAAAATTTGACATAAATGAGGAAATGAAGAAAGAATTTTAAGAGAAATGTAAAAATATCAAACTTCCCCTAAAATTTAGAGGCATTCTTCAATTGTTCAACGAAACCACATAATAATGAAAACTCTATACTTCTTGAGTGATTTGACACCAAACATGCCAGGAAAATATCAAATTTGACATAAATGAGGAAATGAAGAAAGTATTTTGAGGAGAATGTAAAAATATCAAACTTCTCCTCAAATTTAAAAAAAAACTTCATTTGTTCAACGAAACCACATAATAATGAAAACTCTATACTTCTTGAGTGATTTGACACCAAACATGCCAGGAAAATATCAAATTTGACATATATGAGGAAATGAAGAAGTATTTTGAGGAGAATGTAAAAATATCAAACTTCCCCTCAAATTTAAAAACATACTTCATTTGTTCAACGAAACCACATAATAATGAAAACTCTATACTTCCTGAGTGATTTCACACCAAAAATGCCAGGAAAATATCAAATTTGACAAAAATGAGGAAATGAAGAAAGAATTTTAAGAGAAATGTAAAAATATCAAACTACCCCTCAAATTTGAAATCATACTTCATTTGTTCCACGAAACCACAAAATAATGAAAACTCTATACTTCTTGAGTGATTTCACACCAAACATGCCAAGAAAAAATCTTATTTGACAAAAATGAGGAAATGAAGAAAGAATTTTAAGAGAAATGTAAAAATATCAAACTTCCCCTCAAATTTAAAAACATACTTCATTTGTTCAACAAAACCACATAATAATGAAAACTCTATACTTCTTGAGTGATTTCACACCAAAAATGCCAGGAAAATATCAAATTTGACAAAAATGAGGAAATGAAGAAAGAATTTTAAGAGAAAAGTAAAAATATCAAACTTCCCTTCAAATTTAAAAACATACTTCATTTGTTCAACGAAACCACATAATAATGAAAACTCTATACTTCCTGAGTGATTTCACACCAATAATGCCAGGAAAATATCAAATTTGACAAAAATGAGGAAATGAAGAAAGAATTTTAAGAGAAATGTAAAAATATCAAACTTCCCCTCAAATTTAAAAACATACTTCATTTGTTCAACGAAACCACATAATAATGAAAACTCTATACTTCTTGAGTGATTTGACACCAAACATGCCAGGAAAATATCAAATTTGACATAAATGAGGAAATGAAGAAAGTATTTTGAGGAGAATGTAAAAATATCAAACTTCCCCTCAAATTTAAAAACATACTTCATTTGTTCAACGAAACCACATAATAATGAAAACTCTATACTTCTTGAGTGATTTGACACCAAACATGCCAGGAAAATATCAAATTTGACAAAAATGAGGAAATGAAGAAAGTATTTTGAGGAGAATGTAAAAATATCAAACTTCCCCTAAAATTTAGAGGTATTCTTCATTTGTTTAACGAAAACATATAATAATGAAAACTCTATACTTCTTGAGTGATTTGACACCAAACATGCCAAGAAAAAATCTTATTTGACAAAAATGAGGAAATAAAGAAAGAATTTTAAGAGAAAAGTAAAAATATCAAACTTCCCCTCAAATTTAAAAACATACTTCATTTGTTCAACGAAACCACATAATAATGAAAACTCTATACTTCTTGAGTGATTTGACACCAAACATGCCAGGAAAATATCAAATTTGACATAAATGAGGAAATGAAGAAAGAATTTTAAGAGAAATGTAAAAATATCAAACTTCCCCTCAAATTTAAAAACATACTTCATTTGTTCAACGAAACCACATAATAATGAAAACTCTATACTTCTTGAGTGATTTGACACCAAACATGCCAGTAAAATATCAAATTTGACAAAAATGAGGAAATGAAGAAAGTATTTTGAGGAGAATGTAAAAATATCAAACTTCCCCTCAAATTTAAAAACATACTTCATTTGTTCAACGAAACCACATAATAATGAAAACTCTATACTTCTTGAGTGATTTGACACCAAGAATGCCAGCAAAATATCAAATTTGACATAAATGAGGAAATGAAGAAAGTATTTTGAGGAGAATGTAAAAATATCAAACTTCCCCTAAAATTTAGAGGTATTCTTCATTTGTTCAACGAAAACATATAATAATGAAAACTCTATACTTCTTGAGTGATTTGACACCAAATATGCCAAGAAAAAATCTTATTTGACAAAAATGAGGAAATAAAGAAAGAATTTTAAGAGAAAAGTAAAAATATCAAACTTCCCCTCAAATTTAAAAACATACTTCATTTGTTCAACGAAACCACATAATAATGAAAACTCTATACTTCTTGAGTGATTTGACACCAAACATGCCAGGAAAATATAAAATTTGACATAAATGAGGAAATGAAGAAAGTATTTTAAGAGAAATGTAAAAATATCAAACTTCCCCTCAAATTTAAAAACATACTTCATTTGTTCAACGAAACCACATAATAATGAAAACTCTATACTTCTTGAGTGATTTGACACCAAACATGCCAGGAAAATATCAAATTTGACATAAATGAGGAAATGAAGAAAGTATTTTGAGGAGAATGTAAAAATATCAAACTTCCCCTCAAATTTAAAAACATACTTCATTTGTTCATCGAAACCACATAATAATGAAAACTCTATACTTCTTGAGTGATTTGACATCAAACATGCCAGGAAAATATCAAATTTGACATAAATGAGGAAATGAAGAAAGTATTTTGAGGAGAATGTAAAAATATCAAACTTCCCCTAAAATTTAGAGGTATTCTTCATTTGTTCAACGAAAACATATAATAATGAAAACTCTATACTTCTTGAGTGATTTGACACCAAACATGCCAAGAAAAAATCTTATTTGACAAAAATGAGGAAATAAAGAAAGAATTTTAAGAGAAAAGTAAAAATATCAAACTTCCCCTCAAATTTAAAAACATACTTCATTTGTTCAACGAAACCACATAATAATGAAAACTCTATACTTCTTGAGTGATTTGACACCAAACATGCCAGGAAAATATCAAATTTGACATAAATGAGGAAATGAAGAAGTATTTTGAGGAGAATGTAAAAATATCAAACTTCCCCTAAAATTTAGAGGCATTCTTCATTTGTTCAACGAAACCACAAAATAATGAAAACTCTATACTTCTTGAGTGATTTGACACCAAACATGCCAAGAAAAAATCTTATTTGACAAAAATGAGGAAATGAAGAAAGAATTTTAAGAGAAATGTAAAAATATCAAACTTCCCCTCAAATTTAAAAACATACTTCATTTGTTCAACGAAACCACATAATAATGAAAACTCTATACTTCTTGAGTGATTTGACACCAAACATGCCAAGAAAAAATCTTATTTGACAAAAATGAGGAAATGAAGAAAGAATTTTAAGAGAAATGTAAAAATATAAAACTTCCCCTCAAATTTAAAAACATACTTCATTTGTTCAACGAAACCACATAATAATGAAAATTCTATACTTCCTGAGTGATTTCACACCAAAAATGCCAGGAAAATATCAAATTTGACAAAAATGAGGAATGAAGAAAGAATTTTAAGAGAAATGTAAAAATATCAAACTTCCCCTCAAATTTAAAAACATACTTCATTTGTTCAACGAAACCACTTAATAATGAAAACTCTATACTTCTTGAGTGATTTCACACCAAAAATGCCAGGAAAATATCAAATTTGACAAAAATGAGGAAATGAAGAAAGAATTTTAAGAGAAAAGTAAAAATATCAAACTTCCGCTCAAATTTAAAAACATACTTCATTTGTTCAACGAAACCACATAATAATGAAAACTCTATACTTCCTGAGTGATTTCACACCAATAATGCCAGGAAAATATCAAATTTGACAAAAATGAGGAAACGAAGAAAGAATTTTAAGAGAAATGTAAAAATATCAAACTTCCCCTCAAATTTAAAAACATACTTCATTTGTTCAACGAAACCACATAATAATGAAAACTCTATACTTCTTGAGTGATTTGACACCAAACATGCCAGGAAAATATAAAATTTGACATAAATGAGGAAATGAAGAAAGAATTTTAAGAGAAATGTAAAAATATCAAACTTCCCCTCAAATTTAAAAACATACTTCATTTGTTCAACGAAACCACATAATAATGAAAACTCTATACTTCTTGAGTGATTTGACACCAAACATGCCAGGAAAATATCAAATTTGACATAAATGAGGAAATGAAGAAAGTATTTTGAGGAGAATGTAAAAATATCAAACTTCCCCTAAAATTTAGAGGTATTCTTCATTTGTTCAACGAAAACATATAATAATGAAAACTCTATACTTCTTGAGTGATTTGACACCAAACATGCCAAGAAAAAATCTTATTTGACAAAAATGAGGAAATAAAGAAAGAATTTTAAGAGAAAAGTAAAAATATCAAACTTCCCCTCAAATTTAAAAACATACTTCATTTGTTCAACGAAACCACATAATAATGAAAACTCTATACTTCTTGAGTGATTTGACACCAAACATGCCAGGAAAATATCAAATTTGACATAAATGAGGAAATGAAGAAGTATTTTGAGGAGAATGTAAAAATATCAAACTTCCCCTAAAATTTAGAGGCATTCTTCATTTGTTCAACGAAACCATATAATAATGAAAACTGTATACTTCTTGAGTGATTTCACACCAAAAATGCCAGGAAAATATCTAATATGACAAAAATGAGGAAATGAAGAAAGAATTTTAAGAGAAATGTAAAAATATCAAACTACCCCTCAAATTTAAAAACATACTTCATTTGTTCCACGAAACCACAAAATAATGAAAACTCTATACTTCTTGAGTGATTTCACACCAAACATGCCAAGAAAAAATCTTATTTGACAAAAATGAGGAAATGAAGAATGAATTTTAAGAGAAAAGTAAAAATATCAAACTTCCCCTCAAATTTAAAAACATACTTCATTTGTTCAACGAAACCACATAATAATGAAAACTCTATACTTCTTGAGTGATTTGACACCAAACATGCCAGGAAAATATCAAATTTGACATAAATGAGGAAATGAAGAAGTATTTTGAGGAGAATGTAAAAATATCAAACTTCCCCTAAAATTTAGAGGCATTCTTCATTTGTTCAACGAAACCATATAATAATGAAAACTCTATACTTCTTGAGTGATTTGACACCAAACATGCCAGGAAAATATAAAATTTGACATAAATGAGGAAATGAAGAAAGAATTTTAAGAGAAATGTAAAAATATCAAATTTCCCTCAAATTTAAAAACATACTTCATTTGTTCAACGAAACCACATAATAATGAAAACTCTATACTTCTTGAGTTATTTGACACCAAACATGCCAGGAAAATATCAAATTTGACAAAAATGAGGAAATGAAGAAAGTATTTTGAGGAGAATGTAAAAATATCAAACTTCCCCTAAAATTTAGAGGTATTCTTCATTTGTTTAACGAAAACATATAATAATGAAAACTCTATACTTCTTGAGTGATTTGACACCAAACATGCCAAGAAAAAATCTTATTTGACAAAAATGAGGAAATAAAGAAAGAATTTTAAGAGAAAAGTAAAAATATCAAACTTCCCCTCAAATTTAAAAACATACTTCATTTGTTCAACGAAACCACATAATAATGAAAACTCTATACTTCTTGAGTGATTTGACACCAAACATGCCAGGAAAATATCAAATTTGACATAAATGAGGAAATGAAGAAAGAATTTTAAGAGAAATGTAAAAATATCAAACTTCCCCTCAAATTTAAAAACATACTTCATTTGTTCAACGAAACCACATAATAATGAAAACTCTATACTTCTTGAGTGATTTCACACCAAAAATGCCAGGAAAATATCTAATTTGACAAAAATGAGGAAATGAAGAAAGAATTTTAAGAGAAAAGTAAAAATATCAAACTTCCCCTCAAATTTAAAAACATACTTCATTTGTTCAACGAAACCACATAATAATGAAAACTCTATACTTCTTGAGTGATTTGACAACAAACATGCCAGGAAAATATAAAATTTGACATAAATGAGGAAATGAAGAAAGAATTTTAAGAGAAATGTAAAAATATCAAACTTCCCCTCAAATTTAAAAACATACTTCATTTGTTCAACGAAACCACATAATAATGAAAACTCTATACTTCTTGAGTGATTTGACACCAAACATGCCAGGAAAATATCAAATTTGACATAAATGAGGAAATGAAGAAAGTATTTTGAGGAGAATGTAAAAATATCAAACTTCTCCTCAAATTTAAAAACATACTTCATTTGTTCAACGAAACCACATAATAATGAAAACTCTATACTTCTTGAGTGATTTGACACCAAACATGCCAGGAAAATATAAAATTTGACATATATGAGGAAATGAAGAAGTATTTTGAGGAGAATGTAAAAATATCAAACTTCCCCTAAAATTTAGAGGCATTCTTCATTTGTTCAACGAAACCATATAATAATGAAAACTCTATACTTCTTGAGTGATTTCACACCAAAAATGCCAGGAAAATATCTAATTTGACAAAAATGAGGAAATGAAGAAAGAATTTTAAGAGAAATGTAAAAATATCAAACTTCCCCTCAAATTTAAAAACATACTTCATTTGTTCAACGAAACCACATAATAATGAAAACTCTATACTTCTTGAGTGATTTGACACCAAACATGCCAGGAAAATATCAAATTTGACATAAATGAGGAAATGAAGAAAGTATTTTGAGGAGAATGTAAAAATATCAAACTTCTCCTCAAATTGAAAAACATACTTCATTTGTTCAACGAAACCACATAATAATGAAAACTCTATACTTCTTGAGTGATTTGACACCAAACATGCCAGGAAAATATCAAATTTGACATATATGAGGAAATGAAGAAGTATTTTGAGGAGAATGTAAAAATATCAAACTTCCCCTAAAATTTAGAGGCATTCTTCATTTGTTCAACGAAACCATATAATAATGAAAACTCTATACTTCTTGAGTGATTTCACACCAAAAATGCCAGGAAAATATCTAATTTGACAAATATGAGGAAATGAAGAAAGAATTTTAAAAGAAAAGTAAAAATATCAAACTTCCCCTCAAATTTAAAAACATACTTCATTTGTTCAACGAAACCACATAATAATGAAAACTCTATACTTCTTGAGTGATTTGACACCAAACATGCCAGGAAAATATCAAATTTGACATAAATGAGGAAATGAAGAAAGTATTTTGAGGAGAATGTAAAAATATCAAACTTCCCCTCAAATTTAAAAACATACTTCATTTGTTCATCGAAACCACATAATAATGAAAACTCTATACTTCTTGAGTGATTTGACACCAAACATGCCAGGAAAATATCAAATTTGACAAAAATGAGGAAATGAAGAAAGTATTTTGAGGAGAATGTAAAAATATCAAACTTCCCCTAAAATTTAGAGGTATTCTTCATTTGTTTAACGAAAACATATAATAATGAAAACTCTATACTTCTTGAGTGATTTGACACCAAACATGCCAAGAAAAAATCTTATTTGACAAAAATGAGGAAATAAAGAAAGAATTTTAAGAGAAAAGTAAAAATATCAAACTTCCCCTCAAATTTAAAAACATACTTCATTTGTTCAACGAAACCACATAATAATGAAAACTCTATACTTCCTGAGTGATTTCACACCAAAAATGCCAGGAAAATATCAAATTTGACAAAAATGAGGAAATGAAGAAAGAATTTTAAGAGAAATGTAAAAATATCAAACTTCCCCTCAAATTTAAAAACATATTTCATTTGTTCAACGAAACCACATAATAATGAAAACTCTATACTTCTTGAGTGATTTCACACCAAAAATGCCAGGAAAATATCAAATTTGACAAAAATGAGGAAATGAAGAAAGAATTTTAAGAGAAATGTAAAAATATCAAACTACCCCTCAAATTTAAAAACATACTTCATTTGTTCCACGAAACCACAAAATAATGAAAACTCTATACTTCTTGAGTGATTTCACACCAAACATGCCAAGAAAAAATCTTATTTGACAAAAATGAGGAAATGAAGAAAGAATTTTAAGAGAAAAGTAAAAATATCAAACTTCCCCTCAAATTTAAAAACATACTTCATTTGTTCAACGAAACCACATAATAATGAAAACTCTATACTTCTTGAGTGATTTGACACCAAACATGCCAGGAAAATATCAAATTTGACATAAATGAGGAAATGAAGAAGTATTTTGAGGAGAATGTAAAAATATCAAACTTCCCCTAAAATTTAGAGGCATTCTTCATTTGTTCAACGAAACCATATAATAATGAAAACTCTATACTTCTTGAGTGATTTGACACCAAACATGCCAGGAAAATATAAAATTTGACATAAATGAGGAAATGAAGAAAGAATTTTAAGAGAAATGTAAAAATATCAAACTTCCCCTCAAATTTAAAAACATACTTCATTTGTTCAACGAAACCACATAATAATGAAAACTCTATACTTCTTGAGTGATTTGACACCAAACATGCCAGGAAAATATCAAATTTGACATAAATGAGGAAATGAAGAAAGTATTTTGAGGAGAATGTAAAAATATCAAACTTCTCCTCAAATTTAAAAACATACTTCATTTGTTCAACGAAACCACATAATAATGAAAACTCTATACTTCTTGAGTGATTTGACACCAAACATGCCAGGAAAATATCAAATTTGACATATATGAGGAAATGAAGAAGTATTTTGAGGAGAATGTAAAAATATCAAACTTCCCCTAAAATTTAGAGGCATTCTTCATTTGTTCAACGAAACCATATAATAATGAAAACTCTATACTTCTTGAGTGATTTCACACCAAAAATGCCAGGAAAATATCTAATTTGACAAAAATGAGGAAATGAAGAAAGAATTTTAAGAGAAATGTAAAAATATCAAACTTCCCCTCAAATTTAAAAACATACTTCATTTGTTCAACGAAACCACATAATAATGAAAACTCTATACTTCTTGAGTGATTTGACACCAAACATGCCAGGAAAATATCAAATTTGACATAAATGAGGAAATGAAGAAAGTATTTTGAGGAGAATGTAAAAATATCAAACTTCTCCTCAAATTGAAAAACATACTTCATTTGTTCAACGAAACCACATAATAATGAAAACTCTATACTTCTTGAGTGATTTGACAACAAACATGCCAGGAAAATATAAAATTTGACATAAATGAGGAAATGAAGAAAGAATTTTAAGAGAAATGTAAAAATATCAAACTTCCCCTCAAATTTAAAAACATACTTCATTTGTTCAACGAAACCACATAATAATGAAAACTCTATACTTCTTGAGTGATTTGACACCAAACATGCCAGGAAAATATCAAATTTGACATAAATGAGGAAATGAAGAAAGTATTTTGAGGAGAATGTAAAAATATCAAACTTCTCCTCAAATTTAAAAACATACTTCATTTGTTCAACGAAACCACATAATAATGAAAACTCTATACTTCTTGAGTGATTTGACACCAAACATGCCAGGAAAATATCAAATTTGACATATATGAGGAAATGAAGAAGTATTTTGAGGAGAATGTAAAAATATCAAACTTCCCCTAAAATTTAGAGGCATTCTTCATTTGTTCAACGAAACCATATAATAATGAAAACTCTATACTTCTTGAGTGATTTCACACCAAAAATGCCAGGAAAATATCTAATTTGACAAAAATGAGGAAATGAAGAAAGAATTTTAAGAGAAATGTAAAAATATCAAACTTCCCCTCAAATTTAAAAACATACTTCATTTGTTCAACGAAACCACATAATAATGAAAACTCTATACTTCTTGAGTGATTTGACACCAAACATGCCAGGAAAATATCAAATTTGACATATATGAGGAAATGAAGAAGTATTTTGAGGAGAATGTAAAAATATCAAACTTCCCCTAAAATTTAGAGGCATTCTTCATTTGTTCAACGAAACCATATAATAATGAAAACTCTATACTTCTTGAGTGATTTCACACCAAAAATGCCAGGAAAATATCTAATTTGACAAAAATGAGGAAATGAAGAAAGAATTTTAAGAGAAATGTAAAAATATCAAACTTCCCCTCAAATTTAAAAACATACTTCATTTGTTCAACGAAACCACATAATAATGAAAACTCTATACTTCTTGAGTGATTTGACACCAAACATGCCAGGAAAATATCAAATTTGACATAAATGAGGAAATGAAGAAAGTATTTTGAGGAGAATGTAAAAATATCAAACTTCTCCTCAAATTGAAAAACATACTTCATTTGTTCAACGAAACCACATAATAATGAAAACTCTATACTTCTTGAGTGATTTGACACCAAACATGCCAGGAAAATATCAAATTTGACATATATGAGGAAATGAAGAAGTATTTTGAGGAGAATGTAAAAATATCAAACTTCCCCTAAAATTTAGAGGCATTCTTCATTTGTTCAACGAAACCATATAATAATGAAAACTCTATACTTCTTGAGTGATTTCACACCAAAAATGCCAGGAAAATATCTAATTTGACAAATATGAGGAAATGAAGAAAGAATTTTAAAAGAAAAGTAAAAATATCAAACTTCCCCTCAAATTTAAAAACATACTTCATTTGTTCAACGAAACCACATAATAATGAAAACTCTATACTTCTTGAGTGATTTGACACCAAACATGCCAGGAAAATATCAAATTTGACATAAATGAGGAAATGAAGAAAGTATTTTGAGGAGAATGTAAAAATATCAAACTTCCCCTCAAATTTAAAAACATACTTCATTTGTTCATCGAAACCACATAATAATGAAAACTCTATACTTCTTGAGTGATTTGACACCAAACATGCCAGGAAAATATCAAATTTGACAAAAATGAGGAAATGAAGAAAGTATTTTGAGGAGAATGTAAAAATATCAAACTTCCCCTAAAATTTAGAGGTATTCTTCATTTGTTTAACGAAAACATATAATAATGAAAACTCTATACTTCTTGAGTGATTTCACACCAAAAATGCCAGGAAAATATCTAATTTGACAAAAATGAGGAAATGAAGAAAGAATTTTAAGAGAAATGTAAAAATATCAAACTTCCCCTCAAATTTAAAAACATACTTCATTTGTTCAACGAAACCACATAATAATGAAAACTCTATACTTCTTGAGTGATTTGACACCAAACATGCCAGGAAAATATCAAATTTGACATAAATGAGGAAATGAAGAAAGTATTTTGAGGAGAATGTAAAAATATCAAACTTCTCCTCAAATTGAAAAACATACTTCATTTGTTCAACGAAACCACATAATAATGAAAACTCTATACTTCTTGAGTGATTTGACAACAAACATGCCAGGAAAATATAAAATTTGACATAAATGAGGAAATGAAGAAAGAATTTTAAGAGAAATGTAAAAATATCAAACTTCCCCTCAAATTTAAAAACATACTTCATTTGTTCAACGAAACCACATAATAATGAAAACTCTATACTTCTTGAGTGATTTGACACCAAACATGCCAGGAAAATATCAAATTTGACATAAATGAGGAAATGAAGAAAGTATTTTGAGGAGAATGTAAAAATATCAAACTTCTCCTCAAATTTAAAAACATACTTCATTTGTTCAACGAAACCACATAATAATGAAAACTCTATACTTCTTGAGTGATTTGACACCAAACATGCCAGGAAAATATCAAATTTGACATATATGAGGAAATGAAGAAGTATTTTGAGGAGAATGTAAAAATATCAAACTTCCCCTAAAATTTAGAGGCATTCTTCATTTGTTCAACGAAACCATATAATAATGAAAACTCTATACTTCTTGAGTGATTTCACACCAAAAATGCCAGGAAAATATCTAATTTGACAAAAATGAGGAAATGAAGAAAGAATTTTAAGAGAAATGTAAAAATATCAAACTTCCCCTAAAATTTAGAGGCATTCTTCATTTGTTCAACGAAACCATATAATAATGAAAACTCTATACTTCTTGAGTGATTTCACACCAAAAATGCCAGGAAAATATCTAATTTGACAAATATGAGGAAATGAAGAAAGAATTTTAAAAGAAAAGTAAAAATATCAAACTTCCCCTCAAATTTAAAAACATACTTCATTTGTTCAACGAAACCACATAATAATGAAAACTCTATACTTCTTGAGTGATTTGACACCAAACATGCCAGGAAAATATCAAATTTGACATAAATGAGGAAATGAAGAAAGTATTTTGAGGAGAATGTAAAAATATCAAACTTCCCCTCAAATTTAAAAACATACTTCATTTGTTCATCGAAACCACATAATAATGAAAACTCTATACTTCTTGAGTGATTTGACACCAAACATGCCAGGAAAATATCAAATTTGACAAAAATGAGGAAATGAAGAAAGTATTTTGAGGAGAATGTAAAAATATCAAACTTCCCCTAAAATTTAGAGGTATTCTTCATTTGTTTAACGAAAACATATAATAATGAAAACTCTATACTTCTTGAGTGATTTCACACCAAAAATGCCAGGAAAATATCTAATTTGACAAAAATGAGGAAATGAAGAAAGAATTTTAAGAGAAATGTAAAAATATCAAACTTCCCCTCAAATTTAAAAACATACTTCATTTGTTCAACGAAACCACATAATAATGAAAACTCTATACTTCTTGAGTGATTTGACACCAAACATGCCAGGAAAATATCAAATTTGACATATATGAGGAAATGAAGAAGTATTTTGAGGAGAATGTAAAAATATCAAACTTCCCCTAAAATTTAGAGGCATTCTTCATTTGTTCAACGAAACCATATAATAATGAAAACTCTATACTTCTTGAGTGATTTCACACCAAAAATGCCAGGAAAATATCTAATTTGACAAAAATGAGGAAATGAAGAAAGAATTTTAAGAGAAATGTAAAAATATCAAACTTCCCCTCAAATTTAAAAACATACTTCATTTGTTCAACGAAACCACATAATAATGAAAACTCTATACTTCTTGAGTGATTTGACACCAAACATGCCAGGAAAATATCAAATTTGACATAAATGAGGAAATGAAGAAAGTATTTTGAGGAGAATGTAAAAATATCAAACTTCTCCTCAAATTGAAAAACATACTTCATTTGTTCAACGAAACCACATAATAATGAAAACTCTATACTTCTTGAGTGATTTGACACCAAACATGCCAGGAAAATATCAAATTTGACATATATGAGGAAATGAAGAAGTATTTTGAGGAGAATGTAAAAATATCAAACTTCCCCTAAAATTTAGAGGCATTCTTCATTTGTTCAACGAAACCATATAATAATGAAAACTCTATACTTCTTGAGTGATTTCACACCAAAAATGCCAGGAAAATATCTAATTTGACAAATATGAGGAAATGAAGAAAGAATTTTAAAAGAAAAGTAAAAATATCAAACTTCCCCTCAAATTTAAAAACATACTTCATTTGTTCAACGAAACCACATAATAATGAAAACTCTATACTTCTTGAGTGATTTGACACCAAACATGCCAGGAAAATATCAAATTTGACATAAATGAGGAAATGAAGAAAGTATTTTGAGGAGAATGTAAAAATATCAAACTTCCCCTCAAATTTAAAAACATACTTCATTTGTTCATCGAAACCACATAATAATGAAAACTCTATACTTCTTGAGTGATTTGACACCAAACATGCCAGGAAAATATCAAATTTGACAAAAATGAGGAAATGAAGAAAGTATTTTGAGGAGAATGTAAAAATATCAAACTTCCCCTAAAATTTAGAGGTATTCTTCATTTGTTTAACGAAAACATATAATAATGAAAACTCTATACTTCTTGAGTGATTTCACACCAAAAATGCCAGGAAAATATCTAATTTGACAAAAATGAGGAAATGAAGAAAGAATTTTAAGAGAAATGTAAAAATATCAAACTTCCCCTCAAATTTAAAAACATACTTCATTTGTTCAACGAAACCACATAATAATGAAAACTCTATACTTCTTGAGTGATTTGACACCAAACATGCCAGGAAAATATCAAATTTGACATAAATGAGGAAATGAAGAAAGTATTTTGAGGAGAATGTAAAAATATCAAACTTCTCCTCAAATTGAAAAACATACTTCATTTGTTCAACGAAACCACATAATAATGAAAACTCTATACTTCTTGAGTGATTTGACAACAAACATGCCAGGAAAATATAAAATTTGACATAAATGAGGAAATGAAGAAAGAATTTTAAGAGAAATGTAAAAATATCAAACTTCCCCTCAAATTTAAAAACATACTTCATTTGTTCAACGAAACCACATAATAATGAAAACTCTATACTTCTTGAGTGATTTGACACCAAACATGCCAGGAAAATATCAAATTTGACATAAATGAGGAAATGAAGAAAGTATTTTGAGGAGAATGTAAAAATATCAAACTTCTCCTCAAATTTAAAAACATACTTCATTTGTTCAACGAAACCACATAATAATGAAAACTCTATACTTCTTGAGTGATTTGACACCAAACATGCCAGGAAAATATCAAATTTGACATATATGAGGAAATGAAGAAGTATTTTGAGGAGAATGTAAAAATATCAAACTTCCCCTAAAATTTAGAGGCATTCTTCATTTGTTCAACGAAACCATATAATAATGAAAACTCTATACTTCTTGAGTGATTTCACACCAAAAATGCCAGGAAAATATCTAATTTGACAAAAATGAGGAAATGAAGAAAGAATTTTAAGAGAAATGTAAAAATATCAAACTTCCCCTCAAATTTAAAAACATACTTCATTTGTTCAACGAAACCACATAATAATGAAAACTCTATACTTCTTGAGTGATTTGACACCAAACATGCCAGGAAAATATCAAATTTGACATAAATGAGGAAATGAAGAAAGTATTTTGAGGAGAATGTAAAAATATCAAACTTCTCCTCAAATTGAAAAACATACTTCATTTGTTCAACGAAACCACATAATAATGAAAACTCTATACTTCTTGAGTGATTTGACACCAAACATGCCAGGAAAATATCAAATTTGACATATATGAGGAAATGAAGAAGTATTTTGAGGAGAATGTAAAAATATCAAACTTCCCCTAAAATTTAGAGGCATTCTTCATTTGTTCAACGAAACCATATAATAATGAAAACTCTATACTTCTTGAGTGATTTCACACCAAAAATGCCAGGAAAATATCTAATTTGACAAATATGAGGAAATGAAGAAAGAATTTTAAAAGAAAAGTAAAAATATCAAACTTCCCCTCAAATTTAAAAACATACTTCATTTGTTCAACGAAACCACATAATAATGAAAACTCTATACTTCTTGAGTGATTTGACACCAAACATGCCAGGAAAATATCAAATTTGACATAAATGAGGAAATGAAGAAAGTATTTTGAGGAGAATGTAAAAATATCAAACTTCCCCTCAAATTTAAAAACATACTTCATTTGTTCATCGAAACCACATAATAATGAAAACTCTATACTTCTTGAGTGATTTGACACCAAACATGCCAGGAAAATATCAAATTTGACAAAAATGAGGAAATGAAGAAAGTATTTTGAGGAGAATGTAAAAATATCAAACTTCCCCTAAAATTTAGAGGTATTCTTCATTTGTTTAACGAAAACATATAATAATGAAAACTCTATACTTCTTGAGTGATTTGACACCAAACATGCCAAGAAAAAATCTTATTTGACAAAAATGAGGAAATAAAGAAAGAATTTTAAGAGAAAAGTAAAAATATCAAACTTCCCCTCAAATTTTAAAACATACTTCATTTGTTCAACGAAACCACATAATAATGAAAACTCTATACTTCTTGAGTGATTTCACACCAAACATGCCAAGAAAAAATCTTATTTGACAAAAATGAGGAAATGAAGAAAGAATTTTAAGAGAAAAGTAAAAATATCAAACTTCCCCTCAAATTTAAAAACATACTTCATTTGTTCCACGAAACCACAAAATAATGAAAACTCTATACTTCTTGAGTGATTTCACACCAAACATGCCAAGAAAAAATCTTATTTGACAAAAATGAGGAAATGAAGAAAGAATTTTAAGAGAAAAGTAAAAATATCAAACTTCCCCTCAAATTTAAAAACATACTTCATTTGTTCAACGAAACCACATAATAATGAAAACTCTATACTTCTTGAGTGATTTGACACCAAACATGCCAAGAAAAAATCTTATTTGACAAAAATGAGGAAATGAAGAAAGAATTTTAAGAGAAATGTAAAAATATAAAACTTCCCCTCAAATTTAAAAACATACTTCATTTGTTCAACGAAACCACATAATAATGAAAACTGTATACTTCCTGAGTGATTTCACACCAAAAATGCCAGGAAAATATCAAATTTGACAAAAATGAGGAAACGAAGAAAGAATTTTAAGAGAAATGTAAAAATATCAAACTTCCCCTCAAATTTAAAAACATACTTCATTTGTTCAACGAAACCACATAATAATGAAAACTCTATACTTCTTGAGTGATTTGACACCAAACATGCCAGGAAAATATAAAATTTGACATAAATGAGGAAATGAAGAAAGAATTTTAAGAGAAATGTAAAAATATCAAACTTCCCCTCAAATTTAAAAACATACTTCATTTGTTCAACGAAACCACATAATAATGAAAACTCTATACTTCTTGAGTGATTTGACATCAAACATGCCAGGAAAATATCAAATTTGACATAAATGAGGAAATGAAGAAAGTATTTTGAGGAGAATGTAAAAATATCAAACTTCCCCTAAAATTTAGAGGTATTCTTCATTTGTTCAACGAAAACATATAATAATGAAAACTCTATACTTCTTGAATGATTTGACACCAAACATGCCAAGAAAAAATCTTATTTGACAAAAATGAGGAAATGAAGAAAGAATTTTAAGAGAAATGTAAAAATATAAAACTTCCCCTCAAATTTAAAAACATACTTCATTTGTTCAACGAAACCACATAATAATGAAAACTGTATACTTCCTGAGTGATTTCACACCAAAAATGCCAGGAAAATATCAAATTTGACAAAAATGAGGAAACGAAGAAAGAATTTTAAGAGAAATGTAAAAATATCAAACTTCCCCTCAAATTTAAAAACATACTTCATTTGTTCAACGAAACCACATAATAATGAAAACTCTATACTTCTTGAGTGATTTGACACCAAACATGCCAGGAAAATATAAAATTTGACATAAATGAGGAAATGAAGAAAGAATTTTAAGAGAAATGTAAAAATATCAAACTTCCCCTCAAATTTAAAAACATACTTCATTTGTTCAACGAAACCACATAATAATGAAAACTCTATACTTCTTGAGTGATTTGACATCAAACATGCCAGGAAAATATCAAATTTGACATAAATGAGGAAATGAAGAAAGTATTTTGAGGAGAATGTAAAAATATCAAACTTCCCCTAAAATTTAGAGGTATTCTTCATTTGTTCAACGAAAACATATAATAATGAAAACTCTATACTTCTTGAGTGATTTGACACCAAACATGCCAAGAAAAAATCTTATTTGACAAAAATGAGGAAATAAAGAAAGAATTTTAAGAGAAAAGTAAAAATATCAAACTTCCCCTCAAATTTAAAAACATACTTCATTTGTTCAACGAAACCACATAATAATGAAAACTCTATACTTCTTGAGTGATTTGACACCAAACATGCCAGGAAAATATCAAATTTGACATAAATGAGGAAATGAAGAAGTATTTTGAGGAGAATGTAAAAATATCAAACTTCCCCTA
This sequence comes from Tuberolachnus salignus, assembly GCA_956483605.1. Taxonomy (NCBI): domain Eukaryota; kingdom Metazoa; phylum Arthropoda; class Insecta; order Hemiptera; family Aphididae; genus Tuberolachnus; species Tuberolachnus salignus. The sequence continues at coordinate 53,821,409 of OY101429.1, forward strand.
AAATTTAGAGGCATTCTTCATTTGTTCAACGAAACCACAAAATAATGAAAACTCTATACTTCTTGAGTGATTTGACACCAAACATGCCAAGAAAAAATCTTATTTGACAAAAATGAGGAAATGAAGAAAGAATTTTAAGAGAAATGTAAAAATATCAAACTTCCCCTCAAATTTAAAAACATACTTCATTTGTTCAACGAAACCACATAATAATGAAAACTCTATACTTCTTGAGTGATTTGACACCAAACATGCCAAGAAAAAATCTTATTTGACAAAAATGAGGAAATGAAGAAAGAATTTTAAGAGAAATGTAAAAATATAAAACTTCCCCTCAAATTTAAAAACATACTTCATTTGTTCAACGAAACCACATAATAATGAAAATTCTATACTTCCTGAGTGATTTCACACCAAAAATGCCAGGAAAATATCAAATTTGACAAAAATGAGGAATGAAGAAAGAATTTTAAGAGAAATGTAAAAATATCAAACTTCCCCTCAAATTTAAAAACATACTTCATTTGTTCAACGAAACCACATAATAATGAAAACTCTATACTTCTTGAGTGATTTCACACCAAAAATGCCAGGAAAATATCAAATTTGACAAAAATGAGGAAATGAAGAAAGAATTTTAAGAGAAAAGTAAAAATATCAAACTTCCGCTCAAATTTAAAAACATACTTCATTTGTTCAACGAAACCACATAATAATGAAAACTCTATACTTCCTGAGTGATTTGACACCAAACATGCCAGGAAAATATCAAATTTGACATATATGAGGAAATGAAGAAGTATTTTGAGGAGAATGTAAAAATATCAAACTTCCCCTCAAATTTAAAAACATACTTCATTTGTTCAACGAAACCACATAATAATGAAAACTCTATACTTCCTGAGTGATTTCACACCAAAAATGCCAGGAAAATATCAAATTTGACAAAAATGAGGAAATGAAGAAAGAATTTTAAGAGAAATGTAAAAATATCAAACTACCCCTCAAATTTGAAATCATACTTCATTTGTTCCACGAAACCACAAAATAATGAAAACTCTATACTTCTTGAGTGATTTCACACCAAACATGCCAAGAAAAAATCTTATTTGACAAAAATGAGGAAATGAAGAAAGAATTTTAAGAGAAATGTAAAAATATCAAACTTCCCCTCAAATTTAAAAACATACTTCATTTGTTCAACGAAACCACATAATAATGAAAACTCTATACTTCTTGAGTGATTTGACACCAAACATGCCAAGAAAAAATCTTATTTGACAAAAATGAGGAAATGAAGAAAGAATTTTAAGAGAAATGTAAAAATATCAAACTTCCCCTCAAATTTAAAAACATACTTCATTTGTTCAACAAAACCACATAATAATGAAAACTCTATACTTCTTGAGTGATTTCACACCAAAAATGCCAGGAAAATATCAAATTTGACAAAAATGAGGAAATGAAGAAAGAATTTTAAGAGAAAAGTAAAAATATCAAACTTCCCTTCAAATTTAAAAACATACTTCATTTGTTCAACGAAACCACATAATAATGAAAACTCTATACTTCCTGAGTGATTTCACACCAATAATGCCAGGAAAATATCAAATTTGACAAAAATGAGGAAATGAAGAAAGAATTTTAAGAGAAATGTAAAAATATCAAACTTCCCCTCAAATTTAAAAACATACTTCATTTGTTCAACGAAACCACATAATAATGAAAACTCTATACTTCTTGAGTGATTTGACACCAAACATGCCAGGAAAATATCAAATTTGACATAAATGAGGAAATGAAGAAAGTATTTTGAGGAGAATGTAAAAATATCAAACTTCCCCTCAAATTTAAAAACATACTTCATTTGTTCAACGAAACCACATAATAATGAAAACTCTATACTTCTTGAGTGATTTGACACCAAACATGCCAGGAAAATATCAAATTTGACAAAAATGAGGAAATGAAGAAAGTATTTTGAGGAGAATGTAAAAATATCAAACTTCCCCTAAAATTTAGAGGTATTCTTCATTTGTTTAACGAAAACATATAATAATGAAAACTCTATACTTCTTGAGTGATTTGACACCAAACATGCCAAGAAAAAATCTTATTTGACAAAAATGAGGAAATAAAGAAAGAATTTTAAGAGAAAAGTAAAAATATCAAACTTCCCCTCAAATTTAAAAACATACTTCATTTGTTCAACGAAACCACATAATAATGAAAACTCTATACTTCTTGAGTGATTTGACACCAAACATGCCAGGAAAATATCAAATTTGACATAAATGAGGAAATGAAGAAAGAATTTTAAGAGAAATGTAAAAATATCAAACTTCCCCTCAAATTTAAAAACATACTTCATTTGTTCAACGAAACCACATAATAATGAAAACTCTATACTTCTTGAGTGATTTGACACCAAACATGCCAGGAAAATATAAAATTTGACATAAATGAGGAAATGAAGAAAGAATTTTAAGAGAAATGTAAAAATATCAAACTTCCCCTCAAATTTAAAAACATACTTCATTTGTTCAACGAAACCACATAATAATGAAAACTCTATACTTCTTGAGTGATTTGACACCAAACATGCCAGGAAAATATCAAATTTGACATATATGAGGAAATGAAGAAGTATTTTGAGGAGAATGTAAAAATATCAAACTTCCCCTAAAATTTAGAGGCATTCTTCATTTGTTCAACGAAACCATATAATAATGAAAACTCTATACTTCTTGAGTGATTTCACACCAAAAATGCCAGGAAAATATCTAATTTGACAAAAATGAGGAAATGAAGAAAGAATTTTAAGAGAAAAGTAAAAATATCAAACTTCCCCTCAAATTTAAAAACATACTTCATTTGTTCAACGAAACCACATAATAATGAAAACTCTATACTTCCTGAGTGATTTCACACCAAAAATGCCAGGAAAATATCAAATTTGACAAAAATGAGGAAATGAAGAAAGAATTTTAAGAGAAATGTAAAAATATCAAACTTCCCCTCAAATTTAAAAACATACTTCATTTGTTCAACGAAACCACATAATAATGAAAACTCTATACTTCTTGAGTGATTTCACACCAAAAATGCCAGGAAAATATCAAATTTGACAAAAATGAGGAAACGAAGAAAGAATTTTAAGAGAAATGTAAAAATATCAAACTTCCCCTCAAATTTAAAAACATACTTCATTTGTTCAACGAAACCACATAATAATGAAAACTCTATACTTCTTGAGTGATTTGACACCAAACATGCCAGTAAAATATCAAATTTGACAAAAATGAGGAAATGAAGAAAGTATTTTGAGGAGAATGTAAAAATATCAAACTTCCCCTCAAATTTAAAAACATACTTCATTTGTTCAACGAAACCACATAATAATGAAAACTCTATACTTCTTGAGTGATTTGACACCAAAAATGCCAGCAAAATATCAAATTTGACATAAATGAGGAAATGAAGAAAGTATTTTGAGGAGAATGTAAAAATATCAAACTTCCCCTAAAATTTAGAGGTATTCTTCATTTGTTCAACGAAAACATATAATAATGAAAACTCTATACTTCTTGAGTGATTTGACACCAAATATGCCAAGAAAAAATCTTATTTGACAAAAATGAGGAAATAAAGAAAGAATTTTAAGAGAAAAGTAAAAATATCAAACTTCCCCTCAAATTTAAAAACATACTTCATTTGTTCAACGAAACCACATAATAATGAAAACTCTATACTTCTTGAGTGATTTGACACCAAACATGCCAGGAAAATATAAAATTTGACATAAATGAGGAAATGAAGAAAGTATTTTAAGAGAAATGTAAAAATATCAAACTTCCCCTCAAATTTAAAAACATACTTCATTTGTTCAACGAAACCACATAATAATGAAAACTCTATACTTCTTGAGTGATTTGACACCAAACATGCCAGGAAAATATCAAATTTGACATAAATGAGGAAATGAAGAAAGTATTTTGAGGAGAATGTAAAAATATCAAACTTCCCCTCAAATTTAAAAACATACTTCATTTGTTCATCGAAACCACATAATAATGAAAACTCTATACTTCTTGAGTGATTTGACACCAAACATGCCAGGAAAATATCAAATTTGACAAAAATGAGGAAATGAAGAAAGTATTTTGAGGAGAATGTAAAAATATCAAACTTCCCCTAAAATTTAGAGGTATTCTTCATTTGTTTAACGAAAACATATAATAATGAAAACTCTATACTTCTTGAGTGATTTGACACCAAACATGCCAAGAAAAAATCTTATTTGACAAAAATGAGGAAATAAAGAAAGAATTTTAAGAGAAAAGTAAAAATATCAAACTTCCCCTCAAATTTAAAAACATACTTCATTTGTTCAACGAAACCACATAATAATGAAAACTCTATACTTCTTGAGTGATTTGACACCAAACATGCCAGGAAAATATCAAATTTGACATAAATGAGGAAATGAAGAAAGAATTTTAAGAGAAATGTAAAAATATCAAACTTCCCCTCAAATTTAAAAACATACTTCATTTGTTCAACGAAACCACATAATAATGAAAACTCTATACTTCTTGAGTGATTTGACACCAAACATGCCAGGAAAATATAAAATTTGACATAAATGAGGAAATGAAGAAAGAATTTTAAGAGAAATGTAAAAATATCAAACTTCCCCTCAAATTTAAAAACATACTTCATTTGTTCAACGAAACCACATAATAATGAAAACTCTATACTTCTTGAGTGATTTGACACCAAACATGCCAGGAAAATATCAAATTTGACATATATGAGGAAATGAAGAAGTATTTTGAGGAGAATGTAAAAATATCAAACTTCCCCTAAAATTTAGAGGCATTCTTCATTTGTTCAACGAAACCATATAATAATGAAAACTCTATACTTCTTGAGTGATTTCACACCAAAAATGCCAGGAAAATATCTAATTTGACAAAAATGAGGAAATGAAGAAAGAATTTTAAGAGAAAAGTAAAAATATCAAACTTCCCCTCAAATTTAAAAACATACTTCATTTGTTCAACGAAACCACATAATAATGAAAACTCTATACTTCCTGAGTGATTTCACACCAAAAATGCCAGGAAAATATCAAATTTGACAAAAATGAGGAAATGAAGAAAGAATTTTAAGAGAAATGTAAAAATATCAAACTTCCCCTCAAATTTAAAAACATACTTCATTTGTTCAACGAAACCACATAATAATGAAAACTCTATACTTCTTGAGTGATTTCACACCAAAAATGCCAGGAAAATATCAAATTTGACAAAAATGAGGAAACGAAGAAAGAATTTTAAGAGAAATGTAAAAATATCAAACTTCCCCTCAAATTTAAAAACATACTTCATTTGTTCAACGAAACCACATAATAATGAAAACTCTATACTTCTTGAGTGATTTGACACCAAACATGCCAGTAAAATATCAAATTTGACATAAATGAGGAAATGAAGAAAGTATTTTGAGGAGAATGTAAAAATATCAAACTTCCCCTCAAATTTAAAAACATACTTCATTTGTTCATCGAAACCACATAATAATGAAAACTCTATACTTCTTGAGTGATTTGACACCAAACATGCCAGGAAAATATCAAATTTGACAAAAATGAGGAAATGAAGAAAGTATTTTGAGGAGAATGTAAAAATATCAAACTTCCCCTAAAATTTAGAGGTATTCTTCATTTGTTTAACGAAAACATATAATAATGAAAACTCTATACTTCTTGAGTGATTTGACACCAAACATGCCAAGAAAAAATCTTATTTGACAAAAATGAGGAAATAAAGAAAGAATTTTAAGAGAAAAGTAAAAATATCAAACTTCCCCTCAAATTTAAAAACATACTTCATTTGTTCAACGAAACCACATAATAATGAAAACTCTATACTTCTTGAGTGATTTGACACCAAACATGCCAGGAAAATATCAAATTTGACATAAATTAGGAAATGAAGAAAGAATTTTAAGAGAAATGTAAAAATATCAAACTTCCCCTCAAATTTAAAAACATACTTCATTTGTTCAACGAAACCACATAATAATGAAAACTCTATACTTCTTGAGTGATTTGACACCAAACATGCCAGGAAAATATAAAATTTGACATAAATGAGGAAATGAAGAATGAATTTTAAGAGAAATGTAAAAATATCAAACTTCCCCTCAAATTTAAAAACATACTTCATTTGTTCAACGAAACCACATAATAATGAAAACTCTATACTTCTTGAGTGATTTGACACCAAACATGCCAGGAAAATATCAAATTTGACATAAATGAGGAAATGAAGAAAGTATTTTGAGGAGAATGTAAAAATATCAAACTTCTCCTCAAATTGAAAAACATACTTCATTTGTTCAACGAAACCACATAATAATGAAAACTCTATACTTCTTGAGTGATTTGACACCAAACATGCCAGGAAAATATCAAATTTGACATATATGAGGAAATGAAGAAGTATTTTGAGGAGAATGTAAAAATATCAAACTTCCCCTAAAATTTAGAGGCATTCTTCATTTGTTCAACGAAACCATATAATAATGAAAACTCTATACTTCTTGAGTGATTTCACACCAAAAATGCCAGGAAAATATCTAATTTGACAAAAATGAGGAAATGAAGAAAGAATTTTAAGAGAAAAGTAAAAATATCAAACTTCCCCTCAAATTTAAAAACATACTTCATTTGTTCAACGAAACCACATAATAATGAAAACTCTATACTTCTTGAGTGATTTGACAACAAACATGCCAGGAAAATATAAAATTTGACATAAATGAGGAAATGAAGAAAGAATTTTAAGAGAAATGTAAAAATATCAAACTTCCCCTCAAATTTAAAAACATACTTCATTTGTTCAACGAAACCACATAATAATGAAAACTCTATACTTCTTGAGTGATTTGACACCAAACATGCCAGGAAAATATCAAATTTGACATAAATGAGGAAATGAAGAAAGTATTTTGAGGAGAATGTAAAAATATCAAACTTCTCCTCAAATTTAAAAACATACTTCATTTGTTCAACGAAACCACATAATAATGAAAACTCTATACTTCTTGAGTGATTTGACACCAAACATGCCAGGAAAATATCAAATTTGACATATATGAGGAAATGAAGAAGTATTTTGAGGAGAATGTAAAAATATCAAACTTCCCCTAAAATTTAGAGGCATTCTTCATTTGTTCAACGAAACCATATAATAATGAAAACTCTATACTTCTTGAGTGATTTCACACCAAAAATGCCAGGAAAATATCTAATTTGACAAAAATGAGGAAATGAAGAAAGAATTTTAAGAGAAATGTAAAAATATCAAACTTCCCCTCAAATTTAAAAACATACTTCATTTGTTCAACGAAACCACATAATAATGAAAACTCTATACTTCTTGAGTGATTTGACACCAAACATGCCAGGAAAATATCAAATTTGACATAAATGAGGAAATGAAGAAAGTATTTTGAGGAGAATGTAAAAATATCAAACTTCTCCTCAAATTTAAAAACATACTTCATTTGTTCAACGAAACCACATAATAATGAAAACTCTATACTTCTTGAGTGATTTGACACCAAACATGCCAGGAAAATATCAAATTTGACATATATGAGGAAATGAAGAAGTATTTTGAGGAGAATGTAAAAATATCAAACTTCCCCTAAAATTTAGAGGCATTCTTCATTTGTTCAACGAAACCATATAATAATGAAAACTCTATACTTCTTGAGTGATTTCACACCAAAAATGCCAGGAAAATATCTAATTTGACAAAAATGAGGAAATGAAGAAAGAATTTTAAGAGAAATGTAAAAATATCAAACTTCCCCTCAAATTTAAAAACATACTTCATTTGTTCAACGGAACCACATAATAATGAAAACTCTATACTTCTTGAGTGATTTGACACCAAACATGCCAGGAAAATATCAAATTTGACATAAATGAGGAAATGAAGAAAGTATTTTGAGGAGAATGTAAAAATATCAAACTTCTCCTCAAATTGAAAAACATACTTCATTTGTTCAACGAAACCACATAATAATGAAAACTCTATACTTCTTGAGTGATTTGACACCAAACATGCCAGGAAAATATCAAATTTGACATATATGAGGAAATGAAGAAGTATTTTGAGGAGAATGTAAAAATATCAAACTTCCCCTAAAATTTAGAGGCATTCTTCATTTGTTCAACGAAACCATATAATAATGAAAACTCTATACTTCTTGAGTGATTTCACACCAAAAATGCCAGGAAAATATCTAATTTGACAAATATGAGGAAATGAAGAAAGAATTTTAAAAGAAAAGTAAAAATATCAAACTTCCCCTCAAATTTAAAAACATACTTCATTTGTTCAACGAAACCACATAATAATGAAAACTCTATACTTCTTGAGTGATTTGACACCAAACATGCCAAGAAAAAATCTTATTTGACAAAAATGAGGAAATAAAGAAAGAATTTTAAGAGAAAAGTAAAAATATCAAACTTCCCCTCAAATTTAAAAACATACTTCATTTGTTCAACGAAACCACATAATAATGAAAACTCTATACTTCCTGAGTGATTTCACACCAAAAATGCCAGGAAAATATCAAATTTGACAAAAATGAGGAAATGAAGAAAGAATTTTAAGAGAAATGTAAAAATATCAAACTTCCCCTCAAATTTAAAAACATATTTCATTTGTTCAACGAAACCACATAATAATGAAAACTCTATACTTCTTGAGTGATTTCACACCAAAAATGCCAGGAAAATATCAAATTTGACAAAAATGAGGAAATGAAGAAAGAATTTTAAGAGAAATGTAAAAATATCAAACTACCCCTCAAATTTAAAAACATACTTCATTTGTTCCACGAAACCACAAAATAATGAAAACTCTATACTTCTTGAGTGATTTCACACCAAACATGCCAAGAAAAAATCTTATTTGACAAAAATGAGGAAATGAAGAAAGAATTTTAAGAGAAAAGTAAAAATATCAAACTTCCCCTCAAATTTAAAAACATACTTCATTTGTTCAACGAAACCACATAATAATGAAAACTCTATACTTCTTGAGTGATTTGACACCAAACATGCCAGGAAAATATCAAATTTGACATAAATGAGGAAATGAAGAAGTATTTTGAGGAGAATGTAAAAATATCAAACTTCCCCTAAAATTTAGAGGCATTCTTCATTTGTTCAACGAAACCATATAATAATGAAAACTCTATACTTCTTGAGTGATTTGACACCAAACATGCCAGGAAAATATAAAATTTGACATAAATGAGGAAATTAAGAAAGAATTTTAAGAGAAATGTAAAAATATCAAACTTCCCCTCAAATTTAAAAACATACTTCATTTGTTCAACGAAACCACATAATAATGAAAACTCTATACTTCTTGAGTGATTTGACACCAAACATGCCAGGAAAATATCAAATTTGACATAAATGAGGAAATGAAGAAAGTATTTTGAGGAGAATGTAAAAATATCAAACTTCTCCTCAAATTTAAAAACATACTTCATTTGTTCAACGAAACCACATAATAATGAAAACTCTATACTTCTTGAGTGATTTGACACCAAACATGCCAGGAAAATATCAAATTTGACATATATGAGGAAATGAAGAAGTATTTTGAGGAGAATGTAAAAATATCAAACTTCCCCTAAAATTTAGAGGCATTCTTCATTTGTTCAACGAAACCATATAATAATGAAAACTCTATACTTCTTGAGTGATTTCACACCAAAAATGCCAGGAAAATATCTAATTTGACAAAAATGAGGAAATGAAGAAAGAATTTTAAGAGAAATGTAAAAATATCAAACTTCCCCTCAAATTTAAAAACATACTTCATTTGTTCAACGAAACCACATAATAATGAAAACTCTATACTTCTTGAGTGATTTGACACCAAACATGCCAGGAAAATATCAAATTTGACATAAATGAGGAAATGAAGAAAGTATTTTGAGGAGAATGTAAAAATATCAAACTTCTCCTCAAATTGAAAAACATACTTCATTTGTTCAACGAAACCACATAATAATGAAAACTCTATACTTCTTGAGTGATTTGACACCAAACATGCCAGGAAAATATCAAATTTGACATATATGAGGAAATGAAGAAGTATTTTGAGGAGAATGTAAAAATATCAAACTTCCCCTAAAATTTAGAGGCATACTTCATTTGTTCAACGAAACCACATAATAATGAAAACTCTATACTTCTTGAGTGATTTGACAACAAACATGCCAGGAAAATATAAAATTTGACATAAATGAGGAAATGAAGAAAGAATTTTAAGAGAAATGTAAAAATATCAAACTTCCCCTCAAATTTAAAAACATACTTCATTTGTTCAACGAAACCACATAATAATGAAAACTCTATACTTCTTGAGTGATTTGACACCAAACATGCCAGGAAAATATCAAATTTGACATAAATGAGGAAATGAAGAAAGTATTTTGAGGAGAATGTAAAAATATCAAACTTCTCCTCAAATTTAAAAACATACTTCATTTGTTCAACGAAACCACATAATAATGAAAACTCTATACTTCTTGAGTGATTTGACACCAAACATGCCAGGAAAATATCAAATTTGACATATATGAGGAAATGAAGAAGTATTTTGAGGAGAATGTAAAAATATCAAACTTCCCCTAAAATTTAGAGGCATTCTTCATTTGTTCAACGAAACCATATAATAATGAAAACTCTATACTTCTTGAGTGATTTCACACCAAAAATGCCAGGAAAATATCTAATTTGACAAATATGAGGAAATGAAGAAAGAATTTTAAAAGAAAAGTAAAAATATCAAACTTCCCCTCAAATTTAAAAACATACTTCATTTGTTCAACGAAACCACATAATAATGAAAACTCTATACTTCTTGAGTGATTTGACACCAAACATGCCAGGAAAATATCAAATTTGACATAAATGAGGAAATGAAGAAAGTATTTTGAGGAGAATGTAAAAATATCAAACTTCCCCTCAAATTTAAAAACATACTTCATTTGTTCATCGAAACCACATAATAATGAAAACTCTATACTTCTTGAGTGATTTGACACCAAACATGCCAGGAAAATATCAAATTTGACAAAAATGAGGAAATGAAGAAAGTATTTTGAGGAGAATGTAAAAATATCAAACTTCCCCTAAAATTTAGAGGTATTCTTCATTTGTTTAACGAAAACATATAATAATGAAAACTCTATACTTCTTGAGTGATTTGACACCAAACATGCCAAGAAAAAATCTTATTTGACAAAAATGAGGAAATAAAGAAAGAATTTTAAGAGAAAAGTAAAAATATCAAACTTCCCCTCAAATTTAAAAACATACTTCATTTGTTCAACGAAACCACATAATAATGAAAACTCTATACTTCCTGAGTGATTTCACACCAAAAATGCCAGGAAAATATCAAATTTGACAAAAATGAGGAAATGAAGAAAGAATTTTAAGAGAAATGTAAAAATATCAAACTTCCCCTCAAATTTAAAAACATATTTCATTTGTTCAACGAAACCACATAATAATGAAAACTCTATACTTCTTGAGTGATTTCACACCAAAAATGCCAGGAAAATATCAAATTTGACAAAAATGAGGAAATGAAGAAAGAATTTTAAGAGAAATGTAAAAATATCAAACTACCCCTCAAATTTAAAAACATACTTCATTTGTTCCACGAAACCACAAAATAATGAAAACTCTATACTTCTTGAGTGATTTCACACCAAACATGCCAAGAAAAAATCTTATTTGACAAAAATGAGGAAATGAAGAAAGAATTTTAAGAGAAAAGTAAAAATATCAAACTTCCCCTCAAATTTAAAAACATACTTCATTTGTTCAACGAAACCACATAATAATGAAAACTCTATACTTCTTGAGTGATTTGACACCAAACATGCCAGGAAAATATCAAATTTGACATAAATGAGGAAATGAAGAAGTATTTTGAGGAGAATGTAAAAATATCAAACTTCCCCTAAAATTTAGAGGCATTCTTCATTTGTTCAACGAAACCATATAATAATGAAAACTCTATACTTCTTGAGTGATTTGACACCAAACATGCCAGGAAAATATAAAATTTGACATAAATGAGGAAATGAAGAAAGAATTTTAAGAGAAATGTAAAAATATCAAACTTCCCCTCAAATTTAAAAACATACTTCATTTGTTCAACGAAACCACATAATAATGAAAACTCTATACTTCTTGAGTGATTTGACACCAAACATGCCAGGAAAATATCAAATTTGACATAAATGAGGAAATGAAGAAAGTATTTTGAGGAGAATGTAAAAATATCAAACTTCTCCTCAAATTTAAAAACATACTTCATTTGTTCAACGAAACCACATAATAATGAAAACTCTATACTTCTTGAGTGATTTGACACCAAACATGCCAGGAAAATATCAAATTTGACATATATGAGGAAATGAAGAAGTATTTTGAGGAGAATGTAAAAATATTAAACTTCCCCTAAAATTTAGAGGCATTCTTCATTTGTTCAACGAAACCATATAATAATGAAAACTCTATACTTCTTGAGTGATTTCACACCAAAAATGCCAGGAAAATATCTAATTTGACAAAAATGAGGAAATGAAGAAAGAATTTTAAGAGAAATGTAAAAATATCAAACTTCCCCTCAAATTTAAAAACATACTTCATTTGTTCAACGAAACCACATAATAATGAAAACTCTATACTTCTTGAGTGATTTGACACCAAACATGCCAGGAAAATATCAAATTTGACAAAAATGAGGAAATGAAGAAAGAATTTTAAGAGAAATGTAAAAATATCAAACTTCCCCTCAAATTTAAAAACATACTTCATTTGTTCAACGAAACCACATAATAATGAAAACTCTATACTTCTTGAGTGATTTGACACCAAACATGCCAGGAAAATATCAAATTTGACATAAATGAGGAAATGAAGAAAGTATTTTGAGGAGAATGTAAAAATATCAAACTTCTCCTCAAATTGAAAAACATACTTCATTTGTTCAACGAAACCACATAATAATGAAAACTCTATACTTCTTGAGTGATTTGACACCAAACATGCCAGGAAAATATCAAATTTGACATATATGAGGAAATGAAGAAGTATTTTGAGGAGAATGTAAAAATATCAAACTTCCCCTAAAATTTAGAGGCATTCTTCATTTGTTCAACGAAACCATATAATAATGAAAACTCTATACTTCTTGAGTGATTTCACACCAAAAATGCCAGGAAAATATCTAATTTGACAAATATGAGGAAATGAAGAAAGAATTTTAAAAGAAAAGTAAAAATATCAAACTTCCCCTCAAATTTAAAAACATACTTCATTTGTTCAACGAAACCACATAATAATGAAAACTCTATACTTCTTGAGTGATTTGACACCAAACATGCCAGGAAAATATCAAATTTGACATAAATGAGGAAATGAAGAAAGTATTTTGAGGAGAATGTAAAAATATCAAACTTCCCCTCAAATTTAAAAACATACTTCATTTGTTCATCGAAACCACATAATAATGAAAACTCTATACTTCTTGAGTGATTTGACACCAAACATGCCAGGAAAATATCAAATTTGACAAAAATGAGGAAATGAAGAAAGTATTTTGAGGAGAATGTAAAAATATCAAACTTCCCCTAAAATTTAGAGGTATTCTTCATTTGTTTAACGAAAACATATAATAATGAAAACTCTATACTTCTTGAGTGATTTGACACCAAACATGCCAAGAAAAAATCTTATTTGACAAAAATGAGGAAATAAAGAAAGAATTTTAAGAGAAAAGTAAAAATATCAAACTTCCCCTCAAATTTAAAAACATACTTCATTTGTTCAACGAAACCACATAATAATGAAAACTCTATACTTCCTGAGTGATTTCACACCAAAAATGCCAGGAAAATATCAAATTTGACAAAAATGAGGAAATGAAGAAAGAATTTTAAGAGAAATGTAAAAATATCAAACTTCCCCTCAAATTTAAAAACATATTTCATTTGTTCAACGAAACCACATAATAATGAAAACTCTATACTTCTTGAGTGATTTCACACCAAAAATGCCAGGAAAATATCTAATTTGACAAAAATGAGGAAATGAAGAAAGAATTTTAAGAGAAATGTAAAAATATCAAACTTCCCCTCAAATTTAAAAACATACTTCATTTGTTCAACGAAACCACATAATAATGAAAACTCTATACTTCTTGAGTGATTTGACACCAAACATGCCAGGAAAATATCAAATTTGACATAAATGAGGAAATGAAGAAAGTATTTTGAGGAGAATGTAAAAATATCAAACTTCTCCTCAAATTGAAAAACATACTTCATTTGTTCAACGAAACCACATAATAATGAAAACTCTATACTTCTTGAGTGATTTGACACCAAACATGCCAGGAAAATATCAAATTTGACATATATGAGGAAATGAAGAAGTATTTTGAGGAGAATGTAAAAATATCAAACTTCCCCTAAAATTTAGAGGCATTCTTCATTTGTTCAACGAAACCATATAATAATGAAAACTCTATACTTCTTGAGTGATTTCACACCAAAAATGCCAGGAAAATATCTAATTTGACAAATATGAGGAAATGAAGAAAGAATTTTAAGAGAAAAGTAAAAATATCAAACTTCCCCTCAAATTTAAAAACATACTTCATTTGTTCAACGAAACCACATAATAATGAAAACTCTATACTTCTTGAGTGATTTGACACCAAACATGCCAGGAAAATATCAAATTTGACATAAATGAGGAAATGAAGAAAGTATTTTGAGGAGAATGTAAAAATATCAAACTTCCCCTCAAATTTAAAAACATACTTCATTTGTTCATCGAAACCACATAATAATGAAAACTCTATACTTCTTGAGTGATTTGACACCAAACATGCCAGGAAAATATCAAATTTGACAAAAATGAGGAAATGAAGAAAGTATTTTGAGGAGAATGTAAAAATATCAAACTTCCCCTAAAATTTAGAGGTATTCTTCATTTGTTTAACGAAAACATATAATAATGAAAACTCTATACTTCTTGAGTGATTTGACACCAAACATGCCAAGAAAAAATCTTATTTGACAAAAATGAGGAAATAAAGAAAGAATTTTAAGAGAAAAGTAAAAATATCAAACTTCCCCTCAAATTTAAAAACATACTTCATTTGTTCAACGAAACCACATAATAATGAAAACTCTATACTTCCTGAGTGATTTCACACCAAAAATGCCAGGAAAATATCAAATTTGACAAAAATGAGGAAATGAAGAAAGAATTTTAAGAGAAATGTAAAAATATCAAACTTCCCCTCAAATTTAAAAACATATTTCATTTGTTCAACGAAACCACATAATAATGAAAACTCTATACTTCTTGAGTGATTTCACACCAAAAATGCCAGGAAAATATCATATTTGACAAAAATGAGGAAATGAAGAAAGAATTTTAAGAGAAATGTAAAAATATCAAACTACCCCTCAAATTTAAAAACATACTTCATTTGTTCCACGAAACCACAAAATAATGAAAACTCTATACTTCTTGAGTGATTTCACACCAAACATGCCAAGAAAAAATCTTATTTGACAAAAATGAGGAAATGAAGAAAGAATTTTAAGAGAAAAGTAAAAATATCAAACTTCCCCTCAAATTTAAAAACATACTTCATTTGTTCAACGAAACCACATAATAATGAAAACTCTATACTTCTTGAGTGATTTGACACCAAACATGCCAGGAAAAAATCAAATTTGACATAAATGAGGAAATGAAGAAGTATTTTGAGGAGAATGTAAAAATATCAAACTTCCCCTAAAATTTAGAGGCATTCTTCATTTGTTCAACGAAACCATATAATAATGAAAACTCTATACTTCTTGAGTGATTTGACACCAAACATGCCAGGAAAATATAAAATTTGACATAAATGAGGAAATGAAGAAAGAATTTTAAGAGAAATGTAAAAATATCAAACTTCCCCTCAAATTTAAAAACATACTTCATTTGTTCAACGAAACCACATAATAATGAAAACTCTATACTTCTTGAGTGATTTGACACCAAACATGCCAGGAAAATATCAAATTTGACATAAATGAGGAAATGAAGAAAGTATTTTGAGGAGAATGTAAAAATATCAAACTTCCCCTCAAATTTAAAAACATACTTCATTTGTTCAACGAAACCACATAATAATGAAAACTCTATACTTCTTGAGTGATTTGACACCAAACATGCCAGGAAAATATAAAATTTGACATAAATGAGGAAATGAAGAAAGAATTTTAAGAGAAATGTAAAAATATCAAACTTCCCCTCAAATTTAAAAACATACTTCATTTGTTCAACGAAACCACATAATAATGAAAACTCTATACTTCTTGAGTAATTTGACACCAAACATGCCAGGAAAATATCAAATTTGACATATATGAGGAAATGAAGAAGTATTTTGAGGAGAATGTAAAAATATCAAACTTCCCCTAAAATTTAGAGGCATTCTTCATTTGTTCAACAAAACCATATAATAATGAAAACTCTATACTTCTTGAGTGATTTCACACCAAAAATGCCAGGAAAATATCTAATTTGACAAAAATGAGGAAATGAAGAAAGAATTTTAAGAGAAATGTAAAAATATCAAACTTCCCCTCAAATTTAAAAACATACTTCATTTGTTCAACGAAACCACATAATAATGAAAACTCTATACTTCTTGAGTGATTTGACACCAAACATGCCAGGAAAATATCAAATTTGACATAAATGAGGAAATGAAGAAAGTATTTTGAGGAGAATGTAAAAATATCAAACTTCTCCTCAAATTGAAAAACATACTTCATTTGTTCAACGAAACCACATAATAATGAAAACTCTATACTTCTTGAGTGATTTGACACCAAACATGCCAGGAAAATATCAAATTTGACATATATGAGGAAATGAAGAAGTATTTTGAGGAGAATGTAAAAATATCAAACTTCCCCTAAAATTTAGAGGCATTCTTCATTTGTTCAACGAAACCATATAATAATGAAAACTCTATACTTCTTGAGTGATTTCACACCAAAAATGCCAGGAAAATATCTAATTTGACAAATATGAGGAAATGAAGAAAGAATTTTAAAAGAAAAGTAAAAATATCAAACTTCCCCTCAAATTTAAAAACATACTTCATTTGTTCAACGAAACCACATAATAATGAAAACTCTATACTTCTTGAGTGATTTGACACCAAACATGCCAGGAAAATATCAAATTTGACATAAATGAGGAAATGAAGAAAGTATTTTGAGGAGAATGTAAAAATATCAAACTTCCCCTCAAATTTAAAAACATACTTCATTTGTTCATCGAAACCACATAATAATGAAAACTCTATACTTCTTGAGTGATTTGACACCAAACATGCCAGGAAAATATCAAATTTGACAAAAATGAGGAAATGAAGAAAGTATTTTGAGGAGAATGTAAAAATATCAAACTTCCCCTAAAATTTAGAGGTATTCTTCATTTGTTTAACGAAAACATATAATAATGAAAACTCTATACTTCTTGAGTGATTTGACACCAAACATGCCAAGAAAAAATCTTATTTGACAAAAATGAGGAAATAAAGAAAGAATTTTAAGAGAAAAGTAAAAATATCAAACTTCCCCTCAAATTTAAAAACATACTTCATTTGTTCAACGAAACCACATAATAATGAAAACTCTATACTTCCTGAGTGATTTCACACCAAAAATGCCAGGAAAATATCAAATTTGACAAAAATGAGGAAATGAAGAAAGAATTTTAAGAGAAATGTAAAAATATCAAACTTCCCCTCAAATTTAAAAACATATTTCATTTGTTCAACGAAACCACATAATAATGAAAACTCTATACTTCTTGAGTGATTTCACACCAAAAATGCCAGGAAAATATCTAATTTGACAAAAATGAGGAAATGAAGAAAGAATTTTAAGAGAAATGTAAAAATATCAAACTTCCCCTCAAATTTAAAAACATACTTCATTTGTTCAACGAAACCACATAATAATGAAAACTCTATACTTCTTGAGTGATTTGACACCAAACATGCCAGGAAAATATCAAATTTGACATAAATGAGGAAATGAAGAAAGTATTTTGAGGAGAATGTAAAAATATCAAACTTCTCCTCAAATTGAAAAACATACTTCATTTGTTCAACGAAACCACATAATAATGAAAACTCTATACTTCTTGAGTGATTTGACACCAAACATGCCAGGAAAATATCAAATTTGACATATATGAGGAAATGAAGAAGTATTTTGAGGAGAATGTAAAAATATCAAACTTCCCCTAAAATTTAGAGGCATTCTTCATTTGTTCAACGAAACCATATAATAATGAAAACTCTATACTTCTTGAGTGATTTCACACCAAAAATGCCAGGAAAATATCTAATTTGACAAATATGAGGAAATGAAGAAAGAATTTTAAAAGAAAAGTAAAAATATCAAACTTCCCCTCAAATTTAAAAACATACTTCATTTGTTCAACGAAACCACATAATAATGAAAACTCTATACTTCTTGAGTGATTTGACACCAAACATGCCAGGAAAATATCAAATTTGACATAAATGAGGAAATGAAGAAAGTATTTTGAGGAGAATGTAAAAATATCAAACTTCCCCTCAAATTTAAAAACATACTTCATTTGTTCATCGAAACCACATAATAATGAAAACTCTATACTTCTTGAGTGATTTGACACCAAACATGCCAGGAAAATATCAAATTTGACAAAAATGAGGAAATGAAGAAAGTATTTTGAGGAGAATGTAAAAATATCAAACTTCCCCTAAAATTTAGAGGTATTCTTCATTTGTTTAACGAAAACATATAATAATGAAAACTCTATACTTCTTGAGTGATTTGACACCAAACATGCCAAGAAAAAATCTTATTTGACAAAAATGAGGAAATAAAGAAAGAATTTTAAGAGAAAAGTAAAAATATCAAACTTCCCCTCAAATTTAAAAACATACTTCATTTGTTCAACGAAACCACATAATAATGAAAACTCTATACTTCCTGAGTGATTTCACACCAAAAATGCCAGGAAAATATCAAATTTGACAAAAATGAGGAAATGAAGAAAGAATTTTAAGAGAAATGTAAAAATATCAAACTTCCCCTCAAATTTAAAAACATATTTCATTTGTTCAACGAAACCACATAATAATGAAAACTCTATACTTCTTGAGTGATTTCACACCAAAAATGCCAGGAAAATATCTAATTTGACAAAAATGAGGAAATGAAGAAAGAATTTTAAGAGAAATGTAAAAATATCAAACTTCCCCTCAAATTTAAAAACATACTTCATTTGTTCAACGAAACCACATAATAATGAAAACTCTATACTTCTTGAGTGATTTGACACCAAACATGCCAGGAAAATATCAAATTTGACATAAATGAGGAAATGAAGAAAGTATTTTGAGGAGAATGTAAAAATATCAAACTTCTCCTCAAATTGAAAAACATACTTCATTTGTTCAACGAAACCACATAATAATGAAAACTCTATACTTCTTGAGTGATTTGACACCAAACATGCCAGGAAAATATCAAATTTGACATATATGAGGAAATGAAGAAGTATTTTGAGGAGAATGTAAAAATATCAAACTTCCCCTAAAATTTAGAGGTATTCTTCATTTGTTTAACGAAAACATATAATAATGAAAACTCTATACTTCTTGAGTGATTTGACACCAAACATGCCAAGAAAAAATCTTATTTGACAAAAATGAGGAAATAAAGAAAGAATTTTAAGAGAAAAGTAAAAATATCAAACTTCCCCTCAAATTTAAAAACATACTTCATTTGTTCAACGAAACCACATAATAATGAAAACTCTATACTTCCTGAGTGATTTCACACCAAAAATGCCAGGAAAATATCAAATTTGACAAAAATGAGGAAATGAAGAAAGAATTTTAAGAGAAATGTAAAAATATCAAACTTCCCCTCAAATTTAAAAACATATTTCATTTGTTCAACGAAACCACATAATAATGAAAACTCTATACTTCTTGAGTGATTTCACACCAAAAATGCCAGGAAAATATCATATTTGACAAAAATGAGGAAATGAAGAAAGAATTTTAAGAGAAATGTAAAAATATCAAACTACCCCTCAAATTTAAAAACATACTTCATTTGTTCCACGAAACCACAAAATAATGAAAACTCTATACTTCTTGAGTGATTTCACACCAAACATGCCAAGAAAAAATCTTATTTGACAAAAATGAGGAAATGAAGAAAGAATTTTAAGAGAAAAGTAAAAATATCAAACTTCCCCTCAAATTTAAAAACATACTTCATTTGTTCAACGAAACCACATAATAATGAAAACTCTATACTTCTTGAGTGATTTGACACCAAACATGCCAGGAAAATATCAAATTTGACATAAATGAGGAAATGAAGAAGTATTTTGAGGAGAATGTAAAAATATCAAACTTCCCCTAAAATTTAGAGGCATTCTTCATTTGTTCAACGAAACCATATAATAATGAAAACTCTATACTTCTTGAGTGATTTGACACCAAACATGCTAGGAAAATATAAAATTTGACATAAATGAGGAAATGAAGAAAGAATTTTAAGAGAAATGTAAAAATATCAAACTTCCCCTCAAATTTAAAAACATACTTCATTTGTTCAACGAAACCACATAATAATGAAAACTCTATACTTCTTGAGTGATTTGACACCAAACATGCCAGGAAAATATCAAATTTGACATAAATGAGGAAATGAAGAAAGTATTTTGAGGAGAATGTAAAAATATCAAACTTCCCCTCAAATTTAAAAACATACTTCATTTGTTCAACGAAACCACATAATAATGAAAACTCTATACTTCTTGAGTGATTTGACACCAAACATGCCAGGAAAATATCAAATTTGACATAAATGAGGAAATGAAGAAGTATTTTGAGGAGAATGTAAAAATATCAAACTTCCCCTAAAATTTAGAGGCATTCTTCATTTGTTCAACGAAACCATATAATAATGAAAACTCTATACTTCTTGAGTGATTTGACACCAAACATGCCAGGAAAATATAAAATTTGACATAAATGAGGAAATGAAGAAAGAATTTTAAGAGAAATGTAAAAATATCAAACTTCCCCTCAAATTTAAAAACATACTTCATTTGTTCAACGAAACCACATAATAATGAAAACTCTATACTTCTTGAGTGATTTGACACCAAACATGCCAGGAAAATATCAAATTTGACATATATGAGGAAATGAAGAAGTATTTTGAGGAGAATGTAAAAATATCAAACTTCCCCTAAAATTTAGAGGCATTCTTCATTTGTTCAACAAAACCATATAATAATGAAAACTCTATACTTCTTGAGTGATTTCACACCAAAAATGCCAGGAAAATATCTAATTTGACAAAAATGAGGAAATGAAGAAAGAATTTTAAGAGAAATGTAAAAATATCAAACTTCCCCTCAAATTTAAAAACATACTTCATTTGTTCAACGAAACCACATAATAATGAAAACTCTATACTTCTTGAGTGATTTGACACCAAACATGCCAGGAAAATATCAAATTTGACATAAATGAGGAAATGAAGAAAGTATTTTGAGGAGAATGTAAAAATATCAAACTTCTCCTCAAATTGAAAAACATACTTCATTTGTTCAACGAAACCACATAATAATGAAAACTCTATACTTCTTGAGTGATTTGACACCAAACATGCCAGGAAAATATCAAATTTGACATATATGAGGAAATGAAGAAGTATTTTGAGGAGAATGTAAAAATATCAAACTTCCCCTAAAATTTAGAGGCATTCTTCATTTGTTCAACGAAACCATATAATAATGAAAACTCTATACTTCTTGAGTGATTTCACACCAAAAATGCCAGGAAAATATCTAATTTGACAAATATGAGGAAATGAAGAAAGAATTTTAAAAGAAAAGTAAAAATATCAAACTTCCCCTCAAATTTAAAAACATACTTCATTTGTTCAACGAAACCACATAATAATGAAAACTCTATACTTCTTGAGTGATTTGACACCAAACATGCCAGGAAAATATCAAATTTGACATAAATGAGGAAATGAAGAAAGTATTTTGAGGAGAATGTAAAAATATCAAACTTCCCCTCAAATTTAAAAACATACTTCATTTGTTCATCGAAACCACATAATAATGAAAACTCTATACTTCTTGAGTGATTTGACACCAAACATGCCAGGAAAATATCAAATTTGACAAAAATGAGGAAATGAAGAAAGTATTTTGAGGAGAATGTAAAAATATCAAACTTCCCCTAAAATTTAGAGGTATTCTTCATTTGTTTAACGAAAACATATAATAATGAAAACTCTATACTTCTTGAGTGATTTGACACCAAACATGCCAAGAAAAAATCTTATTTGACAAAAATGAGGAAATAAAGAAAGAATTTTAAGAGAAAAGTAAAAATATAAAACTTCCCCTCAAATTTAAAAACATACTTCATTTGTTCAACGAAACCACATAATAATGAAAACTCTATACTTCCTGAGTGATTTCACACCAAAAATGCCAGGAAAATATCAAATTTGACAAAAATGAGGAAATGAAGAAAGAATTTTAAGAGAAATGTAAAAATATCAAACTTCCCCTCAAATTTAAAAACATATTTCATTTGTTCAACGAAACCACATAATAATGAAAACTCTATACTTCTTGAGTGATTTCACACCAAAAATGCCAGGAAAATATCAAATTTGACAAAAATGAGGAAATGAAGAAAGAATTTTAAGAGAAATGTAAAAATATCAAACTACCCCTCAAATTTAAAAACATACTTCATTTGTTCCACGAAACCACAAAATAATGAAAACTCTATACTTCTTGAGTGATTTCACACCAAACATGCCAAGAAAAAATCTTATTTGACAAAAATGAGGAAATGAAGAAAGAATTTTAAGAGAAAAGTAAAAATATCAAACTTCCCCTCAAATTTAAAAACATACTTCATTTGTTCAACGAAACCACATAATAATGAAAACTCTATACTTCTTGAGTGATTTGACACCAAACATGCCAGGAAAATATCAAATTTGACATAAATGAGGAAATGAAGAAGTATTTTGAGGAGAATGTAAAAATATCAAACTTCCCCTAAAATTTAGAGGCATTCTTCATTTGTTCAACGAAACCATATAATAATGAAAACTCTATACTTCTTGAGTGATTTGACACCAAACATGCCAGGAAAATATAAAATTTGACATAAATGAGGAAATGAAGAAAGAATTTTAAGAGAAATGTAAAAATATCAAACTTCCCCTCAAATTTAAAAACATACTTCATTTGTTCAACGAAACCACATAATAATGAAAACTCTATAATTCTTGAGTGATTTGACACCAAACATGCCAGGAAAATATCAAATTTGACATAAATGAGGAAATGAAGAAAGTATTTTGAGGAGAATGTAAAAATATCAAACTTCCCCTCAAATTTAAAAACATACTTCATTTGTTCAACGAAACCACATAATAATGAAAACTCTATACTTCTTGAGTGATTTGACACCAAACATGCCAGGAAAATATCAAATTTGACATAAATGAGGAAATGAAGAAGTATTTTGAGGAGAATGTAAAAATATCAAACTTCCCCTAAAATTTAGAGGCATTCTTCATTTGTTCAACGAAACCATATAATAATGAAAACTCTATACTTCTTGAGTGATTTGACACCAAACATGCCAGGAAAATATAAAATTTGACATAAATGAGGAAATGAAGAAAGAATTTTAAGAGAAATGTAAAAATATCAAACTTCCCCTCAAATTTAAAAACATACTTCATTTGTTCAACGAAACCACATAATAATGAAAACTCTATACTTCTTGAGTGATTTGACACCAAACATGCCAGGAAAATATCAAATTTGACATATATGAGGAAATGAAGAAGTATTTTGAGGAGAATGTAAAAATATCAAACTTCCCCTAAAATTTAGAGGCATTCTTCATTTGTTCAACGAAACCATATAATAATGAAAACTCTATACTTCTTGAGTGATTTCACACCAAAAATGCCAGGAAAATATCTAATTTGACAAAAATGAGGAAATGAAGAAAGAATTTTAAGAGAAATGTAAAAATATCAAACTTCCCCTCAAATTTAAAAACATACTTCATTTGTTCAACGAAACCACATAATAATGAAAACTCTATACTTCTTGAGTGATTTGACACCAAACATGCCAGGAAAATATCAAATTTGACATAAATGAGGAAATGAAGAAAGTATTTTGAGGAGAATGTAAAAATATCAAACTTCCCCTCAAATTTAAAAACATAGTTCATTTGTTCAACGAAACCACATAATAATGAAAACTCTATACTTCTTGAGTGATTTCACACCAAAAATGCCAGGAAAATATCAAATTTGACAAAAATGAGGAAATGAAGAAAGAATTTTAAGAGAAATGTAAAAATATCAAACTACCCCTCAAATTTAAAAACATACTTCATTTGTTCCACGAAACCACAAAATAATGAAAACTCTATACTTCTTGAGTGATTTCACACCAAAAATGCCAGGAAAATATCTAATTTGACAAAAATGAGGAAATAAAGAAAGAATTTTAAGAGAAAAGTAAAAATATCAAACTTCCCCTCAAATTTAAAAACATACTTCATTTGTTCAACGAAACCACATAATAATGAAAACTCTATACTTCTTGAGTGATTTGACACCAAACATGCCAGGAAAATATCAAATTTGACATAAATGAGGAAATGAAGAAAGAATTTTAAGAGAAATGTAAAAATATCAAACTTCCCCTCAAATTTAAAAACATACTTCATTTGTTCAACGAAACCACATAATAATGAAAACACTATACTTCTTGAGTGATTTGACACCAAACATGCCAGGAAAATATAAAATTTGACATAAATGAGGAAATGAAGAAAGTATTTTGAGGAGAATGTAAAAATATCAAACTTCCACTAAAATTTAGAGGTATTCTTCATTTGTTTAACGAAAACATATAATAATGAAAACTCTATACTTCTTGAGTGATTTGACACCAAACATGCCAAGAAAAAATCTTATTTGACAAAAATGAGGAAATAAAGAAAGAATTTTAAGAGAAAAGTAAAAATATCAAACTTCCCCTCAAATTTAAAAACATACTTCATTTGTTCAACGAAACCACATAATAATGAAAACTCTATACTTCCTGAGTGATTTCACACCAAAAATGCCAGGAAAATATCAAATTTGACAAAAATGAGGAAATGAAGAAAGAATTTTAAGAGAAATGTAAAAATATCAAACTTCCCCTCAAATTTAAAAACATATTTCATTTGTTCAACGAAACCACATAATAATGAAAACTCTATACTTCTTGAGTGATTTCACACCAAAAATGCCAGGAAAATATCAAATTTGACAAAAATGAGGAAATGAAGAAAGAATTTTAAGAGAAATGTAAAAATATCAAACTACCCCTCAAATTTAAAAACATACTTCATTTGTTCCACGAAACCACAAAATAATGAAAACTCTATACTTCTTGAGTGATTTCACACCAAACATGCCAAGAAAAAATCTTATTTGACAAAAATGAGGAAATGAAGAAAGAATTTTAAGAGAAAAGTAAAAATATCAAACTTCCCCTCAAATTTAAAAACATACTTCATTTGTTCAACGAAACCACATAATAATGAAAACTCTATACTTCTTGAGTGATTTGACACCAAACATGCCAGGAAAATATCAAATTTGACATAAATGAGGAAATGAAGAAGTATTTTGAGGAGAATGTAAAAATATCAAACTTCCCCTAAAATTTAGAGGCATTCTTCATTTGTTCAACGAAACCATATAATAATGAAAACTCTATACTTCTTGAGTGATTTGACACCAAACATGCCAGGAAAATATAAAATTTGACATAAATGAGGAAATGAAGAAAGAATTTTAAGAGAAATGTAAAAATATCAAACTTCCCCTCAAATTTAAAAACATACTTCATTTGTTCAACGAAACCACATAATAATGAAAACTCTATACTTCTTGAGTGATTTGACACCAAACATGCCAGGAAAATATCAAATTTGACATATATGAGGAAATGAAGAAGTATTTTGAGGAGAATGTAAAAATATCAAACTTCCCCTAAAATTTAGAGGCATTCTTCATTTGTTCAACGAAACCATATAATAATGAAAACTCTATACTTCTTGAGTGATTTCACACCAAACATGCCAGGAAAATATCAAATTTGACATAAATGAGGAAATGAAGAAAGTATTTTGAGGAGAATGTAAAAATATCAAACTTCCCCTCAAATTTAAAAACATAGTTCATTTGTTCAACGAAACCACATAATAATGAAAACTCTATACTTCTTGAGTGATTTCACACCAAAAATGCCAGGAAAATATCAAATTTGACAAAAATGAGGAAATGAAGAAAGAATTTTAAGAGAAATGTAAAAATATCAAACTACCCCTCAAATTTAAAAACATACTTCATTTGTTCCACGAAACCACAAAATAATGAAAACTCTATACTTCTTGAGTGATTTCACACCAAACATGCCAAGAAAAAATCTTATTTGACAAAAATGAGGAAATGAAGAAAGAATTTTAAGAGAAAAGTAAAAATATCAAACTTCCCTTCAAATTTAAAAACATACTTCATTTGTTCAACGAAACCACATAATAATGAAAACTCTATACTTCCTGAGTGATTTCACACCAATAATGCCAGGAAAATATCAAATTTGACAAAAATGAGGAAATGAAGAAAGAATTTTAAGAGAAATGTAAAAATATCAAACTTCCCCTCAAATTTAAAAACATACTTCATTTGTTCAACGAAACCACATAATAATGAAAACTCTATACTTCTTGAGTGATTTGACACCAAACATGCCAGGAAAATATAAAATTTGACATAAATGAGGAAATGAAGAAAGAATTTTAAGAGAAATGTAAAAATATCAAACTTCCCCTCAAATTTAAAAACATACTTCATTTGTTCAACGAAACCACATAATAATGAAAACACTATACTTCTTGAGTGATTTGACACCAAACATGCCAGGAAAATATAAAATTTGACATAAATGAGGAAATGAAGAAAGTATTTTGAGGAGAATGTAAAAATATCAAACTTCCCCTAAAATTTAGAGGTATTCTTCATTTGTTTAACGAAAACATATAATAATGAAAACTCTATACTTCTTGAGTGATTTGACACCAAACATGCCAAGAAAAAATCTTATTTGACAAAAATGAGGAAATAAAGAAAGAATTTTAAGAGAAAAGTAAAAATATCAAACTTCCCCTCAAATTTAAAAACATACTTCATTTGTTCAACGAAACCACATAATAATGAAAACTCTATACTTCCTGAGTGATTTCACACCAAAAATGCCAGGAAAATATCAAATTTGACAAAAATGAGGAAATGAAGAAAGAATTTTAAGAGAAATGTAAAAATATCAAACTTCCCCTCAAATTTAAAAACATATTTCATTTGTTCAACGAAACCACATAATAATGAAAACTCTATACTTCTTGAGTGATTTGACACCAAACATGCCAGGAAAATATCAAATTTGACATAAATGAGGAAATGAAGAAGTATTTTGAGGAGAATGTAAAAATATCAAACTTCCCCTAAAATTTAGAGGCATTCTTCATTTGTTCAACGAAACCATATAATAATGAAAACTCTATACTTCTTGAGTGATTTGACACCAAACATGCCAGGAAAATATAAAATTTGACATAAATGAGGAAATGAAGAAAGAATTTTAAGAGAAATGTAAAAATATCAAACTTCCCCTCAAATTTAAAAACATACTTCATTTGTTCAACGAAACCACATAATGATGAAAACTCTATACTTCTTGAGTGATTTGACACCAAACATGCCAGGAAAATATCAAATTTGACAAAAATGAGGAAATGAAGAAAGTATTTTGAGGAGAATGTAAAAATATCAAACTTCCCCTAAAATTTAGAGGTATTCTTCATTTGTTTAACGAAAACATATAATAATGAAAACTCTATACTTCTTGAGTGATTTGACACCAAACATGCCAAGAAAAAATCTTATTTGACAAAAATGAGGAAATAAAGAAAGAATTTTAAGAGAAAAGTAAAAATATCAAACTTCCCCTCAAATTTAAAAACATACTTCATTTGTTCAACGAAACCACATAATAATGAAAACTCTATACTTCTTGAGTGATTTGACACCAAACATGCCAGGAAAATATAAAATTTGACATAAATGAGGAAATGAAGAAAGAATTTTAAGAGAAATGTAAAAATATCAAACTTCCCCTCAAATTTAAAAACATACTTCATTTGTTCAACGAAACCACATAATAATGAAAACACTATACTTCTTGAGTGATTTGACACCAAACATGCCAGGAAAATATAAAATTTGACATAAATGAGGAAATGAAGAAAGTATTTTGAGGAGAATGTAAAAATATCAAACTTCCCCTAAAATTTAGAGGTATTCTTCATTTGTTTAACGAAAACATATAATAATGAAAACTCTATACTTCTTGAGTGATTTGACACCAAACATGCCAAGAAAAAATCTTATTTGACAAAAATGAGGAAATAAAGAAAGAATTTTAAGAGAAAAGTAAAAATATCAAACTTCCCCTCAAATTTAAAAACATATTTCATTTGTTCAACGAAACCACATAATAATGAAAACTCTATACTTCTTGAGTGATTTCACACCAAAAATGCCAGGAAAATATCAAATTTGACAAAAATGAGGAAATGAAGAAAGAATTTTAAGAGAAATGTAAAAATATCAAACTACCCCTCAAATTTAAAAACATACTTCATTTGTTCCACGAAACCACAAAATAATGAAAACTCTATACTTCTTGAGTGATTTCACACCAAACATGCCAAGAAAAAATCTTATTTGACAAAAATGAGGAAATGAAGAAAGAATTTTAAGAGAAAAGTAAAAATATCAAACTTCCCCTCAAATTTAAAAACATACTTCATTTGTTCAACGAAACCACATAATAATGAAAACTCTATACTTCTTGAGTGATTTGACACCAAACATGCCAGGAAAATATCAAATTTGACATAAATGAGGAAATGAAGAAGTATTTTGAGGAGAATGTAAAAATATCAAACTTCCCCTAAAATTTAGAGGCATTCTTCATTTGTTCAACGAAACCATATAATAATGAAAACTCTATACTTCTTGAGTGATTTGACACCAAACATGCCAGGAAAATATAAAATTTGACATAAATGAGGAAATGAAGAAAGAATTTTAAGAGAAATGTAAAAATATCAAACTTCCCCTAAAATTTAGAGGCATTCTTCAATTGTTCAACGAAACCACATAATAATGAAAACTCTATACTTCTTGAGTGATTTGACACCAAACATGCCAGGAAAATATCAAATTTGACATAAATGAGGAAATGAAGAAAGTATTTTGAGGAGAATGTAAAAATATCAAACTTCTCCTCAAATTTAAAAAAAAACTTCATTTGTTCAACGAAACCACATAATAATGAAAACTCTATACTTCTTGAGTGATTTGACACCAAACATGCCAGGAAAATATCAAATTTGACATATATGAGGAAATGAAGAAGTATTTTGAGGAGAATGTAAAAATATCAAACTTCCCCTCAAATTTAAAAACATACTTCATTTGTTCAACGAAACCACATAATAATGAAAACTCTATACTTCCTGAGTGATTTCACACCAAAAATGCCAGGAAAATATCAAATTTGACAAAAATGAGGAAATGAAGAAAGAATTTTAAGAGAAATGTAAAAATATCAAACTTCCCCTCAAATTTAAAAACATAGTTCATTTGTTCAACGAAACCACATAATAATGAAAACTCTATACTTCTTGAGTGATTTCACACCAAAAATGCCAGGAAAATATCAAATTTGACAAAAATGAGGAAATGAAGAAAGAATTTTAAGAGAAATGTAAAAATATCAAACTACCCCTCAAATTTAAAAACATACTTCATTTGTTCCACGAAACCACAAAATAATGAAAACTCTATACTTCTTGAGTGATTTCACACCAAACATGCCAAGAAAAAATCTTATTTGACAAAAATGAGGAAATGAAGAAAGAATTTTAAGAGAAAAGTAAAAATATCAAACTTCCCCTCAAATTTAAAAACATACTTCATTTGTTCAACGAAACCACATAATAATGAAAACTCTATACTTCTTGAGTGATTTGACACCAAACATGCCAGGAAAATATAAAATTTGACATAAATGAGGAAATGAAGAAAGAATTTTAAGAGAAATGTAAAAATATCAAACTTCCCCTCAAATTTAAAAACATACTTCATTTGTTCAACGAAACCACATAATAATGAAAACTCTATACTTCTTGAGTGATTTGACACCAAACATGCCAGGAAAATATCAAATTTGACATAAATGAGGAAATGAAGAAAGTATTTTGAGGAGAATGTAAAAATATCAAACTTCCCCTAAAATTTAGAGGCATTCTTCAATTGTTCAACGAAACCACATAATAATGAAAACTCTATACTTCTTGAGTGATTTCATACCAAAAATGCCAGGAAAATATCTAATTTGACAAAAATGAGGAAATGAAGAAAGAATTTTAAGAGAAATGTAAAAATATCAAACTACCCCTCAAATTTGAAATCATACTTCATTTGTTCCACGAAACCACAAAATAATGAAAACTCTATACTTCTTGAGTGATTTCACACCAAACATGCCAAGAAAAAATCTTATTTGACAAAAATGAGGAAATGAAGAAAGAATTTTAAGAGAAATGTAAAAATATCAAACTTCCCCTCAAATTTAAAAACATACTTCATCTGTTCAACGAAACCACATAATAATGAAAACTCTATACTTCTTGAGTGATTTCACACCAAAAATGCCAGGAAAATATCAAATTTGACAAAAATGAGGAAATGAAGAAAGAATTTTAAGAGAAAAGTAAAAATATCAAACTTCCCTTCAAATTTAAAAACATACTTCATTTGTTCAACGAAACCACATAATAATGAAAACTCTATACTTCCTGAGTGATTTCACACCAATAATGCCAGGAAAATATCAAATTTGACAAAAATGAGGAAATGAAGAAAGAATTTTAAGAGAAATGTAAAAATATCAAACTTCCCCTCAAATTTAAAAACATACTTCATTTGTTCAACGAAACCACATAATAATGAAAACTCTATACTTCTTGAGTGATTTGACACCAAACATGCCAGGAAAATATAAAATTTGACATAAATGAGGAAATGAAGAAAGAATTTTAAGAGAAATGTAAAAATATCAAACTTCCCCTCAAATTTAAAAACATACTTCATTTGTTCAACGAAACCACATAATAATGAAAACACTATACTTCTTGAGTGATTTGACACCAAACATGCCAGGAAAATATAAAATTTGACATAAATGAGGAAATGAAGAAAGTATTTTGAGGAGAATGTAAAAATATCAAACTTCCCCTAAAATTTAGAGGTATTCTTCATTTGTTTAACGAAAACATATAATAATGAAAACTCTATACTTCTTGAGTGATTTGACACCAAACATGCCAAGAAAAAATCTTATTTGACAAAAATGAGGAAATAAAGAAAGAATTTTAAGAGAAAAGTAAAAATATCAAACTTCCCCTCAAATTTAAAAACATACTTCATTTGTTCAACGAAACCACATAATAATGAAAACTCTATACTTCCTGAGTGATTTCACACCAAAAATGCCAGGAAAATATCAAATTTGACAAAAATGAGGAAATGAAGAAAGAATTTTAAGAGAAATGTAAAAATATCAAACTTCCCCTCAAATTTAAAAACATATTTCATTTGTTCAACGAAACCACATAATAATGAAAACTCTATACTTCTTGAGTGATTTCACACCAAAAATGCCAGGAAAATATCAAATTTGACAAAAATGAGGAAATGAAGAAAGAATTTTAAGAGAAATGTAAAAATATCAAACTACCCCTCAAATTTAAAAACATACTTCATTTGTTCCACGAAACCACAAAATAATGAAAACTCTATACTTCTTGAGTGATTTCACACCAAACATGCCAAGAAAAAATCTTATTTGACAAAAATGAGGAAATGAAGAAAAAATTTTAAGAGAAAAGTAAAAATATCAAACTTCCCCTCAAATTTAAAAACATACTTCATTTGTTCAACGAAACCACATAATAATGAAAACTCTATACTTCTTGAGTGATTTGACACCAAACATGCCAGGAAAATATCAAATTTGACATAAATGAGGAAATGAAGAAGTATTTTGAGGAGAATGTAAAAATATCAAACTTCCCCTAAAATTTAGAGGCATTCTTCATTTGTTCAACGAAACCATATAATAATGAAAACTCTATACTTCTTGAGTGATTTGACACCAAACATGCCAGGAAAATATAAAATTTGACATAAATGAGGAAATGAAGAAAGAATTTTAAGAGAAATGTAAAAATATCAAACTTCCCCTCAAATTTAAAAACATACTTCATTTGTTCAACGAAACCACATAATAATGAAAACTCTATACTTCTTGAGTGATTTGACACCAAACATGCCAGGAAAATATCAAATTTGACATAAATGAGGAAATGAAGAAAGTATTTTGAGGAGAATGTAAAAATATCAAACTTCCCCTCAAATTTAAAAACATACTTCATTTGTTCAACGAAACCACATAATAATGAAAACTCTATACTTCTTGAGTGATTTGACACCAAACATGCCAGGAAAATATCAAATTTGACATAAATGAGGAAGTGAAGAAGTATTTTGAGGAGAATGTAAAAATATCAAACTTCCCCTAAAATTTAGAGGCATTCTTCATTTGTTCAACGAAACCATATAATAATGAAAACTCTATACTTCTTGAGTGATTTGACACCAAACATGCCAGGAAAATATAAAATTTGACATAAATGAGGAAATGAAGAAAGAATTTTAAGAGAAATGTAAAAATATCAAACTTCCCCTCAAATTTAAAAACATATTTCATTTGTTCAACGAAACCACATAATAATGAAAACTCTATACTTCTTGAGTGATTTCACACCAAAAATGCCAGGAAAATATCAAATTTGACAAAAATGAGGAAATGAAGAAAGAATTTTAAGAGAAATGTAAAAATATCAAACTACCCCTCAAATTTAAAAACATACTTCATTTGTTCCACGAAACCACAAAATAATGAAAACTCTATACTTCTTGAGTGATTTCACACCAAACATGCCAAGAAAAAATCTTATTTGACAAAAATGAGGAAATGAAGAAAGAATTTTAAGAGAAAAGTAAAAATATCAAACTTCCCCTCAAATTTAAAAACATACTTCATTTGTTCAACGAAACCACATAATAATGAAAACTCTATACTTCTTGAGTGATTTGACACCAAACATGCCAGGAAAATATCAAATTTGACATAAATGAGGAAATGAAGAAGTATTTTGAGGAGAATGTAAAAATATCAAACTTCCCCTAAAATTTAGAGGCATTCTTCATTTGTTCAACGAAACCATATAATAATGAAAACTCTATACTTCTTGAGTGATTTGACACCAAACATGCCAGGAAAATATAAAATTTGACATAAATGAGGAAATGAAGAAAGAATTTTAAGAGAAATGTAAAAATATCAAACTTCCCCTCAAATTTAAAAACATACTTCATTTGTTCAACGAAACCACATAATAATGAAAACTCTATACTTCTTGAGTGATTTGACACCAAACATGCCAGGAAAATATCAAATTTGACATATATGAGGAAATGAAGAAGTATTTTGAGGAGAATGTAAAAATATCAAACTTCCCCTAAAATTTAGAGGCATTCTTCATTTGTTCAACGAAACCATATAATAATGAAAACTCTATACTTCTTGAGTGATTTCACACCAAACATGCCAGGAAAATATCAAATTTGACATAAATGAGGAAATGAAGAAAGTATTTTGAGGAGAATGTAAAAATATCAAACTTCCCCTCAAATTTAAAAACATAGTTCATTTGTTCAACGAAACCACATAATAATGAAAACTCTATACTTCTTGAGTGATTTCACACCAAAAATGCCAGGAAAATATCAAATTTGACAAAAATGAGGAAATGAAGAAAGAATTTTAAGAGAAATGTAAAAATATCAAACTACCCCTCAAATTTAAAAACATACTTCATTTGTTCCACGAAACCACAAAATAATGAAAACTCTATACTTCTTGAGTGATTTCACACCAAACATGCCAAGAAAAAATCTTATTTGACAAAAATGAGGAAATGAAGAAAGAATTTTAAGAGAAAAGTAAAAATATCAAACTTCCCTTCAAATTTAAAAACATACTTCATTTGTTCAACGAAACCACATAATAATGAAAACTCTATACTTCCTGAGTGATTTCACACCAATAATGCCAGGAAAATATCAAATTTGACAAAAATGAGGAAATGAAGAAAGAATTTTAAGAGAAATGTAAAAATATCAAACTTCCCCTCAAATTTAAAAACATACTTCATTTGTTCAACGAAACCACATAATAATGAAAACTCTATACTTCTTGAGTGATTTGACACCAAACATGCCAGGAAAATATAAAATTTGACATAAATGAGGAAATGAAGAAAGAATTTTAAGAGAAATGTAAAAATATCAAACTTCCCCTCAAATTTAAAAACATACTTCATTTGTTCAACGAAACCACATAATAATGAAAACACTATACTTCTTGAGTGATTTGACACCAAACATGCCAGGAAAATATAAAATTTGACATAAATGAGGAAATGAAGAAAGTATTTTGAGGAGAATGTAAAAATATCAAACTTCCCCTAAAATTTAGAGGTATTCTTCATTTGTTTAACGAAAACATATAATAATGAAAACTCTATACTTCTTGAGTGATTTGACACCAAACATGCCAAGAAAAAATCTTATTTGACAAAAATGAGGAAATAAAGAAAGAATTTTAAGAGAAAAGTAAAAATATCAAACTTCCCCTCAAATTTAAAAACATACTTCATTTGTTCAACGAAACCACATAATAATGAAAACTCTATACTTCCTGAGTGATTTCACACCAAAAATGCCAGGAAAATATCAAATTTGACAAAAATGAGGAAATGAAGAAAGAATTTTAAGAGAAATGTAAAAATATCAAACTTCCCCTCAAATTTAAAAACATATTTCATTTGTTCAACGAAACCACATAATAATGAAAACTCTATACTTCTTGAGTGATTTGACACCAAACATGCCAGGAAAATATCAAATTTGACATAAATGAGGAAATGAAGAAGTATTTTGAGGAGAATGTAAAAATATCAAACTTCCCCTAAAATTTAGAGGCATTCTTCATTTGTTCAACGAAACCATATAATAATGAAAACTCTATACTTCTTGAGTGATTTGACACCAAACATGCCAGGAAAATATAAAATTTGACATAAATGAGGAAATGAAGAAAGAATTTTAAGAGAAATGTAAAAATATCAAACTTCCCCTCAAATTTAAAAACATACTTCATTTGTTCAACGAAACCACATAATAATGAAAACTCTATACTTCTTGAGTGATTTGACACCAAACATGCCAGGAAAATATCAAATTTGACAAAAATGAGGAAATGAAGAAAGTATTTTGAGGAGAATGTAAAAATATCAAACTTCCCCTAAAATTTAGAGGTATTCTTCATTTGTTTAACGAAAACATATAATAATGAAAACTCTATACTTCTTGAGTGATTTGACACCAAACATGCCAAGAAAAAATCTTATTTGACAAAAATGAGGAAATAAAGAAAGAATTTTAAGAGAAAAGTAAAAATATCAAACTTCCCCTCAAATTTAAAAACATACTTCATTTGTTCAACGAAACCACATAATAATGAAAACTCTATACTTCTTGAGTGATTTGACACCAAACATGCCAGGAAAATATAAAATTTGACATAAATGAGGAAATGAAGAAAGAATTTTAAGAGAAATGTAAAAATATCAAACTTCCCCTCAAATTTAAAAACATACTTCATTTGTTCAACGAAACCACATAATAATGAAAACACTATACTTCTTGAGTGATTTGACACCAAACATGCCAGGAAAATATAAAATTTGACATAAATGAGGAAATGAAGAAAGTATTTTGAGGAGAATGTAAAAATATCAAACTTCCCCTAAAATTTAGAGGTATTCTTCATTTGTTTAACGAAAACATATAATAATGAAAACTCTATACTTCTTGAGTGATTTGACACCAAACATGCCAAGAAAAAATCTTATTTGACAAAAATGAGGAAATAAAGAAAGAATTTTAAGAGAAAAGTAAAAATATCAAACTTCCCCTCAAATTTAAAAACATATTTCATTTGTTCAACGAAACCACATAATAATGAAAACTCTATACTTCTTGAGTGATTTCACACCAAAAATGCCAGGAAAATATCAAATTTGACAAAAATGAGGAAATGAAGAAAGAATTTTAAGAGAAATGTAAAAATATCAAACTACCCCTCAAATTTAAAAACATACTTCATTTGTTCCACGAAACCACAAAATAATGAAAACTCTATACTTCTTGAGTGATTTCACACCAAACATGCCAAGAAAAAATCTTATTTGACAAAAATGAGGAAATGAAGAAAGAATTTTAAGAGAAAAGTAAAAATATCAAACTTCCCCTCAAATTTAAAAACATACTTCATTTGTTCAACGAAACCACATAATAATGAAAACTCTATACTTCTTGAGTGATTTGACACCAAACATGCCAGGAAAATATCAAATTTGACATAAATGAGGAAATGAAGAAGTATTTTGAGGAGAATGTAAAAATATCAAACTTCCCCTAAAATTTAGAGGCATTCTTCATTTGTTCAACGAAACCATATAATAATGAAAACTCTATACTTCTTGAGTGATTTGACACCAAACATGCCAGGAAAATATAAAATTTGACATAAATGAGGAAATGAAGAAAGAATTTTAAGAGAAATGTAAAAATATCAAACTTCCCCTAAAATTTAGAGGCATTCTTCAATTGTTCAACGAAACCACATAATAATGAAAACTCTATACTTCTTGAGTGATTTGACACCAAACATGCCAGGAAAATATCAAATTTGACATAAATGAGGAAATGAAGAAAGTATTTTGAGGAGAATGTAAAAATATCAAACTTCTCCTCAAATTTAAAAAAAAACTTCATTTGTTCAACGAAACCACATAATAATGAAAACTCTATACTTCTTGAGTGATTTGACACCAAACATGCCAGGAAAATATCAAATTTGACATATATGAGGAAATGAAGAAGTATTTTGAGGAGAATGTAAAAATATCAAACTTCCCCTCAAATTTAAAAACATACTTCATTTGTTCAACGAAACCACATAATAATGAAAACTCTATACTTCCTGAGTGATTTCACACCAAAAATGCCAGGAAAATATCAAATTTGACAAAAATGAGGAAATGAAGAAAGAATTTTAAGAGAAATGTAAAAATATCAAACTTCCCCTCAAATTTAAAAACATAGTTCATTTGTTCAACGAAACCACATAATAATGAAAACTCTATACTTCTTGAGTGATTTCACACCAAAAATGCCAGGAAAATATCAAATTTGACAAAAATGAGGAAATGAAGAAAGAATTTTAAGAGAAATGTAAAAATATCAAACTACCCCTCAAATTTAAAAACATACTTCATTTGTTCCACGAAACCACAAAATAATGAAAACTCTATACTTCTTGAGTGATTTCACACCAAACATGCCAAGAAAAAATCTTATTTGACAAAAATGAGGAAATGAAGAAAGAATTTTAAGAGAAAAGTAAAAATATCAAACTTCCCCTCAAATTTAAAAACATACTTCATTTGTTCAACGAAACCACATAATAATGAAAACTCTATACTTCTTGAGTGATTTGACACCAAACATGCCAGGAAAATATAAAATTTGACATAAATGAGGAAATGAAGAAAGAATTTTAAGAGAAATGTAAAAATATCAAACTTCCCCTCAAATTTAAAAACATACTTCATTTGTTCAACGAAACCACATAATAATGAAAACTCTATACTTCTTGAGTGATTTGACACCAAACATGCCAGGAAAATATCAAATTTGACATAAATGAGGAAATGAAGAAAGTATTTTGAGGAGAATGTAAAAATATCAAACTTCCCCTAAAATTTAGAGGCATTCTTCATTTGTTTAACGAAACCACATAATAATGAAAACTCTATACTTCTTGAGTGATTTCATACCAAAAATGCCAGGAAAATATCTAATTTGACAAAAATGAGGAAATGAAGAAAGAATTTTAAGAGAAATGTAAAAATATCAAACTACCCCTCAAATTTGAAATCATACTTCATTTGTTCCACGAAACCACAAAATAATGAAAACTCTATACTTCTTGAGTGATTTCACACCAAACATGCCAAGAAAAAATCTTATTTGACAAAAATGAGGAAATGAAGAAAGAATTTTAAGAGAAATGTAAAAATATCAAACTTCCCCTCAAATTTAAAAACATATTTCATTTGTTCAACGAAACCACATAATAATGAAAACTCTATACTTCTTGAGTGATTTGACACCAAACATGCCAGGAAAATATCAAATTTGACATAAATGAGGAAATGAAGAAGTATTTTGAGGAGAATGTAAAAATATCAAACTTCCCCTAAAATTTAGAGGCATTCTTCATTTGTTCAACGAAACCATATAATAATGAAAACTCTATACTTCTTGAGTGATTTGACACCAAACATGCCAGGAAAATATAAAATTTGACATAAATGAGGAAATGAAGAAAGAATTTTAAGAGAAATGTAAAAATATCAAACTTCCCCTCAAATTTAAAAACATACTTCATTTGTTCAACGAAACCACATAATAATGAAAACTCTATACTTCTTGAGTGATTTGACACCAAACATGCCAGGAAAATATCAAATTTGACAAAAATGAGGAAATGAAGAAAGTATTTTGAGGAGAATGTAAAAATATCAAACTTCCCCTAAAATTTAGAGGTATTCTTCATTTGTTTAACGAAAACATATAATAATGAAAACTCTATACTTCTTGAGTGATTTGACACCAAACATGCCAAGAAAAAATCTTATTTGACAAAAATGAGGAAATAAAGAAAGAATTTTAAGAGAAAAGTAAAAATATCAAACTTCCCCTCAAATTTAAAAACATACTTCATTTGTTCAACGAAACCACATAATAATGAAAACTCTATACTTCTTGAGTGATTTGACACCAAACATGCCAGGAAAATATAAAATTTGACATAAATGAGGAAATGAAGAAAGAATTTTAAGAGAAATGTAAAAATATCAAACTTCCCCTCAAATTTAAAAACATACTTCATTTGTTCAACGAAACCACATAATAATGAAAACACTATACTTCTTGAGTGATTTGACACCAAACATGCCAGGAAAATATAAAATTTGACATAAATGAGGAAATGAAGAAAGTATTTTGAGGAGAATGTAAAAATATCAAACTTCCCCTAAAATTTAGAGGTATTCTTCATTTGTTTAACGAAAACATATAATAATGAAAACTCTATACTTCTTGAGTGATTTGACACCAAACATGCCAAGAAAAAATCTTATTTGACAAAAATGAGGAAATAAAGAAAGAATTTTAAGAGAAAAGTAAAAATATCAAACTTCCCCTCAAATTTAAAAACATATTTCATTTGTTCAACGAAACCACATAATAATGAAAACTCTATACTTCTTGAGTGATTTCACACCAAAAATGCCAGGAAAATATCAAATTTGACAAAAATGAGGAAATGAAGAAAGAATTTTAAGAGAAATGTAAAAATATCAAACTACCCCTCAAATTTAAAAACATACTTCATTTGTTCCACGAAACCACAAAATAATGAAAACTCTATACTTCTTGAGTGATTTCACACCAAACATGCCAAGAAAAAATCTTATTTGACAAAAATGAGGAAATGAAGAAAGAATTTTAAGAGAAAAGTAAAAATATCAAACTTCCCCTCAAATTTAAAAACATACTTCATTTGTTCAACGAAACCACATAATAATGAAAACTCTATACTTCTTGAGTGATTTGACACCAAACATGCCAGGAAAATATCAAATTTGACATAAATGAGGAAATGAAGAAGTATTTTGAGGAGAATGTAAAAATATCAAACTTCCCCTAAAATTTAGAGGCATTCTTCATTTGTTCAACGAAACCATATAATAATGAAAACTCTATACTTCTTGAGTGATTTGACACCAAACATGCCAGGAAAATATAAAATTTGACATAAATGAGGAAATGAAGAAAGAATTTTAAGAGAAATGTAAAAATATCAAACTTCCCCTAAAATTTAGAGGCATTCTTCAATTGTTCAACGAAACCACATAATAATGAAAACTCTATACTTCTTGAGTGATTTGACACCAAACATGCCAGGAAAATATCAAATTTGACATAAATGAGGAAATGAAGAAAGTATTTTGAGGAGAATGTAAAAATATCAAACTTCTCCTCAAATTTAAAAAAAAACTTCATTTGTTCAACGAAACCACATAATAATGAAAACTCTATACTTCTTGAGTGATTTGACACCAAACATGCCAGGAAAATATCAAATTTGACATATATGAGGAAATGAAGAAGTATTTTGAGGAGAATGTAAAAATATCAAACTTCCCCTCAAATTTAAAAACATACTTCATTTGTTCAACGAAACCACATAATAATGAAAACTCTATACTTCCTGAGTGATTTCACACCAAAAATGCCAGGAAAATATCAAATTTGACAAAAATGAGGAAATGAAGAAAGAATTTTAAGAGAAATGTAAAAATATCAAACTTCCCCTCAAATTTAAAAACATAGTTCATTTGTTCAACGAAACCACATAATAATGAAAACTCTATACTTCTTGAGTGATTTCACACCAAAAATGCCAGGAAAATATCAAATTTGACAAAAATGAGGAAATGAAGAAAGAATTTTAAGAGAAATGTAAAAATATCAAACTACCCCTCAAATTTAAAAACATACTTCATTTGTTCCACGAAACCACAAAATAATGAAAACTCTATACTTCTTGAGTGATTTCACACCAAACATGCCAAGAAAAAATCTTATTTGACAAAAATGAGGAAATGAAGAAAGAATTTTAAGAGAAAAGTAAAAATATCAAACTTCCCCTCAAATTTAAAAACATACTTCATTTGTTCAACGAAACCACATAATAATGAAAACTCTATACTTCTTGAGTGATTTGACACCAAACATGCCAGGAAAATATAAAATTTGACATAAATGAGGAAATGAAGAAAGAATTTTAAGAGAAATGTAAAAATATCAAACTTCCCCTCAAATTTAAAAACATACTTCATTTGTTCAACGAAACCACATAATAATGAAAACTCTATACTTCTTGAGTGATTTGACACCAAACATGCCAGGAAAATATCAAATTTGACATAAATGAGGAAATGAAGAAAGTATTTTGAGGAGAATGTAAAAATATCAAACTTCCCCTAAAATTTAGAGGCATTCTTCAATTGTTCAACGAAACCACATAATAATGAAAACTCTATACTTCTTGAGTGATTTCATACCAAAAATGCCAGGAAAATATCTAATTTGACAAAAATGAGGAAATGAAGAAAGAATTTTAAGAGAAATGTAAAAATATCAAACTACCCCTCAAATTTGAAATCATACTTCATTTGTTCCACGAAACCACAAAATAATGAAAACTCTATACTTCTTGAGTGATTTCACACCAAACATGCCAAGAAAAAATCTTATTTGACAAAAATGAGGAAATGAAGAAAGAATTTTAAGAGAAATGTAAAAATATCAAACTTCCCCTCAAATTTAAAAACATACTTCATCTGTTCAACGAAACCACATAATAATGAAAACTCTATACTTCTTGAGTGATTTCACACCAAAAATGCCAGGAAAATATCAAATTTGACAAAAATGAGGAAATGAAGAAAGAATTTTAAGAGAAAAGTAAAAATATCAAACTTCCCTTCAAATTTAAAAACATACTTCATTTGTTCAACGAAACCACATAATAATGAAAACTCTATACTTCCTGAGTGATTTCACACCAATAATGCCAGGAAAATATCAAATTTGACAAAAATGAGGAAATGAAGAAAGAATTTTAAGAGAAATGTAAAAATATCAAACTTCCCCTCAAATTTAAAAACATACTTCATTTGTTCAACGAAACCACATAATAATGAAAACTCTATACTTCTTGAGTGATTTGACACCAAACATGCCAGGAAAATATAAAATTTGACATAAATGAGGAAATGAAGAAAGAATTTTAAGAGAAATGTAAAAATATCAAACTTCCCCTCAAATTTAAAAACATACTTCATTTGTTCAACGAAACCACATAATAATGAAAACACTATACTTCTTGAGTGATTTGACACCAAACATGCCAGGAAAATATAAAATTTGACATAAATGAGGAAATGAAGAAAGTATTTTGAGGAGAATGTAAAAATATCAAACTTCCCCTAAAATTTAGAGGTATTCTTCATTTGTTTAACGAAAACATATAATAATGAAAACTCTATACTTCTTGAGTGATTTGACACCAAA
Organism: Tuberolachnus salignus; assembly: GCA_956483605.1. Lineage (NCBI taxonomy): Eukaryota > Metazoa > Arthropoda > Insecta > Hemiptera > Aphididae > Tuberolachnus > Tuberolachnus salignus. Next base: position 53,864,288 of record OY101429.1, read on the forward strand.
CATGCCAAGAAAAAATCTTATTTGACAAAAATGAGGAAATAAAGAAAGAATTTTAAGAGAAAAGTAAAAATATCAAACTTCCCCTCAAATTTAAAAACATACTTCATTTGTTCAACGAAACCACATAATAATGAAAACTCTATACTTCCTGAGTGATTTCACACCAAAAATGCCAGGAAAATATCAAATTTGACAAAAATGAGGAAATGAAGAAAGAATTTTAAGAGAAATGTAAAAATATCAAACTTCCCCTCAAATTTAAAAACATATTTCATTTGTTCAACGAAACCACATAATAATGAAAACTCTATACTTCTTGAGTGATTTCACACCAAAAATGCCAGGAAAATATCAAATTTGACAAAAATGAGGAAATGAAGAAAGAATTTTAAGAGAAATGTAAAAATATCAAACTACCCCTCAAATTTAAAAACATACTTCATTTGTTCCACGAAACCACAAAATAATGAAAACTCTATACTTCTTGAGTGATTTCACACCAAACATGCCAAGAAAAAATCTTATTTGACAAAAATGAGGAAATGAAGAAAAAATTTTAAGAGAAAAGTAAAAATATCAAACTTCCCCTCAAATTTAAAAACATACTTCATTTGTTCAACGAAACCACATAATAATGAAAACTCTATACTTCTTGAGTGATTTGACACCAAACATGCCAGGAAAATATCAAATTTGACATAAATGAGGAAATGAAGAAGTATTTTGAGGAGAATGTAAAAATATCAAACTTCCCCTAAAATTTAGAGGCATTCTTCATTTGTTCAACGAAACCATATAATAATGAAAACTCTATACTTCTTGAGTGATTTGACACCAAACATGCCAGGAAAATATAAAATTTGACATAAATGAGGAAATGAAGAAAGAATTTTAAGAGAAATGTAAAAATATCAAACTTCCCCTCAAATTTAAAAACATACTTCATTTGTTCAACGAAACCACATAATAATGAAAACTCTATACTTCTTGAGTGATTTGACACCAAACATGCCAGGAAAATATCAAATTTGACATAAATGAGGAAATGAAGAAAGTATTTTGAGGAGAATGTAAAAATATCAAACTTCCCCTCAAATTTAAAAACATACTTCATTTGTTCAACGAAACCACATAATAATGAAAACTCTATACTTCTTGAGTGATTTGACACCAAACATGCCAGGAAAATATCAAATTTGACATAAATGAGGAAGTGAAGAAGTATTTTGAGGAGAATGTAAAAATATCAAACTTCCCCTAAAATTTAGAGGCATTCTTCATTTGTTCAACGAAACCATATAATAATGAAAACTCTATACTTCTTGAGTGATTTGACACCAAACATGCCAGGAAAATATAAAATTTGACATAAATGAGGAAATGAAGAAAGAATTTTAAGAGAAATGTAAAAATATCAAACTTCCCCTCAAATTTAAAAACATATTTCATTTGTTCAACGAAACCACATAATAATGAAAACTCTATACTTCTTGAGTGATTTCACACCAAAAATGCCAGGAAAATATCAAATTTGACAAAAATGAGGAAATGAAGAAAGAATTTTAAGAGAAATGTAAAAATATCAAACTACCCCTCAAATTTAAAAACATACTTCATTTGTTCCACGAAACCACAAAATAATGAAAACTCTATACTTCTTGAGTGATTTCACACCAAACATGCCAAGAAAAAATCTTATTTGACAAAAATGAGGAAATGAAGAAAGAATTTTAAGAGAAAAGTAAAAATATCAAACTTCCCCTCAAATTTAAAAACATACTTCATTTGTTCAACGAAACCACATAATAATGAAAACTCTATACTTCTTGAGTGATTTGACACCAAACATGCCAGGAAAATATCAAATTTGACATAAATGAGGAAATGAAGAAGTATTTTGAGGAGAATGTAAAAATATCAAACTTCCCCTAAAATTTAGAGGCATTCTTCATTTGTTCAACGAAACCATATAATAATGAAAACTCTATACTTCTTGAGTGATTTGACACCAAACATGCCAGGAAAATATAAAATTTGACATAAATGAGGAAATGAAGAAAGAATTTTAAGAGAAATGTAAAAATATCAAACTTCCCCTCAAATTTAAAAACATACTTCATTTGTTCAACGAAACCACATAATAATGAAAACTCTATACTTCTTGAGTGATTTGACACCAAACATGCCAGGAAAATATCAAATTTGACATATATGAGGAAATGAAGAAGTATTTTGAGGAGAATGTAAAAATATCAAACTTCCCCTAAAATTTAGAGGCATTCTTCATTTGTTCAACGAAACCATATAATAATGAAAACTCTATACTTCTTGAGTGATTTCACACCAAACATGCCAGGAAAATATCAAATTTGACATAAATGAGGAAATGAAGAAAGTATTTTGAGGAGAATGTAAAAATATCAAACTTCCCCTCAAATTTAAAAACATAGTTCATTTGTTCAACGAAACCACATAATAATGAAAACTCTATACTTCTTGAGTGATTTCACACCAAAAATGCCAGGAAAATATCAAATTTGACAAAAATGAGGAAATGAAGAAAGAATTTTAAGAGAAATGTAAAAATATCAAACTACCCCTCAAATTTAAAAACATACTTCATTTGTTCCACGAAACCACAAAATAATGAAAACTCTATACTTCTTGAGTGATTTCACACCAAACATGCCAAGAAAAAATCTTATTTGACAAAAATGAGGAAATGAAGAAAGAATTTTAAGAGAAAAGTAAAAATATCAAACTTCCCTTCAAATTTAAAAACATACTTCATTTGTTCAACGAAACCACATAATAATGAAAACTCTATACTTCCTGAGTGATTTCACACCAATAATGCCAGGAAAATATCAAATTTGACAAAAATGAGGAAATGAAGAAAGAATTTTAAGAGAAATGTAAAAATATCAAACTTCCCCTCAAATTTAAAAACATACTTCATTTGTTCAACGAAACCACATAATAATGAAAACTCTATACTTCTTGAGTGATTTGACACCAAACATGCCAGGAAAATATAAAATTTGACATAAATGAGGAAATGAAGAAAGAATTTTAAGAGAAATGTAAAAATATCAAACTTCCCCTCAAATTTAAAAACATACTTCATTTGTTCAACGAAACCACATAATAATGAAAACTCTATACTTCTTGAGTGATTTGACACCAAACATGCCAGGAAAATATCAAATTTGACATAAATGAGGAAATGAAGAAAGTATTTTGAGGAGAATGTAAAAATATCAAACTTCTCCTCAAATTTAAAAAAAAACTTCATTTGTTCAACGAAACCACATAATAATGAAAACTCTATACTTCTTGAGTGATTTGACACCAAACATGCCAGGAAAATATCAAATTTGACATATATGAGGAAATGAAGAAGTATTTTGAGGAGAATGTAAAAATATCAAACTTCCCCTCAAATTTAAAAACATACTTCATTTGTTCAACGAAACCACATAATAATGAAAACTCTATACTTCCTGAGTGATTTCACACCAAAAATGCCAGGAAAATATCAAATTTGACAAAAATGAGGAAATGAAGAAAGAATTTTAAGAGAAATGTAAAAATATCAAACTTCCCCTCAAATTTAAAAACATAGTTCATTTGTTCAACGAAACCACATAATAATGAAAACTCTATACTTCTTGAGTGATTTCACACCAAAAATGCCAGGAAAATATCAAATTTGACAAAAATGAGGAAATGAAGAAAGAATTTTAAGAGAAATGTAAAAATATCAAACTACCCCTCAAATTTAAAAACATACTTCATTTGTTCCACGAAACCACAAAATAATGAAAACTCTATACTTCTTGAGTGATTTCACACCAAACATGCCAAGAAAAAATCTTATTTGACAAAAATGAGGAAATGAAGAAAGAATTTTAAGAGAAAAGTAAAAATATCAAACTTCCCCTCAAATTTAAAAACATACTTCATTTGTTCAACGAAACCACATAATAATGAAAACTCTATACTTCTTGAGTGATTTGACACCAAACATGCCAGGAAAATATAAAATTTGACATAAATGAGGAAATGAAGAAAGAATTTTAAGAGAAATGTAAAAATATCAAACTTCCCCTCAAATTTAAAAACATACTTCATTTGTTCAACGAAACCACATAATAATGAAAACTCTATACTTCTTGAGTGATTTGACACCAAACATGCCAGGAAAATATCAAATTTGACATAAATGAGGAAATGAAGAAAGTATTTTGAGGAGAATGTAAAAATATCAAACTTCCCCTAAAATTTAGAGGCATTCTTCAATTGTTCAACGAAACCACATAATAATGAAAACTCTATACTTCTTGAGTGATTTCATACCAAAAATGCCAGGAAAATATCTAATTTGACAAAAATGAGGAAATGAAGAAAGAATTTTAAGAGAAATGTAAAAATATCAAACTACCCCTCAAATTTGAAATCATACTTCATTTGTTCCACGAAACCACAAAATAATGAAAACTCTATACTTCTTGAGTGATTTCACACCAAACATGCCAAGAAAAAATCTTATTTGACAAAAATGAGGAAATGAAGAAAGAATTTTAAGAGAAATGTAAAAATATCAAACTTCCCCTCAAATTTAAAAACATACTTCATCTGTTCAACGAAACCACATAATAATGAAAACTCTATACTTCTTGAGTGATTTCACACCAAAAATGCCAGGAAAATATCAAATTTGACAAAAATGAGGAAATGAAGAAAGAATTTTAAGAGAAAAGTAAAAATATCAAACTTCCCTTCAAATTTAAAAACATACTTCATTTGTTCAACGAAACCACATAATAATGAAAACTCTATACTTCCTGAGTGATTTCACACCAATAATGCCAGGAAAATATCAAATTTGACAAAAATGAGGAAATGAAGAAAGAATTTTAAGAGAAATGTAAAAATATCAAACTTCCCCTCAAATTTAAAAACATACTTCATTTGTTCAACGAAACCACATAATAATGAAAACTCTATACTTCTTGAGTGATTTGACACCAAACATGCCAGGAAAATATAAAATTTGACATAAATGAGGAAATGAAGAAAGAATTTTAAGAGAAATGTAAAAATATCAAACTTCCCCTCAAATTTAAAAACATACTTCATTTGTTCAACGAAACCACATAATAATGAAAACACTATACTTCTTGAGTGATTTGACACCAAACATGCCAGGAAAATATAAAATTTGACATAAATGAGGAAATGAAGAAAGTATTTTGAGGAGAATGTAAAAATATCAAACTTCCCCTAAAATTTAGAGGTATTCTTCATTTGTTTAACGAAAACATATAATAATGAAAACTCTATACTTCTTGAGTGATTTGACACCAAACATGCCAAGAAAAAATCTTATTTGACAAAAATGAGGAAATAAAGAAAGAATTTTAAGAGAAAAGTAAAAATATCAAACTTCCCCTCAAATTTAAAAACATACTTCATTTGTTCAACGAAACCACATAATAATGAAAACTCTATACTTCCTGAGTGATTTCACACCAAAAATGCCAGGAAAATATCAAATTTGACAAAAATGAGGAAATGAAGAAAGAATTTTAAGAGAAATGTAAAAATATCAAACTTCCCCTCAAATTTAAAAACATATTTCATTTGTTCAACGAAACCACATAATAATGAAAACTCTATACTTCTTGAGTGATTTCACACCAAAAATGCCAGGAAAATATCAAATTTGACAAAAATGAGGAAATGAAGAAAGAATTTTAAGAGAAATGTAAAAATATCAAACTACCCCTCAAATTTAAAAACATACTTCATTTGTTCCACGAAACCACAAAATAATGAAAACTCTATACTTCTTGAGTGATTTCACACCAAACATGCCAAGAAAAAATCTTATTTGACAAAAATGAGGAAATGAAGAAAAAATTTTAAGAGAAAAGTAAAAATATCAAACTTCCCCTCAAATTTAAAAACATACTTCATTTGTTCAACGAAACCACATAATAATGAAAACTCTATACTTCTTGAGTGATTTGACACCAAACATGCCAGGAAAATATCAAATTTGACATAAATGAGGAAATGAAGAAGTATTTTGAGGAGAATGTAAAAATATCAAACTTCCCCTAAAATTTAGAGGCATTCTTCATTTGTTCAACGAAACCATATAATAATGAAAACTCTATACTTCTTGAGTGATTTGACACCAAACATGCCAGGAAAATATAAAATTTGACATAAATGAGGAAATGAAGAAAGAATTTTAAGAGAAATGTAAAAATATCAAACTTCCCCTCAAATTTAAAAACATACTTCATTTGTTCAACGAAACCACATAATAATGAAAACTCTATACTTCTTGAGTGATTTGACACCAAACATGCCAGGAAAATATCAAATTTGACATAAATGAGGAAATGAAGAAAGTATTTTGAGGAGAATGTAAAAATATCAAACTTCCCCTCAAATTTAAAAACATACTTCATTTGTTCAACGAAACCACATAATAATGAAAACTCTATACTTCTTGAGTGATTTGACACCAAACATGCCAGGAAAATATCAAATTTGACATAAATGAGGAAGTGAAGAAGTATTTTGAGGAGAATGTAAAAATATCAAACTTCCCCTAAAATTTAGAGGCATTCTTCATTTGTTCAACGAAACCATATAATAATGAAAACTCTATACTTCTTGAGTGATTTGACACCAAACATGCCAGGAAAATATAAAATTTGACATAAATGAGGAAATGAAGAAAGAATTTTAAGAGAAATGTAAAAATATCAAACTTCCCCTCAAATTTAAAAACATACTTCATTTGTTCAACGAAACCACATAATAATGAAAACTCTATACTTCTTGAGTGATTTGACACCAAACATGCCAGGAAAATATCAAATTTGACAAAAATGAGGAAATGAAGAAAGTATTTTGAGGAGAATGTAAAAATATCAAACTTCCCCTAAAATTTAGAGGTATTCTTCATTTGTTTAACGAAAACATATAATAATGAAAACTCTATACTTCTTGAGTGATTTGACACCAAACATGCCAAGAAAAAATCTTATTTGACAAAAATGAGGAAATAAAGAAAGAATTTTAAGAGAAAAGTAAAAATATCAAACTTCCCCTCAAATTTAAAAACATACTTCATTTGTTCAACGAAACCACATAATAATGAAAACTCTATATTTCTTGAGTGATTTGACATCAAACATGCCAGGAAAATATCAAATTTGACATAAATGAGGAAATGAAGAAAGAATTTTTAGAGAAATGTAAAAATATCAAACTTCCCCTCAAATTTAAAAACATACTTCATTTGTTCAACGAAACCACATAATAATGAAAACTCTATACTTCTTGAGTGATTTGACACCAAACATGCCAGGAAAATATCAAATTTGACATAAATGAGGAAATGAAGAAAGTATTTTGAGGAGAATGTAAAAATATCAAACTTCCCCTCAAATTTAAAAACATACTTCATTTGTTCATCGAAACCACATAATAATGAAAACTCTATACTTCTTGAGTGATTTGACACCAAACATGCCAGGAAAATATCAAATTTGACAAAAATGAGGAAATGAAGAAAGAATTTTAAGAGAAAAGTAAAAATATCAAACTTCCCTTCAAATTTAAAAACATACTTCATTTGTTCAACGAAACCACATAATAATGAAAACTCTATACTTCCTGAGTGATTTCACACCAAAAATGCCAGGAAAATATCAAATTTGACAAAAATGAGGAAATGAAGAAAGAATTTTAAGAGAAAAGTAAAAATATCAAACTTCCCCTCAAATTTAAAAACATACTTCATTTGTTCAACGAAACCACATAATAATGAAAACTCTATACTTCCTGAGTGATTTCACACCAAAAATGCCAGGAAAATATCAAATTTGACAAAAATGAGGAAATGAAGAAAGAATTTTAAGAGAAATGTAAAAATATCAAACTTCCCCTCAAATTTAAAAACATATTTCATTTGTTCAACGAAACCACATAATAATGAAAACTCTATACTTCTTGAGTGATTTGACACCAAACATGCCAGGAAAATATCAAATTTGACATAAATGAGGAAATGAAGAAGTATTTTGAGGAGAATGTAAAAATATCAAACTTCCCCTAAAATTTAGAGGCATTCTTCATTTGTTCAACGAAACCATATAATAATGAAAACTCTATACTTCTTGAGTGATTTGACACCAAACATGCCAGGAAAATATAAAATTTGACATAAATGAGGAAATGAAGAAAGAATTTTAAGAGAAATGTAAAAATATCAAACTTCCCCTCAAATTTAAAAACATACTTCATTTGTTCAACGAAACCACATAATAATGAAAACTCTATACTTCTTGAGTGATTTGACACCAAACATGCCAGGAAAATATCAAATTTGACAAAAATGAGGAAATGAAGAAAGTATTTTGAGGAGAATGTAAAAATATCAAACTTCCCCTAAAATTTAGAGGTATTCTTCATTTGTTTAACGAAAACATATAATAATGAAAACTCTATACTTCTTGAGTGATTTGACACCAAACATGCCAAGAAAAAATCTTATTTGACAAAAATGAGGAAATAAAGAAAGAATTTTAAGAGAAAAGTAAAAATATCAAACTTCCCCTCAAATTTAAAAACATACTTCATTTGTTCAACGAAACCACATAATAATGAAAACTCTATACTTCTTGAGTGATTTGACACCAAACATGCCAGGAAAATATAAAATTTGACATAAATGAGGAAATGAAGAAAGAATTTTAAGAGAAATGTAAAAATATCAAACTTCCCCTCAAATTTAAAAACATACTTCATTTGTTCAACGAAACCACATAATAATGAAAACACTATACTTCTTGAGTGATTTGACACCAAACATGCCAGGAAAATATAAAATTTGACATAAATGAGGAAATGAAGAAAGTATTTTGAGGAGAATGTAAAAATATCAAACTTCCCCTAAAATTTAGAGGTATTCTTCATTTGTTTAACGAAAACATATAATAATGAAAACTCTATACTTCTTGAGTGATTTGACACCAAACATGCCAAGAAAAAATCTTATTTGACAAAAATGAGGAAATAAAGAAAGAATTTTAAGAGAAAAGTAAAAATATCAAACTTCCCCTCAAATTTAAAAACATATTTCATTTGTTCAACGAAACCACATAATAATGAAAACTCTATACTTCTTGAGTGATTTCACACCAAAAATGCCAGGAAAATATCAAATTTGACAAAAATGAGGAAATGAAGAAAGAATTTTAAGAGAAATGTAAAAATATCAAACTACCCCTCAAATTTAAAAACATACTTCATTTGTTCCACGAAACCACAAAATAATGAAAACTCTATACTTCTTGAGTGATTTCACACCAAACATGCCAAGAAAAAATCTTATTTGACAAAAATGAGGAAATGAAGAAAGAATTTTAAGAGAAAAGTAAAAATATCAAACTTCCCCTCAAATTTAAAAACATACTTCATTTGTTCAACGAAACCACATAATAATGAAAACTCTATACTTCTTGAGTGATTTGACACCAAACATGCCAGGAAAATATCAAATTTGACATAAATGAGGAAATGAAGAAGTATTTTGAGGAGAATGTAAAAATATCAAACTTCCCCTAAAATTTAGAGGCATTCTTCATTTGTTCAACGAAACCATATAATAATGAAAACTCTATACTTCTTGAGTGATTTGACACCAAACATGCCAGGAAAATATAAAATTTGACATAAATGAGGAAATGAAGAAAGAATTTTAAGAGAAATGTAAAAATATCAAACTTCCCCTAAAATTTAGAGGCATTCTTCAATTGTTCAACGAAACCACATAATAATGAAAACTCTATACTTCTTGAGTGATTTGACACCAAACATGCCAGGAAAATATCAAATTTGACATAAATGAGGAAATGAAGAAAGTATTTTGAGGAGAATGTAAAAATATCAAACTTCTCCTCAAATTTAAAAAAAAACTTCATTTGTTCAACGAAACCACATAATAATGAAAACTCTATACTTCTTGAGTGATTTGACACCAAACATGCCAGGAAAATATCAAATTTGACATATATGAGGAAATGAAGAAGTATTTTGAGGAGAATGTAAAAATATCAAACTTCCCCTCAAATTTAAAAACATACTTCATCTGTTCAACGAAACCACATAATAATGAAAACTCTATACTTCTTGAGTGATTTCACACCAAAAATGCCAGGAAAATATCAAATTTGACAAAAATGAGGAAATGAAGAAAGAATTTTAAGAGAAAAGTAAAAATATCAAACTTCCCTTCAAATTTAAAAACATACTTCATTTGTTCAACGAAACCACATAATAATGAAAACTCTATACTTCCTGAGTGATTTCACACCAATAATGCCAGGAAAATATCAAATTTGACAAAAATGAGGAAATGAAGAAAGAATTTTAAGAGAAATGTAAAAATATCAAACTTCCCCTCAAATTTAAAAACATACTTCATTTGTTCAACGAAACCACATAATAATGAAAACTCTATACTTCTTGAGTGATTTGACACCAAACATGCCAGGAAAATATAAAATTTGACATAAATGAGGAAATGAAGAAAGAATTTTAAGAGAAATGTAAAAATATCAAACTTCCCCTCAAATTTAAAAACATACTTCATTTGTTCAACGAAACCACATAATAATGAAAACACTATACTTCTTGAGTGATTTGACACCAAACATGCCAGGAAAATATAAAATTTGACATAAATGAGGAAATGAAGAAAGTATTTTGAGGAGAATGTAAAAATATCAAACTTCCCCTAAAATTTAGAGGTATTCTTCATTTGTTTAACGAAAACATATAATAATGAAAACTCTATACTTCTTGAGTGATTTGACACCAAACATGCCAAGAAAAAATCTTATTTGACAAAAATGAGGAAATAAAGAAAGAATTTTAAGAGAAAAGTAAAAATATCAAACTTCCCCTCAAATTTAAAAACATACTTCATTTGTTCAACGAAACCACATAATAATGAAAACTCTATACTTCCTGAGTGATTTCACACCAAAAATGCCAGGAAAATATCAAATTTGACAAAAATGAGGAAATGAAGAAAGAATTTTAAGAGAAATGTAAAAATATCAAACTTCCCCTCAAATTTAAAAACATATTTCATTTGTTCAACGAAACCACATAATAATGAAAACTCTATACTTCTTGAGTGATTTCACACCAAAAATGCCAGGAAAATATCAAATTTGACAAAAATGAGGAAATGAAGAAAGAATTTTAAGAGAAATGTAAAAATATCAAACTACCCCTCAAATTTAAAAACATACTTCATTTGTTCCACGAAACCACAAAATAATGAAAACTCTATACTTCTTGAGTGATTTCACACCAAACATGCCAAGAAAAAATCTTATTTGACAAAAATGAGGAAATGAAGAAAAAATTTTAAGAGAAAAGTAAAAATATCAAACTTCCCCTCAAATTTAAAAACATACTTCATTTGTTCAACGAAACCACATAATAATGAAAACTCTATACTTCTTGAGTGATTTGACACCAAACATGCCAGGAAAATATCAAATTTGACATAAATGAGGAAATGAAGAAGTATTTTGAGGAGAATGTAAAAATATCAAACTTCCCCTAAAATTTAGAGGCATTCTTCATTTGTTCAACGAAACCATATAATAATGAAAACTCTATACTTCTTGAGTGATTTGACACCAAACATGCCAGGAAAATATAAAATTTGACATAAATGAGGAAATGAAGAAAGAATTTTAAGAGAAATGTAAAAATATCAAACTTCCCCTCAAATTTAAAAACATACTTCATTTGTTCAACGAAACCACATAATAATGAAAACTCTATACTTCTTGAGTGATTTGACACCAAACATGCCAGGAAAATATCAAATTTGACATAAATGAGGAAATGAAGAAAGTATTTTGAGGAGAATGTAAAAATATCAAACTTCCCCTCAAATTTAAAAACATACTTCATTTGTTCAACGAAACCACATAATAATGAAAACTCTATACTTCTTGAGTGATTTGACACCAAACATGCCAGGAAAATATCAAATTTGACATAAATGAGGAAGTGAAGAAGTATTTTGAGGAGAATGTAAAAATATCAAACTTCCCCTAAAATTTAGAGGCATTCTTCATTTGTTCAACGAAACCATATAATAATGAAAACTCTATACTTCTTGAGTGATTTGACACCAAACATGCCAGGAAAATATAAAATTTGACATAAATGAGGAAATGAAGAAAGAATTTTAAGAGAAATGTAAAAATATCAAACTTCCCCTCAAATTTAAAAACATACTTCATTTGTTCAACGAAACCACATAATAATGAAAACTCTATACTTCTTGAGTGATTTGACACCAAACATGCCAGGAAAATATCAAATTTGACAAAAATGAGGAAATGAAGAAAGTATTTTGAGGAGAATGTAAAAATATCAAACTTCCCCTAAAATTTAGAGGTATTCTTCATTTGTTTAACGAAAACATATAATAATGAAAACTCTATACTTCTTGAGTGATTTGACACCAAACATGCCAAGAAAAAATCTTATTTGACAAAAATGAGGAAATAAAGAAAGAATTTTAAGAGAAAAGTAAAAATATCAAACTTCCCCTCAAATTTAAAAACATACTTCATTTGTTCAACGAAACCACATAATAATGAAAACTCTATATTTCTTGAGTGATTTGACATCAAACATGCCAGGAAAATATCAAATTTGACATAAATGAGGAAATGAAGAAAGAATTTTTAGAGAAATGTAAAAATATCAAACTTCCCCTCAAATTTAAAAACATACTTCATTTGTTCAACGAAACCACATAATAATGAAAACTCTATACTTCTTGAGTGATTTGACACCAAACATGCCAGGAAAATATCAAATTTGACATAAATGAGGAAATGAAGAAAGTATTTTGAGGAGAATGTAAAAATATCAAACTTCCCCTCAAATTTAAAAACATACTTCATTTGTTCATCGAAACCACATAATAATGAAAACTCTATACTTCTTGAGTGATTTGACACCAAACATGCCAGGAAAATATCAAATTTGACAAAAATGAGGAAATGAAGAAAGAATTTTAAGAGAAAAGTAAAAATATCAAACTTCCCTTCAAATTTAAAAACATACTTCATTTGTTCAACGAAACCACATAATAATGAAAACTCTATACTTCCTGAGTGATTTCACACCAAAAATGCCAGGAAAATATCAAATTTGACAAAAATGAGGAAATGAAGAAAGAATTTTAAGAGAAAAGTAAAAATATCAAACTTCCCCTCAAATTTAAAAACATACTTCATTTGTTCAACGAAACCACATAATAATGAAAACTCTATACTTCCTGAGTGATTTCACACCAAAAATGCCAGGAAAATATCAAATTTGACAAAAATGAGGAAATGAAGAAAGAATTTTAAGAGAAATGTAAAAATATCAAACTTCCCCTCAAATTTAAAAACATATTTCATTTGTTCAACGAAACCACATAATAATGAAAACTCTATACTTCTTGAGTGATTTGACACCAAACATGCCAGGAAAATATCAAATTTGACATAAATGAGGAAATGAAGAAGTATTTTGAGGAGAATGTAAAAATATCAAACTTCCCCTAAAATTTAGAGGCATTCTTCATTTGTTCAACGAAACCATATAATAATGAAAACTCTATACTTCTTGAGTGATTTGACACCAAACATGCCAGGAAAATATAAAATTTGACATAAATGAGGAAATGAAGAAAGAATTTTAAGAGAAATGTAAAAATATCAAACTTCCCCTCAAATTTAAAAACATACTTCATTTGTTCAACGAAACCACATAATAATGAAAACTCTATACTTCTTGAGTGATTTGACACCAAACATGCCAGGAAAATATCAAATTTGACAAAAATGAGGAAATGAAGAAAGTATTTTGAGGAGAATGTAAAAATATCAAACTTCCCCTAAAATTTAGAGGTATTCTTCATTTGTTTAACGAAAACATATAATAATGAAAACTCTATACTTCTTGAGTGATTTGACACCAAACATGCCAAGAAAAAATCTTATTTGACAAAAATGAGGAAATAAAGAAAGAATTTTAAGAGAAAAGTAAAAATATCAAACTTCCCCTCAAATTTAAAAACATACTTCATTTGTTCAACGAAACCACATAATAATGAAAACTCTATACTTCTTGAGTGATTTGACACCAAACATGCCAGGAAAATATAAAATTTGACATAAATGAGGAAATGAAGAAAGAATTTTAAGAGAAATGTAAAAATATCAAACTTCCCCTCAAATTTAAAAACATACTTCATTTGTTCAACGAAACCACATAATAATGAAAACACTATACTTCTTGAGTGATTTGACACCAAACATGCCAGGAAAATATAAAATTTGACATAAATGAGGAAATGAAGAAAGTATTTTGAGGAGAATGTAAAAATATCAAACTTCCCCTAAAATTTAGAGGTATTCTTCATTTGTTTAACGAAAACATATAATAATGAAAACTCTATACTTCTTGAGTGATTTGACACCAAACATGCCAAGAAAAAATCTTATTTGACAAAAATGAGGAAATAAAGAAAGAATTTTAAGAGAAAAGTAAAAATATCAAACTTCCCCTCAAATTTAAAAACATATTTCATTTGTTCAACGAAACCACATAATAATGAAAACTCTATACTTCTTGAGTGATTTCACACCAAAAATGCCAGGAAAATATCAAATTTGACAAAAATGAGGAAATGAAGAAAGAATTTTAAGAGAAATGTAAAAATATCAAACTACCCCTCAAATTTAAAAACATACTTCATTTGTTCCACGAAACCACAAAATAATGAAAACTCTATACTTCTTGAGTGATTTCACACCAAACATGCCAAGAAAAAATCTTATTTGACAAAAATGAGGAAATGAAGAAAGAATTTTAAGAGAAAAGTAAAAATATCAAACTTCCCCTCAAATTTAAAAACATACTTCATTTGTTCAACGAAACCACATAATAATGAAAACTCTATACTTCTTGAGTGATTTGACACCAAACATGCCAGGAAAATATCAAATTTGACATAAATGAGGAAATGAAGAAGTATTTTGAGGAGAATGTAAAAATATCAAACTTCCCCTAAAATTTAGAGGCATTCTTCATTTGTTCAACGAAACCATATAATAATGAAAACTCTATACTTCTTGAGTGATTTGACACCAAACATGCCAGGAAAATATAAAATTTGACATAAATGAGGAAATGAAGAAAGAATTTTAAGAGAAATGTAAAAATATCAAACTTCCCCTAAAATTTAGAGGCATTCTTCAATTGTTCAACGAAACCACATAATAATGAAAACTCTATACTTCTTGAGTGATTTGACACCAAACATGCCAGGAAAATATCAAATTTGACATAAATGAGGAAATGAAGAAAGTATTTTGAGGAGAATGTAAAAATATCAAACTTCTCCTCAAATTTAAAAAAAAACTTCATTTGTTCAACGAAACCACATAATAATGAAAACTCTATACTTCTTGAGTGATTTGACACCAAACATGCCAGGAAAATATCAAATTTGACATATATGAGGAAATGAAGAAGTATTTTGAGGAGAATGTAAAAATATCAAACTTCCCCTCAAATTTAAAAACATACTTCATTTGTTCAACGAAACCACATAATAATGAAAACTCTATACTTCCTGAGTGATTTCACACCAAAAATGCCAGGAAAATATCAAATTTGACAAAAATGAGGAAATGAAGAAAGAATTTTAAGAGAAATGTAAAAATATCAAACTTCCCCTCAAATTTAAAAACATAGTTCATTTGTTCAACGAAACCACATAATAATGAAAACTCTATACTTCTTGAGTGATTTCACACCAAAAATGCCAGGAAAATATCAAATTTGACAAAAATGAGGAAATGAAGAAAGAATTTTAAGAGAAATGTAAAAATATCAAACTACCCCTCAAATTTAAAAACATACTTCATTTGTTCCACGAAACCACAAAATAATGAAAACTCTATACTTCTTGAGTGATTTCACACCAAACATGCCAAGAAAAAATCTTATTTGACAAAAATGAGGAAATGAAGAAAGAATTTTAAGAGAAAAGTAAAAATATCAAACTTCCCCTCAAATTTAAAAACATACTTCATTTGTTCAACGAAACCACATAATAATGAAAACTCTATACTTCTTGAGTGATTTGACACCAAACATGCCAGGAAAATATAAAATTTGACATAAATGAGGAAATGAAGAAAGAATTTTAAGAGAAATGTAAAAATATCAAACTTCCCCTCAAATTTAAAAACATACTTCATTTGTTCAACGAAACCACATAATAATGAAAACTCTATACTTCTTGAGTGATTTGACACCAAACATGCCAGGAAAATATCAAATTTGACATAAATGAGGAAATGAAGAAAGTATTTTGAGGAGAATGTAAAAATATCAAACTTCCCCTAAAATTTAGAGGCATTCTTCAATTGTTCAACGAAACCACATAATAATGAAAACTCTATACTTCTTGAGTGATTTCATACCAAAAATGCCAGGAAAATATCTAATTTGACAAAAATGAGGAAATGAAGAAAGAATTTTAAGAGAAATGTAAAAATATCAAACTACCCCTCAAATTTGAAATCATACTTCATTTGTTCCACGAAACCACAAAATAATGAAAACTCTATACTTCTTGAGTGATTTCACACCAAACATGCCAAGAAAAAATCTTATTTGACAAAAATGAGGAAATGAAGAAAGAATTTTAAGAGAAATGTAAAAATATCAAACTTCCCCTCAAATTTAAAAACATACTTCATCTGTTCAACGAAACCACATAATAATGAAAACTCTATACTTCTTGAGTGATTTCACACCAAAAATGCCAGGAAAATATCAAATTTGACAAAAATGAGGAAATGAAGAAAGAATTTTAAGAGAAAAGTAAAAATATCAAACTTCCCTTCAAATTTAAAAACATACTTCATTTGTTCAACGAAACCACATAATAATGAAAACTCTATACTTCCTGAGTGATTTCACACCAATAATGCCAGGAAAATATCAAATTTGACAAAAATGAGGAAATGAAGAAAGAATTTTAAGAGAAATGTAAAAATATCAAACTTCCCCTCAAATTTAAAAACATACTTCATTTGTTCAACGAAACCACATAATAATGAAAACTCTATACTTCTTGAGTGATTTGACACCAAACATGCCAGGAAAATATAAAATTTGACATAAATGAGGAAATGAAGAAAGAATTTTAAGAGAAATGTAAAAATATCAAACTTCCCCTCAAATTTAAAAACATACTTCATTTGTTCAACGAAACCACATAATAATGAAAACACTATACTTCTTGAGTGATTTGACACCAAACATGCCAGGAAAATATAAAATTTGACATAAATGAGGAAATGAAGAAAGTATTTTGAGGAGAATGTAAAAATATCAAACTTCCCCTAAAATTTAGAGGTATTCTTCATTTGTTTAACGAAAACATATAATAATGAAAACTCTATACTTCTTGAGTGATTTGACACCAAACATGCCAAGAAAAAATCTTATTTGACAAAAATGAGGAAATAAAGAAAGAATTTTAAGAGAAAAGTAAAAATATCAAACTTCCCCTCAAATTTAAAAACATACTTCATTTGTTCAACGAAACCACATAATAATGAAAACTCTATACTTCCTGAGTGATTTCACACCAAAAATGCCAGGAAAATATCAAATTTGACAAAAATGAGGAAATGAAGAAAGAATTTTAAGAGAAATGTAAAAATATCAAACTTCCCCTCAAATTTAAAAACATATTTCATTTGTTCAACGAAACCACATAATAATGAAAACTCTATACTTCTTGAGTGATTTCACACCAAAAATGCCAGGAAAATATCAAATTTGACAAAAATGAGGAAATGAAGAAAGAATTTTAAGAGAAATGTAAAAATATCAAACTACCCCTCAAATTTAAAAACATACTTCATTTGTTCCACGAAACCACAAAATAATGAAAACTCTATACTTCTTGAGTGATTTCACACCAAACATGCCAAGAAAAAATCTTATTTGACAAAAATGAGGAAATGAAGAAAAAATTTTAAGAGAAAAGTAAAAATATCAAACTTCCCCTCAAATTTAAAAACATACTTCATTTGTTCAACGAAACCACATAATAATGAAAACTCTATACTTCTTGAGTGATTTGACACCAAACATGCCAGGAAAATATCAAATTTGACATAAATGAGGAAATGAAGAAGTATTTTGAGGAGAATGTAAAAATATCAAACTTCCCCTAAAATTTAGAGGCATTCTTCATTTGTTCAACGAAACCATATAATAATGAAAACTCTATACTTCTTGAGTGATTTGACACCAAACATGCCAGGAAAATATAAAATTTGACATAAATGAGGAAATGAAGAAAGAATTTTAAGAGAAATGTAAAAATATCAAACTTCCCCTCAAATTTAAAAACATACTTCATTTGTTCAACGAAACCACATAATAATGAAAACTCTATACTTCTTGAGTGATTTGACACCAAACATGCCAGGAAAATATCAAATTTGACATAAATGAGGAAATGAAGAAAGTATTTTGAGGAGAATGTAAAAATATCAAACTTCCCCTCAAATTTAAAAACATACTTCATTTGTTCAACGAAACCACATAATAATGAAAACTCTATACTTCTTGAGTGATTTGACACCAAACATGCCAGGAAAATATCAAATTTGACATAAATGAGGAAGTGAAGAAGTATTTTGAGGAGAATGTAAAAATATCAAACTTCCCCTAAAATTTAGAGGCATTCTTCATTTGTTCAACGAAACCATATAATAATGAAAACTCTATACTTCTTGAGTGATTTGACACCAAACATGCCAGGAAAATATAAAATTTGACATAAATGAGGAAATGAAGAAAGAATTTTAAGAGAAATGTAAAAATATCAAACTTCCCCTCAAATTTAAAAACATACTTCATTTGTTCAACGAAACCACATAATAATGAAAACTCTATACTTCTTGAGTGATTTGACACCAAACATGCCAGGAAAATATCAAATTTGACAAAAATGAGGAAATGAAGAAAGTATTTTGAGGAGAATGTAAAAATATCAAACTTCCCCTAAAATTTAGAGGTATTCTTCATTTGTTTAACGAAAACATATAATAATGAAAACTCTATACTTCTTGAGTGATTTGACACCAAACATGCCAAGAAAAAATCTTATTTGACAAAAATGAGGAAATAAAGAAAGAATTTTAAGAGAAAAGTAAAAATATCAAACTTCCCCTCAAATTTAAAAACATACTTCATTTGTTCAACGAAACCACATAATAATGAAAACTCTATATTTCTTGAGTGATTTGACATCAAACATGCCAGGAAAATATCAAATTTGACATAAATGAGGAAATGAAGAAAGAATTTTTAGAGAAATGTAAAAATATCAAACTTCCCCTCAAATTTAAAAACATACTTCATTTGTTCAACGAAACCACATAATAATGAAAACTCTATACTTCTTGAGTGATTTGACACCAAACATGCCAGGAAAATATCAAATTTGACATAAATGAGGAAATGAAGAAAGTATTTTGAGGAGAATGTAAAAATATCAAACTTCCCCTCAAATTTAAAAACATACTTCATTTGTTCATCGAAACCACATAATAATGAAAACTCTATACTTCTTGAGTGATTTGACACCAAACATGCCAGGAAAATATCAAATTTGACAAAAATGAGGAAATGAAGAAAGAATTTTAAGAGAAAAGTAAAAATATCAAACTTCCCTTCAAATTTAAAAACATACTTCATTTGTTCAACGAAACCACATAATAATGAAAACTCTATACTTCCTGAGTGATTTCACACCAATAATGCCAAGAAAAAATCTTATTTGACAAAAATGAGGAAATAAAGAAAGAATTTTAAGAGAAAAGTAAAAATATCAAACTTCCCCTCAAATTTAAAAACATACTTCATTTGTTCAACGAAACCACATAATAATGAAAACTCTATACTTCTTGAGTGATTTGACACCAAACATGCCAGGAAAATATCAAATTTGACATAAATGAGGAAATGAAGAAAGAATTTTAAGAGAAATGTAAAAATATCAAACTTCCCCTCAAATTTAAAAACATACTTCATTTGTTCAACGAAACCACATAATAATGAAAACACTATACTTCTTGAGTGATTTGACACCAAACATGCCAGGAAAATATAAAATTTGACATAAATGAGGAAATGAAGAAAGTATTTTGAGGAGAATGTAAAAATATCAAACTTCCACTAAAATTTAGAGGTATTCTTCATTTGTTTAACGAAAACATATAATAATGAAAACTCTATACTTCTTGAGTGATTTGACACCAAACATGCCAAGAAAAAATCTTATTTGACAAAAATGAGGAAATAAAGAAAGAATTTTAAGAGAAAAGTAAAAATATCAAACTTCCCCTCAAATTTAAAAACATACTTCATTTGTTCAACGAAACCACATAATAATGAAAACTCTATACTTCCTGAGTGATTTCACACCAAAAATGCCAGGAAAATATCAAATTTGACAAAAATGAGGAAATGAAGAAAGAATTTTAAGAGAAATGTAAAAATATCAAACTTCCCCTCAAATTTAAAAACATACTTCATTTGTTCAACGAAACCACATAATAATGAAAACTCTATACTTCTTGAGTGATTTGACACCAAACATGCCAGGAAAATATCAAATTTGACATAAATGAGGAAATGAAGAAGTATTTTGAGGAGAATGTAAAAATATCAAACTTCCCCTAAAATTTAGAGGCATTCTTCATTTGTTCAACGAAACCATATAATAATGAAAACTCTATACTTCTTGAGTGATTTGACACCAAACATGCCAGGAAAATATAAAATTTGACATAAATGAGGAAATGAAGAAAGAATTTTAAGAGAAATGTAAAAATATCAAACTTCCCCTCAAATTTAAAAACATACTTCATTTGTTCAACGAAACCACATAATAATGAAAACTCTATACTTCTTGAGTGATTTGACACCAAACATGCCAGGAAAATATCAAATTTGACATATATGAGGAAATGAAGAAGTATTTTGAGGAGAATGTAAAAATATCAAACTTCCCCTAAAATTTAGAGGCATTCTTCATTTGTTCAACGAAACCATATAATAATGAAAACTCTATACTTCTTGAGTGATTTCACACCAAACATGCCAGGAAAATATCAAATTTGACATAAATGAGGAAATGAAGAAAGTATTTTGAGGAGAATGTAAAAATATCAAACTTCCCCTCAAATTTAAAAACATAGTTCATTTGTTCAACGAAACCACATAATAATGAAAACTCTATACTTCTTGAGTGATTTCACACCAAAAATGCCAGGAAAATATCAAATTTGACAAAAATGAGGAAATGAAGAAAGAATTTTAAGAGAAATGTAAAAATATCAAACTACCCCTCAAATTTAAAAACATACTTCATTTGTTCCACGAAACCACAAAATAATGAAAACTCTATACTTCTTGAGTGATTTCACACCAAACATGCCAAGAAAAAATCTTATTTGACAAAAATGAGGAAATGAAGAAAGAATTTTAAGAGAAAAGTAAAAATATCAAACTTCCCCTCAAATTTAAAAACATACTTCATTTGTTCAACGAAACCACATAATAATGAAAACTCTATACTTCTTGAGTGATTTCACACCAAAAATGCCAGGAAAATATCAAATTTGACAAAAATGAGGAAATGAAGAAAGAATTTTAAGAGAAAAGTAAAAATATCAAACTTCCCTTCAAATTTAAAAACATACTTCATTTGTTCAACGAAACCACATAATAATGAAAACTCTATACTTCCTGAGTGATTTCACACCAATAATGCCAGGAAAATATCAAATTTGACAAAAATGAGGAAATGAAGAAAGAATTTTAAGAGAAATGTAAAAATATCAAACTTCCCCTCAAATTTAAAAACATACTTCATTTGTTCAACGAAACCACATAATAATGAAAACTCTATACTTCTTGAGTGATTTGACACCAAACATGCCAGGAAAATATAAAATTTGACATAAATGAGGAAATGAAGAAAGAATTTTAAGAGAAATGTAAAAATATCAAACTTCCCCTCAAATTTAAAAACATACTTCATTTGTTCAACGAAACCACATAATAATGAAAACACTATACTTCTTGAGTGATTTGACACCAAACATGCCAGGAAAATATAAAATTTGACATAAATGAGGAAATGAAGAAAGTATTTTGAGGAGAATGTAAAAATATCAAACTTCCCCTAAAATTTAGAGGTATTCTTCATTTGTTTAACGAAAACATATAATAATGAAAACTCTATACTTCTTGAGTGATTTGACACCAAACATGCCAAGAAAAAATCTTATTTGACAAAAATGAGGAAATAAAGAAAGAATTTTAAGAGAAAAGTAAAAATATCAAACTTCCCCTCAAATTTAATAACATACTTCATTTGTTCAACGAAACCACATAATAATGAAAACTCTATACTTCCTGAGTGATTTCACACCAAAAATGCCAGGAAAATATCAAATTTGACAAAAATGAGGAAATGAAGAAAGAATTTTAAGAGAAATGTAAAAATATCAAACTTCCCCTCAAATTTAAAAACATATTTCATTTGTTCAACGAAACCACATAATAATGAAAACTCTATACTTCTTGAGTGATTTGACACCAAACATGCCAGGAAAATATCAAATTTGACATAAATGAGGAAATGAAGAAGTATTTTGAGGAGAATGTAAAAATATCAAACTTCCCCTAAAATTTAGAGGCATTCTTCATTTGTTCAACGAAACCATATAATAATGAAAACTCTATACTTCTTGAGTGATTTGACACCAAACATGCCAGGAAAATATAAAATTTGACATAAATGAGGAAATGAAGAAAGAATTTTAAGAGAAATGTAAAAATATCAAACTTCCCCTCAAATTTAAAAACATACTTCATTTGTTCAACGAAACCACATAATAATGAAAACTCTATACTTCTTGAGTGATTTGACACCAAACATGCCAGGAAAATATCAAATTTGACAAAAATGAGGAAATGAAGAAAGTATTTTGAGGAGAATGTAAAAATATCAAACTTCCCCTAAAATTTAGAGGTATTCTTCATTTGTTTAACGAAAACATATAATAATGAAAACTCTATACTTCTTGAGTGATTTGACACCAAACATGCCAAGAAAAAATCTTATTTGACAAAAATGAGGAAATAAAGAAAGAATTTTAAGAGAAAAGTAAAAATATCAAACTTCCCCTCAAATTTAAAAACATACTTCATTTGTTCAACGAAACCACATAATAATGAAAACTCTATACTTCTTGAGTGATTTGACACCAAACATGCCAGGAAAATATAAAATTTGACATAAATGAGGAAATGAAGAAAGAATTTTAAGAGAAATGTAAAAATATCAAACTTCCCCTCAAATTTAAAAACATACTTCATTTGTTCAACGAAACCACATAATAATGAAAACACTATACTTCTTGAGTGATTTGACACCAAACATGCCAGGAAAATATAAAATTTGACATAAATGAGGAAATGAAGAAAGTATTTTGAGGAGAATGTAAAAATATCAAACTTCCCCTAAAATTTAGAGGTATTCTTCATTTGTTTAACGAAAACATATAATAATGAAAACTCTATACTTCTTGAGTGATTTGACACCAAACATGCCAAGAAAAAATCTTATTTGACAAAAATGAGGAAATAAAGAAAGAATTTTAAGAGAAAAGTAAAAATATCAAACTTCCCCTCAAATTTAAAAACATATTTCATTTGTTCAACGAAACCACATAATAATGAAAACTCTATACTTCTTGAGTGATTTCACACCAAAAATGCCAGGAAAATATCAAATTTGACAAAAATGAGGAAATGAAGAAAGAATTTTAAGAGAAATGTAAAAATATCAAACTACCCCTCAAATTTAAAAACATACTTCATTTGTTCCACGAAACCACAAAATAATGAAAACTCTATACTTCTTGAGTGATTTCACACCAAACATGCCAAGAAAAAATCTTATTTGACAAAAATGAGGAAATGAAGAAAGAATTTTAAGAGAAAAGTAAAAATATCAAACTTCCCCTCAAATTTAAAAACATACTTCATTTGTTCAACGAAACCACATAATAATGAAAACTCTATACTTCTTGAGTGATTTGACACCAAACATGCCAGGAAAATATCAAATTTGACATAAATGAGGAAATGAAGAAGTATTTTGAGGAGAATGTAAAAATATCAAACTTCCCCTAAAATTTAGAGGCATTCTTCATTTGTTCAACGAAACCATATAATAATGAAAACTCTATACTTCTTGAGTGATTTGACACCAAACATGCCAGGAAAATATAAAATTTGACATAAATGAGGAAATGAAGAAAGAATTTTAAGAGAAATGTAAAAATATCAAACTTCCCCTAAAATTTAGAGGCATTCTTCAATTGTTCAACGAAACCACATAATAATGAAAACTCTATACTTCTTGAGTGATTTGACACCAAACATGCCAGGAAAATATCAAATTTGACATAAATGAGGAAATGAAGAAAGTATTTTGAGGAGAATGTAAAAATATCAAACTTCTCCTCAAATTTAAAAAAAAACTTCATTTGTTCAACGAAACCACATAATAATGAAAACTCTATACTTCTTGAGTGATTTGACACCAAACATGCCAGGAAAATATCAAATTTGACATATATGAGGAAATGAAGAAGTATTTTGAGGAGAATGTAAAAATATCAAACTTCCCCTCAAATTTAAAAACATACTTCATTTGTTCAACGAAACCACATAATAATGAAAACTCTATACTTCCTGAGTGATTTCACACCAAAAATGCCAGGAAAATATCAAATTTGACAAAAATGAGGAAATGAAGAAAGAATTTTAAGAGAAATGTAAAAATATCAAACTTCCCCTCAAATTTAAAAACATAGTTCATTTGTTCAACGAAACCACATAATAATGAAAACTCTATACTTCTTGAGTGATTTCACACCAAAAATGCCAGGAAAATATCAAATTTGACAAAAATGAGGAAATGAAGAAAGAATTTTAAGAGAAATGTAAAAATATCAAACTACCCCTCAAATTTAAAAACATACTTCATTTGTTCCACGAAACCACAAAATAATGAAAACTCTATACTTCTTGAGTGATTTCACACCAAACATGCCAAGAAAAAATCTTATTTGACAAAAATGAGGAAATGAAGAAAGAATTTTAAGAGAAAAGTAAAAATATCAAACTTCCCCTCAAATTTAAAAACATACTTCATTTGTTCAACGAAACCACATAATAATGAAAACTCTATACTTCTTGAGTGATTTGACACCAAACATGCCAGGAAAATATAAAATTTGACATAAATGAGGAAATGAAGAAAGAATTTTAAGAGAAATGTAAAAATATCAAACTTCCCCTCAAATTTAAAAACATACTTCATTTGTTCAACGAAACCACATAATAATGAAAACTCTATACTTCTTGAGTGATTTGACACCAAACATGCCAGGAAAATATCAAATTTGACATAAATGAGGAAATGAAGAAAGTATTTTGAGGAGAATGTAAAAATATCAAACTTCCCCTAAAATTTAGAGGCATTCTTCAATTGTTCAACGAAACCACATAATAATGAAAACTCTATACTTCTTGAGTGATTTCATACCAAAAATGCCAGGAAAATATCTAATTTGACAAAAATGAGGAAATGAAGAAAGAATTTTAAGAGAAATGTAAAAATATCAAACTTCCCCTAAAATTTAGAGGTATTCTTCATTTGTTTAACGAAAACATATAATAATGAAAACTCTATACTTCTTGAGTGATTTGACACCAAACATGCCAAGAAAAAATCTTATTTGACAAAAATGAGGAAATAAAGAAAGAATTTTAAGAGAAAAGTAAAAATATCAAACTTCCCCTCAAATTTAAAAACATACTTCATTTGTTCAACGAAACCACATAATAATGAAAACTCTATACTTCCTGAGTGATTTCACACCAAAAATGCCAGGAAAATATCAAATTTGACAAAAATGAGGAAATGAAGAAAGAATTTTAAGAGAAATGTAAAAATATCAAACTTCCCCTCAAATTTAAAAACATATTTCATTTGTTCAACGAAACCACATAATAATGAAAACTCTATACTTCTTGAGTGATTTCACACCAAAAATGCCAGGAAAATATCAAATTTGACAAAAATGAGGAAATGAAGAAAGAATTTTAAGAGAAATGTAAAAATATCAAACTACCCCTCAAATTTAAAAACATACTTCATTTGTTCCACGAAACCACAAAATAATGAAAACTCTATACTTCTTGAGTGATTTCACACCAAACATGCCAAGAAAAAATCTTATTTGACAAAAATGAGGAAATGAAGAAAAAATTTTAAGAGAAAAGTAAAAATATCAAACTTCCCCTCAAATTTAAAAACATACTTCATTTGTTCAACGAAACCACATAATAATGAAAACTCTATACTTCTTGAGTGATTTGACACCAAACATGCCAGGAAAATATCAAATTTGACATAAATGAGGAAATGAAGAAGTATTTTGAGGAG
Organism: Tuberolachnus salignus; assembly: GCA_956483605.1. Classification (NCBI taxonomy): domain Eukaryota; kingdom Metazoa; phylum Arthropoda; class Insecta; order Hemiptera; family Aphididae; genus Tuberolachnus; species Tuberolachnus salignus. The sequence goes on from OY101429.1 coordinate 53,891,037, forward strand.
AATGTAAAAATATCAAACTTCCCCTAAAATTTAGAGGCATTCTTCATTTGTTCAACGAAACCATATAATAATGAAAACTCTATACTTCTTGAGTGATTTGACACCAAACATGCCAGGAAAATATAAAATTTGACATAAATGAGGAAATGAAGAAAGAATTTTAAGAGAAATGTAAAAATATCAAACTTCCCCTCAAATTTAAAAACATACTTCATTTGTTCAACGAAACCACATAATAATGAAAACTCTATACTTCTTGAGTGATTTGACACCAAACATGCCAGGAAAATATCAAATTTGACATAAATGAGGAAATGAAGAAAGTATTTTGAGGAGAATGTAAAAATATCAAACTTCCCCTCAAATTTAAAAACATACTTCATTTGTTCAACGAAACCACATAATAATGAAAACTCTATACTTCTTGAGTGATTTGACACCAAACATGCCAGGAAAATATAAAATTTGACATAAATGAGGAAATGAAGAAAGAATTTTAAGAGAAATGTAAAAATATCAAACTTCCCCTCAAATTTAAAAACATACTTCATTTGTTCAACGAAACCACATAATAATGAAAACTCTATACTTCTTGAGTGATTTGACACCAAACATGCCAGGAAAATATCAAATTTGACAAAAATGAGGAAATGAAGAAAGTATTTTGAGGAGAATGTAAAAATATCAAACTTCCCCTAAAATTTAGAGGTATTCTTCATTTGTTTAACGAAAACATATAATAATGAAAACTCTATACTTCTTGAGTGATTTGACACCAAACATGCCAAGAAAAAATCTTATTTGACAAAAATGAGGAAATAAAGAAAGAATTTTAAGAGAAAAGTAAAAATATCAAACTTCCCCTCAAATTTAAAAACATACTTCATTTGTTCAACGAAACCACATAATAATGAAAACTCTATATTTCTTGAGTGATTTGACATCAAACATGCCAGGAAAATATCAAATTTGACATAAATGAGGAAATGAAGAAAGAATTTTTAGAGAAATGTAAAAATATCAAACTTCCCCTCAAATTTAAAAACATACTTCATTTGTTCAACGAAACCACATAATAATGAAAACTCTATACTTCTTGAGTGATTTGACACCAAACATGCCAGGAAAATATAAAATTTGACATAAATGAGGAAATGAAGAAAGAATTTTAAGAGAAATGTAAAAATATCAAACTTCCCCTAAAATTTAGAGGCATTCTTCAATTGTTCAACGAAACCACATAATAATGAAAACTCTATACTTCTTGAGTGATTTGACACCAAACATGCCAGGAAAATATCAAATTTGACATAAATGAGGAAATGAAGAAAGTATTTTGAGGAGAATGTAAAAATATCAAACTTCTCCTCAAATTTAAAAAAAAACTTCATTTGTTCAACGAAACCACATAATAATGAAAACTCTATACTTCTTGAGTGATTTGACACCAAACATGCCAGGAAAATATCAAATTTGACATATATGAGGAAATGAAGAAGTATTTTGAGGAGAATGTAAAAATATCAAACTTCCCCTCAAATTTAAAAACATACTTCATTTGTTCAACGAAACCACATAATAATGAAAACTCTATACTTCCTGAGTGATTTCACACCAAAAATGCCAGGAAAATATCAAATTTGACAAAAATGAGGAAATGAAGAAAGAATTTTAAGAGAAATGTAAAAATATCAAACTTCCCCTCAAATTTAAAAACATAGTTCATTTGTTCAACGAAACCACATAATAATGAAAACTCTATACTTCTTGAGTGATTTCACACCAAAAATGCCAGGAAAATATCAAATTTGACAAAAATGAGGAAATGAAGAAAGAATTTTAAGAGAAATGTAAAAATATCAAACTACCCCTCAAATTTAAAAACATACTTCATTTGTTCCACGAAACCACAAAATAATGAAAACTCTATACTTCTTGAGTGATTTCACACCAAACATGCCAAGAAAAAATCTTATTTGACAAAAATGAGGAAATGAAGAAAGAATTTTAAGAGAAAAGTAAAAATATCAAACTTCCCCTCAAATTTAAAAACATACTTCATTTGTTCAACGAAACCACATAATAATGAAAACTCTATACTTCTTGAGTGATTTGACACCAAACATGCCAGGAAAATATAAAATTTGACATAAATGAGGAAATGAAGAAAGAATTTTAAGAGAAATGTAAAAATATCAAACTTCCCCTCAAATTTAAAAACATACTTCATTTGTTCAACGAAACCACATAATAATGAAAACTCTATACTTCTTGAGTGATTTGACACCAAACATGCCAGGAAAATATCAAATTTGACATAAATGAGGAAATGAAGAAAGTATTTTGAGGAGAATGTAAAAATATCAAACTTCCCCTAAAATTTAGAGGCATTCTTCAATTGTTCAACGAAACCACATAATAATGAAAACTCTATACTTCTTGAGTGATTTCATACCAAAAATGCCAGGAAAATATCTAATTTGACAAAAATGAGGAAATGAAGAAAGAATTTTAAGAGAAATGTAAAAATATCAAACTACCCCTCAAATTTGAAATCATACTTCATTTGTTCCACGAAACCACAAAATAATGAAAACTCTATACTTCTTGAGTGATTTCACACCAAACATGCCAAGAAAAAATCTTATTTGACAAAAATGAGGAAATGAAGAAAGAATTTTAAGAGAAATGTAAAAATATCAAACTTCCCCTCAAATTTAAAAACATACTTCATTTGTTCAACGAAACCACATAATAATGAAAACTCTATACTTCTTGAGTGATTTCACACCAAAAATGCCAGGAAAATATCAAATTTGACAAAAATGAGGAAATGAAGAAAGAATTTTAAGAGAAAAGTAAAAATATCAAACTTCCCTTCAAATTTAAAAACATACTTCATTTGTTCAACGAAACCACATAATAATGAAAACTCTATACTTCCTGAGTGATTTCACACCAATAATGCCAGGAAAATATCAAATTTGACAAAAATGAGGAAATGAAGAAAGAATTTTAAGAGAAATGTAAAAATATCAAACTTCCCCTCAAATTTAAAAACATACTTCATTTGTTCAACGAAACCACATAATAATGAAAACTCTATACTTCTTGAGTGATTTGACACCAAACATGCCAGGAAAATATAAAATTTGACATAAATGAGGAAATGAAGAAAGAATTTTAAGAGAAATGTAAAAATATCAAACTTCCCCTCAAATTTAAAAACATACTTCATTTGTTCAACGAAACCACATAATAATGAAAACACTATACTTCTTGAGTGATTTGACACCAAACATGCCAGGAAAATATAAAATTTGACATAAATGAGGAAATGAAGAAAGTATTTTGAGGAGAATGTAAAAATATCAAACTTCCCCTAAAATTTAGAGGTATTCTTCATTTGTTTAACGAAAACATATAATAATGAAAACTCTATACTTCTTGAGTGATTTGACACCAAACATGCCAAGAAAAAATCTTATTTGACAAAAATGAGGAAATAAAGAAAGAATTTTAAGAGAAAAGTAAAAATATCAAACTTCCCCTCAAATTTAAAAACATACTTCATTTGTTCAACGAAACCACATAATAATGAAAACTCTATACTTCCTGAGTGATTTCACACCAAAAATGCCAGGAAAATATCAAATTTGACAAAAATGAGGAAATGAAGAAAGAATTTTAAGAGAAATGTAAAAATATCAAACTTCCCCTCAAATTTAAAAACATATTTCATTTGTTCAACGAAACCACATAATAATGAAAACTCTATACTTCTTGAGTGATTTCACACCAAAAATGCCAGGAAAATATCAAATTTGACAAAAATGAGGAAATGAAGAAAGAATTTTAAGAGAAATGTAAAAATATCAAACTACCCCTCAAATTTAAAAACATACTTCATTTGTTCCACGAAACCACAAAATAATGAAAACTCTATACTTCTTGAGTGATTTCACACCAAACATGCCAAGAAAAAATCTTATTTGACAAAAATGAGGAAATGAAGAAAAAATTTTAAGAGAAAAGTAAAAATATCAAACTTCCCCTCAAATTTAAAAACATACTTCATTTGTTCAACGAAACCACATAATAATGAAAACTCTATACTTCTTGAGTGATTTGACACCAAACATGCCAGGAAAATATCAAATTTGACATAAATGAGGAAATGAAGAAGTATTTTGAGGAGAATGTAAAAATATCAAACTTCCCCTAAAATTTAGAGGCATTCTTCATTTGTTCAACGAAACCATATAATAATGAAAACTCTATACTTCTTGAGTGATTTGACACCAAACATGCCAGGAAAATATAAAATTTGACATAAATGAGGAAATGAAGAAAGAATTTTAAGAGAAATGTAAAAATATCAAACTTCCCCTCAAATTTAAAAACATACTTCATTTGTTCAACGAAACCACATAATAATGAAAACTCTATACTTCTTGAGTGATTTGACACCAAACATGCCAGGAAAATATCAAATTTGACATAAATGAGGAAATGAAGAAAGTATTTTGAGGAGAATGTAAAAATATCAAACTTCCCCTCAAATTTAAAAACATACTTCATTTGTTCAACGAAACCACATAATAATGAAAACTCTATACTTCTTGAGTGATTTGACACCAAACATGCCAGGAAAATATCAAATTTGACATAAATGAGGAAGTGAAGAAGTATTTTGAGGAGAATGTAAAAATATCAAACTTCCCCTAAAATTTAGAGGCATTCTTCATTTGTTCAACGAAACCATATAATAATGAAAACTCTATACTTCTTGAGTGATTTGACACCAAACATGCCAGGAAAATATAAAATTTGACATAAATGAGGAAATGAAGAAAGAATTTTAAGAGAAATGTAAAAATATCAAACTTCCCCTCAAATTTAAAAACATACTTCATTTGTTCAACGAAACCACATAATAATGAAAACTCTATACTTCTTGAGTGATTTGACACCAAACATGCCAGGAAAATATCAAATTTGACAAAAATGAGGAAATGAAGAAAGTATTTTGAGGAGAATGTAAAAATATCAAACTTCCCCTAAAATTTAGAGGTATTCTTCATTTGTTTAACGAAAACATATAATAATGAAAACTCTATACTTCTTGAGTGATTTGACACCAAACATGCCAAGAAAAAATCTTATTTGACAAAAATGAGGAAATAAAGAAAGAATTTTAAGAGAAAAGTAAAAATATCAAACTTCCCCTCAAATTTAAAAACATACTTCATTTGTTCAACGAAACCACATAATAATGAAAACTCTATATTTCTTGAGTGATTTGACATCAAACATGCCAGGAAAATATCAAATTTGACATAAATGAGGAAATGAAGAAAGAATTTTTAGAGAAATGTAAAAATATCAAACTTCCCCTCAAATTTAAAAACATACTTCATTTGTTCAACGAAACCACATAATAATGAAAACTCTATACTTCTTGAGTGATTTGACACCAAACATGCCAGGAAAATATAAAATTTGACATAAATGAGGAAATGAAGAAAGAATTTTAAGAGAAATGTAAAAATATCAAACTTCCCCTAAAATTTAGAGGCATTCTTCAATTGTTCAACGAAACCACATAATAATGAAAACTCTATACTTCTTGAGTGATTTGACACCAAACATGCCAGGAAAATATCAAATTTGACATAAATGAGGAAATGAAGAAAGTATTTTGAGGAGAATGTAAAAATATCAAACTTCTCCTCAAATTTAAAAAAAAACTTCATTTGTTCAACGAAACCACATAATAATGAAAACTCTATACTTCTTGAGTGATTTGACACCAAACATGCCAGGAAAATATCAAATTTGACATATATGAGGAAATGAAGAAGTATTTTGAGGAGAATGTAAAAATATCAAACTTCCCCTCAAATTTAAAAACATACTTCATTTGTTCAACGAAACCACATAATAATGAAAACTCTATACTTCCTGAGTGATTTCACACCAAAAATGCCAGGAAAATATCAAATTTGACAAAAATGAGGAAATGAAGAAAGAATTTTAAGAGAAATGTAAAAATATCAAACTTCCCCTCAAATTTAAAAACATAGTTCATTTGTTCAACGAAACCACATAATAATGAAAACTCTATACTTCTTGAGTGATTTCATACCAAAAATGACAGGAAAATATCTAATTTGACAAAAATGAGGAAATGAAGAAAGAATTTTAAGAGAAATGTAAAAATATCAAACTACCCCTCAAATTTGAAATCATACTTCATTTGTTCCACGAAACCACAAAATAATGAAAACTCTATACTTCTTGAGTGATTTCACACCAAACATGCCAAGAAAAAATCTTATTTGACAAAAATGAGGAAATGAAGAAAGAATTTTAAGAGAAATGTAAAAATATCAAACTTCCCCTCAAATTTAAAAACATACTTCATTTGTTCAACGAAACCACATAATAATGAAAACTCTATACTTCTTGAGTGATTTGACACCAAACATGCCAGGAAAATATCAAATTTGACATATATGAGGAAATGAAGAAGTATTTTGAGGAGAATGTAAAAATATCAAACTTCCCCTAAAATTTAGAGGCATTCTTCATTTGTTCAACGAAACCATATAATAATGAAAACTCTATACTTCTTGAGTGATTTCACACCAAAAATGCCAGGAAAATATCTAATTTGACAAAAATGAGGAAATGAAGAAAGAATTTTAAAAGAAAAGTAAAAATATCAAACTTCCCCTCAAATTTAAAAACATACTTCATTTGTTCAACGAAACCACATAATAATGAAAACTCTATACTTCTTGAGTGATTTGACACCAAACATGCCAGGAAAATATAAAATTTGACATAAATGAGGAAATGAAGAAAGAATTTTAAGAGAAATGTAAAAATATCAAACTTCCCCTCAAATTTAAAAACATACTTCATTTGTTCAACGAAACCACATAATAATGAAAACACTATACTTCTTGAGTGATTTGACACCAAACATGCCAGGAAAATATAAAATTTGACATAAATGAGGAAATGAAGAAAGTATTTTGAGGAGAATGTAAAAATATCAAACTTCCCCTCAAATTTAAAAACATACTTCATTTGTTCAACGAAACCACATAATAATGAAAACTCTATACTTCTTGAGTGATTTGACACCAAACATGCCAGGAAAATATCAAATTTGACATAAATGAGGAAATGAAGAAAGTATTTTGAGGAGAATGTAAAAATATCAAACTTCCCCTAAAATTTAGAGGCATTCTTCAATTGTTCAACGAAACCACATAATAATGAAAACTCTATACTTCTTGAGTGATTTCATACCAAAAATGCCAGGAAAATATCTAATTTGACAAAAATGAGGAAATGAAGAAAGAATTTTAAGAGAAATGTAAAAATATCAAACTACCCCTCAAATTTGAAATCATACTTCATTTGTTCCACGAAACCACAAAATAATGAAAACTCTATACTTCTTGAGTGATTTCACACCAAACATGCCAAGAAAAAATCTTATTTGACAAAAATGAGGAAATGAAGAAAGAATTTTAAGAGAAATGTAAAAATATCAAACTTCCCCTCAAATTTAAAAACATACTTCATTTGTTCAACGAAACCACATAATAATGAAAACTCTATACTTCTTGAGTGATTTCACACCAAAAATGCCAGGAAAATATCAAATTTGACAAAAATGAGGAAATGAAGAAAGAATTTTAAGAGAAAAGTAAAAATATCAAACTTCCCTTCAAATTTAAAAACATACTTCATTTGTTCAACGAAACCACATAATAATGAAAACTCTATACTTCCTGAGTGATTTCACACCAATAATGCCAGGAAAATATCAAATTTGACAAAAATGAGGAAATGAAGAAAGAATTTTAAGAGAAATGTAAAAATATCAAACTTCCCCTCAAATTTAAAAACATACTTCATTTGTTCAACGAAACCACATAATAATGAAAACTCTATACTTCTTGAGTGATTTGACACCAAACATGCCAGGAAAATATAAAATTTGACATAAATGAGGAAATGAAGAAAGAATTTTAAGAGAAATGTAAAAATATCAAACTTCCCCTCAAATTTAAAAACATACTTCATTTGTTCAACGAAACCACATAATAATGAAAACACTATACTTCTTGAGTGATTTGACACCAAACATGCCAGGAAAATATAAAATTTGACATAAATGAGGAAATGAAGAAAGTATTTTGAGGAGAATGTAAAAATATCAAACTTCCCCTAAAATTTAGAGGTATTCTTCATTTGTTTAACGAAAACATATAATAATGAAAACTCTATACTTCTTGAGTGATTTGACACCAAACATGCCAAGAAAAAATCTTATTTGACAAAAATGAGGAAATAAAGAAAGAATTTTAAGAGAAAAGTAAAAATATCAAACTTCCCCTCAAATTTAAAAACATACTTCATTTGTTCAACGAAACCACATAATAATGAAAACTCTATACTTCCTGAGTGATTTCACACCAAAAATGCCAGGAAAATATCAAATTTGACAAAAATGAGGAAATGAAGAAAGAATTTTAAGAGAAATGTAAAAATATCAAACTTCCCCTCAAATTTAAAAACATATTTCATTTGTTCAACGAAACCACATAATAATGAAAACTCTATACTTCTTGAGTGATTTCACACCAAAAATGCCAGGAAAATATCAAATTTGACAAAAATGAGGAAATGAAGAAAGAATTTTAAGAGAAATGTAAAAATATCAAACTACCCCTCAAATTTAAAAACATACTTCATTTGTTCCACGAAACCACAAAATAATGAAAACTCTATACTTCTTGAGTGATTTCACACCAAACATGCCAAGAAAAAATCTTATTTGACAAAAATGAGGAAATGAAGAAAAAATTTTAAGAGAAAAGTAAAAATATCAAACTTCCCCTCAAATTTAAAAACATACTTCATTTGTTCAACGAAACCACATAATAATGAAAACTCTATACTTCTTGAGTGATTTGACACCAAACATGCCAGGAAAATATCAAATTTGACATAAATGAGGAAATGAAGAAGTATTTTGAGGAGAATGTAAAAATATCAAACTTCCCCTAAAATTTAGAGGCATTCTTCATTTGTTCAACGAAACCATATAATAATGAAAACTCTATACTTCTTGAGTGATTTGACACCAAACATGCCAGGAAAATATAAAATTTGACATAAATGAGGAAATGAAGAAAGAATTTTAAGAGAAATGTAAAAATATCAAACTTCCCCTCAAATTTAAAAACATACTTCATTTGTTCAACGAAACCACATAATAATGAAAACTCTATACTTCTTGAGTGATTTGACACCAAACATGCCAGGAAAATATCAAATTTGACATAAATGAGGAAATGAAGAAAGTATTTTGAGGAGAATGTAAAAATATCAAACTTCCCCTCAAATTTAAAAACATACTTCATTTGTTCAACGAAACCACATAATAATGAAAACTCTATACTTCTTGAGTGATTTGACACCAAACATGCCAGGAAAATATCAAATTTGACATAAATGAGGAAGTGAAGAAGTATTTTGAGGAGAATGTAAAAATATCAAACTTCCCCTAAAATTTAGAGGCATTCTTCATTTGTTCAACGAAACCATATAATAATGAAAACTCTATACTTCTTGAGTGATTTGACACCAAACATGCCAGGAAAATATAAAATTTGACATAAATGAGGAAATGAAGAAAGAATTTTAAGAGAAATGTAAAAATATCAAACTTCCCCTCAAATTTAAAAACATACTTCATTTGTTCAACGAAACCACATAATAATGAAAACTCTATACTTCTTGAGTGATTTGACACCAAACATGCCAGGAAAATATCAAATTTGACAAAAATGAGGAAATGAAGAAAGTATTTTGAGGAGAATGTAAAAATATCAAACTTCCCCTAAAATTTAGAGGTATTCTTCATTTGTTTAACGAAAACATATAATAATGAAAACTCTATACTTCTTGAGTGATTTGACACCAAACATGCCAAGAAAAAATCTTATTTGACAAAAATGAGGAAATAAAGAAAGAATTTTAAGAGAAAAGTAAAAATATCAAACTTCCCCTCAAATTTAAAAACATACTTCATTTGTTCAACGAAACCACATAATAATGAAAACTCTATATTTCTTGAGTGATTTGACATCAAACATGCCAGGAAAATATCAAATTTGACATAAATGAGGAAATGAAGAAAGAATTTTTAGAGAAATGTAAAAATATCAAACTTCCCCTCAAATTTAAAAACATACTTCATTTGTTCAACGAAACCACATAATAATGAAAACTCTATACTTCTTGAGTGATTTGACACCAAACATGCCAGGAAAATATAAAATTTGACATAAATGAGGAAATGAAGAAAGAATTTTAAGAGAAATGTAAAAATATCAAACTTCCCCTAAAATTTAGAGGCATTCTTCAATTGTTCAACGAAACCACATAATAATGAAAACTCTATACTTCTTGAGTGATTTGACACCAAACATGCCAGGAAAATATCAAATTTGACATAAATGAGGAAATGAAGAAAGTATTTTGAGGAGAATGTAAAAATATCAAACTTCTCCTCAAATTTAAAAAAAAACTTCATTTGTTCAACGAAACCACATAATAATGAAAACTCTATACTTCTTGAGTGATTTGACACCAAACATGCCAGGAAAATATCAAATTTGACATATATGAGGAAATGAAGAAGTATTTTGAGGAGAATGTAAAAATATCAAACTTCCCCTCAAATTTAAAAACATACTTCATTTGTTCAACGAAACCACATAATAATGAAAACTCTATACTTCCTGAGTGATTTCACACCAAAAATGCCAGGAAAATATCAAATTTGACAAAAATGAGGAAATGAAGAAAGAATTTTAAGAGAAATGTAAAAATATCAAACTTCCCCTCAAATTTAAAAACATAGTTCATTTGTTCAACGAAACCACATAATAATGAAAACTCTATACTTCTTGAGTGATTTCACACCAAAAATGCCAGGAAAATATCAAATTTGACAAAAATGAGGAAATGAAGAAAGAATTTTAAGAGAAATGTAAAAATATCAAACTACCCCTCAAATTTAAAAACATACTTCATTTGTTCCACGAAACCACAAAATAATGAAAACTCTATACTTCTTGAGTGATTTCACACCAAACATGCCAAGAAAAAATCTTATTTGACAAAAATGAGGAAATGAAGAAAGAATTTTAAGAGAAAAGTAAAAATATCAAACTTCCCCTCAAATTTAAAAACATACTTCATTTGTTCAACGAAACCACATAATAATGAAAACTCTATACTTCTTGAGTGATTTGACACCAAACATGCCAGGAAAATATAAAATTTGACATAAATGAGGAAATGAAGAAAGAATTTTAAGAGAAATGTAAAAATATCAAACTTCCCCTCAAATTTAAAAACATACTTCATTTGTTCAACGAAACCACATAATAATGAAAACTCTATACTTCTTGAGTGATTTGACACCAAACATGCCAGGAAAATATCAAATTTGACATAAATGAGGAAATGAAGAAAGTATTTTGAGGAGAATGTAAAAATATCAAACTTCCCCTAAAATTTAGAGGCATTCTTCAATTGTTCAACGAAACCACATAATAATGAAAACTCTATACTTCTTGAGTGATTTCATACCAAAAATGCCAGGAAAATATCTAATTTGACAAAAATGAGGAAATGAAGAAAGAATTTTAAGAGAAATGTAAAAATATCAAACTACCCCTCAAATTTGAAATCATACTTCATTTGTTCCACGAAACCACAAAATAATGAAAACTCTATACTTCTTGAGTGATTTCACACCAAACATGCCAAGAAAAAATCTTATTTGACAAAAATGAGGAAATGAAGAAAGAATTTTAAGAGAAATGTAAAAATATCAAACTTCCCCTCAAATTTAAAAACATACTTCATTTGTTCAACGAAACCACATAATAATGAAAACTCTATACTTCTTGAGTGATTTCACACCAAAAATGCCAGGAAAATATCAAATTTGACAAAAATGAGGAAATGAAGAAAGAATTTTAAGAGAAAAGTAAAAATATCAAACTTCCCTTCAAATTTAAAAACATACTTCATTTGTTCAACGAAACCACATAATAATGAAAACTCTATACTTCCTGAGTGATTTCACACCAATAATGCCAGGAAAATATCAAATTTGACAAAAATGAGGAAATGAAGAAAGAATTTTAAGAGAAATGTAAAAATATCAAACTTCCCCTCAAATTTAAAAACATACTTCATTTGTTCAACGAAACCACATAATAATGAAAACTCTATACTTCTTGAGTGATTTGACACCAAACATGCCAGGAAAATATAAAATTTGACATAAATGAGGAAATGAAGAAAGAATTTTAAGAGAAATGTAAAAATATCAAACTTCCCCTCAAATTTAAAAACATACTTCATTTGTTCAACGAAACCACATAATAATGAAAACACTATACTTCTTGAGTGATTTGACACCAAACATGCCAGGAAAATATAAAATTTGACATAAATGAGGAAATGAAGAAAGTATTTTGAGGAGAATGTAAAAATATCAAACTTCCCCTAAAATTTAGAGGTATTCTTCATTTGTTTAACGAAAACATATAATAATGAAAACTCTATACTTCTTGAGTGATTTGACACCAAACATGCCAAGAAAAAATCTTATTTGACAAAAATGAGGAAATAAAGAAAGAATTTTAAGAGAAAAGTAAAAATATCAAACTTCCCCTCAAATTTAAAAACATACTTCATTTGTTCAACGAAACCACATAATAATGAAAACTCTATACTTCCTGAGTGATTTCACACCAAAAATGCCAGGAAAATATCAAATTTGACAAAAATGAGGAAATGAAGAAAGAATTTTAAGAGAAATGTAAAAATATCAAACTTCCCCTCAAATTTAAAAACATATTTCATTTGTTCAACGAAACCACATAATAATGAAAACTCTATACTTCTTGAGTGATTTCACACCAAAAATGCCAGGAAAATATCAAATTTGACAAAAATGAGGAAATGAAGAAAGAATTTTAAGAGAAATGTAAAAATATCAAACTACCCCTCAAATTTAAAAACATACTTCATTTGTTCCACGAAACCACAAAATAATGAAAACTCTATACTTCTTGAGTGATTTCACACCAAACATGCCAAGAAAAAATCTTATTTGACAAAAATGAGGAAATGAAGAAAAAATTTTAAGAGAAAAGTAAAAATATCAAACTTCCCCTCAAATTTAAAAACATACTTCATTTGTTCAACGAAACCACATAATAATGAAAACTCTATACTTCTTGAGTGATTTGACACCAAACATGCCAGGAAAATATCAAATTTGACATAAATGAGGAAATGAAGAAGTATTTTGAGGAGAATGTAAAAATATCAAACTTCCCCTAAAATTTAGAGGCATTCTTCATTTGTTCAACGAAACCATATAATAATGAAAACTCTATACTTCTTGAGTGATTTGACACCAAACATGCCAGGAAAATATAAAATTTGACATAAATGAGGAAATGAAGAAAGAATTTTAAGAGAAATGTAAAAATATCAAACTTCCCCTCAAATTTAAAAACATACTTCATTTGTTCAACGAAACCACATAATAATGAAAACTCTATACTTCTTGAGTGATTTGACACCAAACATGCCAGGAAAATATCAAATTTGACATAAATGAGGAAATGAAGAAAGTATTTTGAGGAGAATGTAAAAATATCAAACTTCCCCTCAAATTTAAAAACATACTTCATTTGTTCAACGAAACCACATAATAATGAAAACTCTATACTTCTTGAGTGATTTGACACCAAACATGCCAGGAAAATATCAAATTTGACATAAATGAGGAAGTGAAGAAGTATTTTGAGGAGAATGTAAAAATATCAAACTTCCCCTAAAATTTAGAGGCATTCTTCATTTGTTCAACGAAACCATATAATAATGAAAACTCTATACTTCTTGAGTGATTTGACACCAAACATGCCAGGAAAATATAAAATTTGACATAAATGAGGAAATGAAGAAAGAATTTTAAGAGAAATGTAAAAATATCAAACTTCCCCTCAAATTTAAAAACATACTTCATTTGTTCAACGAAACCACATAATAATGAAAACTCTATACTTCTTGAGTGATTTGACACCAAACATGCCAGGAAAATATCAAATTTGACAAAAATGAGGAAATGAAGAAAGTATTTTGAGGAGAATGTAAAAATATCAAACTTCCCCTAAAATTTAGAGGTATTCTTCATTTGTTTAACGAAAACATATAATAATGAAAACTCTATACTTCTTGAGTGATTTGACACCAAACATGCCAAGAAAAAATCTTATTTGACAAAAATGAGGAAATAAAGAAAGAATTTTAAGAGAAAAGTAAAAATATCAAACTTCCCCTCAAATTTAAAAACATACTTCATTTGTTCAACGAAACCACATAATAATGAAAACTCTATATTTCTTGAGTGATTTGACATCAAACATGCCAGGAAAATATCAAATTTGACATAAATGAGGAAATGAAGAAAGAATTTTTAGAGAAATGTAAAAATATCAAACTTCCCCTCAAATTTAAAAACATACTTCATTTGTTCAACGAAACCACATAATAATGAAAACTCTATACTTCTTGAGTGATTTGACACCAAACATGCCAGGAAAATATAAAATTTGACATAAATGAGGAAATGAAGAAAGAATTTTAAGAGAAATGTAAAAATATCAAACTTCCCCTAAAATTTAGAGGCATTCTTCAATTGTTCAACGAAACCACATAATAATGAAAACTCTATACTTCTTGAGTGATTTGACACCAAACATGCCAGGAAAATATCAAATTTGACATAAATGAGGAAATGAAGAAAGTATTTTGAGGAGAATGTAAAAATATCAAACTTCTCCTCAAATTTAAAAAAAAACTTCATTTGTTCAACGAAACCACATAATAATGAAAACTCTATACTTCTTGAGTGATTTGACACCAAACATGCCAGGAAAATATCAAATTTGACATATATGAGGAAATGAAGAAGTATTTTGAGGAGAATGTAAAAATATCAAACTTCCCCTCAAATTTAAAAACATACTTCATTTGTTCAACGAAACCACATAATAATGAAAACTCTATACTTCCTGAGTGATTTCACACCAAAAATGCCAGGAAAATATCAAATTTGACAAAAATGAGGAAATGAAGAAAGAATTTTAAGAGAAATGTAAAAATATCAAACTTCCCCTCAAATTTAAAAACATAGTTCATTTGTTCAACGAAACCACATAATAATGAAAACTCTATACTTCTTGAGTGATTTCATACCAAAAATGACAGGAAAATATCTAATTTGACAAAAATGAGGAAATGAAGAAAGAATTTTAAGAGAAATGTAAAAATATCAAACTACCCCTCAAATTTGAAATCATACTTCATTTGTTCCACGAAACCACAAAATAATGAAAACTCTATACTTCTTGAGTGATTTCACACCAAACATGCCAAGAAAAAATCTTATTTGACAAAAATGAGGAAATGAAGAAAGAATTTTAAGAGAAATGTAAAAATATCAAACTTCCCCTCAAATTTAAAAACATACTTCATTTGTTCAACGAAACCACATAATAATGAAAACTCTATACTTCTTGAGTGATTTGACACCAAACATGCCAGGAAAATATCAAATTTGACATATATGAGGAAATGAAGAAGTATTTTGAGGAGAATGTAAAAATATCAAACTTCCCCTAAAATTTAGAGGCATTCTTCATTTGTTCAACGAAACCATATAATAATGAAAACTCTATACTTCTTGAGTGATTTCACACCAAAAATGCCAGGAAAATATCTAATTTGACAAAAATGAGGAAATGAAGAAAGAATTTTAAAAGAAAAGTAAAAATATCAAACTTCCCCTCAAATTTAAAAACATACTTCATTTGTTCAACGAAACCACATAATAATGAAAACTCTATACTTCTTGAGTGATTTGACACCAAACATGCCAGGAAAATATAAAATTTGACATAAATGAGGAAATGAAGAAAGAATTTTAAGAGAAATGTAAAAATATCAAACTTCCCCTCAAATTTAAAAACATACTTCATTTGTTCAACGAAACCACATAATAATGAAAACACTATACTTCTTGAGTGATTTGACACCAAACATGCCAGGAAAATATAAAATTTGACATAAATGAGGAAATGAAGAAAGTATTTTGAGGAGAATGTAAAAATATCAAACTTCCCCTCAAATTTAAAAACATACTTCATTTGTTCAACGAAACCACATAATAATGAAAACTCTATACTTCTTGAGTGATTTGACACCAAACATGCCAGGAAAATATCAAATTTGACAAAAATGAGGAAATGAAGAAAGTATTTTGAGGAGAATGTAAAAATATCAAACTTCCCCTAAAATTTAGAGGTATTCTTCATTTGTTTAACGAAAACATATAATAATGAAAACTCTATACTTCTTGAGTGATTTGACACCAAACATGCCAAGAAAAAATCTTATTTGAAAAAAATGAGGAAATAAAGAAAGAATTTTAAGAGAAAAGTAAAAATATCAAACTTCCCCTCAAATTTAAAAACATACTTCATTTGTTCAACGAAACCACATAATAATGAAAACTCTATACTTCTTGAGTGATTTGACACCAAACATGCCAGGAAAATATAAAATTTGACATAAATGAGGAAATGAAGAAAGAATTTTAAGAGAAATGTAAAAATATCAAACTTCCCCTCAAATTTAAAAACATACTTCATTTGTTCAACGAAACCACATAATAATGAAAACTCTATACTTCTTGAGTGATTTGACACCAAACATGCCAGGAAAATATCAAATTTGACATAAATGAGGAAATGAAGAAAGTATTTTGAGGAGAATGTAAAAATATCAAACTTCCCCTCAAATTTAAAAACATAGTTCATTTGTTCAACGAAACCACATAATAATGAAAACTCTATACTTCTTGAGTGATTTCATACCAAAAATGCCAGGAAAATATCAAATTTGACAAAAATGAGGAAATGAAGAAAGAATTTTAAGAGAAATGTAAAAATATCAAACTTCCCCTCAAATTTAAAAACATAGTTCATTTGTTCAACGAAACCACATAATAATGAAAACTCTATACTTCTTGAGTGATTTCATACCAAAAATGACAGGAAAATATCTAATTTGACAAAAATGAGGAAATGAAGAAAGAATTTTAAGAGAAATGTAAAAATATCAAACTACCCCTCAAATTTGAAATCATACTTCATTTGTTCCACGAAACCACAAAATAATGAAAACTCTATACTTCTTGAGTGATTTCACACCAAACATGCCAAGAAAAAATCTTATTTGACAAAAATGAGGAAATGAAGAAAGAATTTTAAGAGAAATGTAAAAATATCAAACTTCCCCTCAAATTTAAAAACATACTTCATTTGTTCAACGAAACCACATAATAATGAAAACTCTATACTTCTTGAGTGATTTGACACCAAACATGCCAGGAAAATATCAAATTTGACATATATGAGGAAATGAAGAAGTATTTTGAGGAGAATGTAAAAATATCAAACTTCCCCTAAAATTTAGAGGCATTCTTCATTTGTTCAACGAAACCATATAATAATGAAAACTCTATACTTCTTGAGTGATTTCACACCAAAAATGCCAGGAAAATATCTAATTTGACAAAAATGAGGAAATGAAGAAAGAATTTTAAAAGAAAAGTAAAAATATCAAACTTCCCCTCAAATTTAAAAACATACTTCATTTGTTCAACGAAACCACATAATAATGAAAACTCTATACTTCTTGAGTGATTTGACACCAAACATGCCAGGAAAATATAAAATTTGACATAAATGAGGAAATGAAGAAAGAATTTTAAGAGAAATGTAAAAATATCAAACTTCCCCTCAAATTTAAAAACATACTTCATTTGTTCAACGAAACCACATAATAATGAAAACACTATACTTCTTGAGTGATTTGACACCAAACATGCCAGGAAAATATAAAATTTGACATAAATGAGGAAATGAAGAAAGTATTTTGAGGAGAATGTAAAAATATCAAACTTCCCCTCAAATTTAAAAACATACTTCATTTGTTCAACGAAACCACATAATAATGAAAACTCTATACTTCTTGAGTGATTTGACACCAAACATGCCAGGAAAATATCAAATTTGACAAAAATGAGGAAATGAAGAAAGTATTTTGAGGAGAATGTAAAAATATCAAACTTCCCCTAAAATTTAGAGGTATTCTTCATTTGTTTAACGAAAACATATAATAATGAAAACTCTATACTTCTTGAGTGATTTGACACCAAACATGCCAAGAAAAAATCTTATTTGAAAAAAATGAGGAAATAAAGAAAGAATTTTAAGAGAAAAGTAAAAATATCAAACTTCCCCTCAAATTTAAAAACATACTTCATTTGTTCAACGAAACCACATAATAATGAAAACTCTATACTTCTTGAGTGATTTGACACCAAACATGCCAGGAAAATATAAAATTTGACATAAATGAGGAAATGAAGAAAGAATTTTAAGAGAAATGTAAAAATATCAAACTTCCCCTCAAATTTAAAAACATACTTCATTTGTTCAACGAAACCACATAATAATGAAAACTCTATACTTCTTGAGTGATTTGACACCAAACATGCCAGGAAAATATCAAATTTGACATAAATGAGGAAATGAAGAAAGTATTTTGAGGAGAATGTAAAAATATCAAACTTCTCCTCAAATTTAAAAACATACTTCATTTGTTCAACGAAACCACATAATAATGAAAACTCTATACTTCTTGAGTGATTTGACACCAAACATGCCAGGAAAATATCAAATTTGACATATATGAGGAAATGAAGAAGTATTTTGAGGAGAATGTAAAAATATCAAACTTCCCCTAAAATTTAGAGGCATTCTTCATTTGTTCAACGAAACCATATAATAATGAAAACTCTATACTTCTTGAGTGATTTCACACCAAAAATGCCAGGAAAATATCTAATTTGACAAAAATGAGGAAATGAAGAAAGAATTTTAAGAGAAATGTAAAAATATCAAACTTCCCCTCAAATTTAAAAACATATTTCATTTGTTCAACGAAACCACATAATAATGAAAACTCTATACTTCTTGAGTGATTTCACACCAAAAATGCCAGGAAAATATCAAATTTGACAAAAATGAGGAAATGAAGAAAGAATTTTAAGAGAAATGTAAAAATATCAAACTACCCCTCAAATTTAAAAACATACTTCATTTGTTCCACGAAACCACAAAATAATGAAAACTCTATACTTCTTGAGTGATTTCACACCAAACATGCCAAGAAAAAATCTTATTTGACAAAAATGAGGAAATGAAGAAAAAATTTTAAGAGAAAAGTAAAAATATCAAACTTCCCCTCAAATTTAAAAACATACTTCATTTGTTCAACGAAACCACATAATAATGAAAACTCTATACTTCTTGAGTGAATTGACACCAAACATGCCAGGAAAATATCAAATTTGACATAAATGAGGAAATGAAGAAGTATTTTGAGGAGAATGTAAAAATATCAAACTTCCCCTAAAATTTAGAGGCATTCTTCATTTGTTCAACGAAACCATATAATAATGAAAACTCTATACTTCTTGAGTGATTTGACACCAAACATGCCAGGAAAATATAAAATTTGACATAAATGAGGAAATGAAGAAAGAATTTTAAGAGAAATGTAAAAATATCAAACTTCCCCTCAAATTTAAAAACATACTTCATTTGTTCAACGAAACCACATAATAATGAAAACTCTATACTTCTTGAGTGATTTGACACCAAACATGCCAGGAAAATATCAAATTTGACAAAAATGAGGAAATGAAGAAAGTATTTTGAGGAGAATGTAAAAATATCAAACTTCCCCTAAAATTTAGAGGTATTCTTCATTTGTTTAACGAAAACATATAATAATGAAAACTCTATACTTCTTGAGTGATTTGACACCAAACATGCCAAGAAAAAATCTTATTTGACAAAAATGAGGAAATAAAGAAAGAATTTTAAGAGAAAAGTAAAAATATCAAACTTCCCCTCAAATTTAAAAACATACTTCATTTGTTCAACGAAACCACATAATAATGAAAACTCTATATTTCTTGAGTGATTTGACATCAAACATGCCAGGAAAATATCAAATTTGACATAAATGAGGAAATGAAGAAAGAATTTTTAGAGAAATGTAAAAATATCAAACTTCCCCTCAAATTTAAAAACATACTTCATTTGTTCAACGAAACCACATAATAATGAAAACTCTATACTTCTTGAGTGATTTGACACCAAACATGCCAGGAAAATATAAAATTTGACATAAATGAGGAAATGAAGAAAGAATTTTAAGAGAAATGTAAAAATATCAAACTTCCCCTAAAATTTAGAGGCATTCTTCAATTGTTCAACGAAACCACATAATAATGAAAACTCTATACTTCTTGAGTGATTTGACACCAAACATGCCAGGAAAATATCAAATTTGACATAAATGAGGAAATGAAGAAAGTATTTTGAGGAGAATGTAAAAATATCAAACTTCTCCTCAAATTTAAAAAAAAACTTCATTTGTTCAACGAAACCACATAATAATGAAAACTCTATACTTCTTGAGTGATTTGACACCAAACATGCCAGGAAAATATCAAATTTGACATATATGAGGAAATGAAGAAGTATTTTGAGGAGAATGTAAAAATATCAAACTTCCCCTCAAATTTAAAAACATACTTCATTTGTTCAACGAAACCACATAATAATGAAAACTCTATACTTCCTGAGTGATTTCACACCAAAAATGCCAGGAAAATATCAAATTTGACAAAAATGAGGAAATGAAGAAAGAATTTTAAGAGAAATGTAAAAATATCAAACTTCCCCTCAAATTTAAAAACATAGTTCATTTGTTCAACGAAACCACATAATAATGAAAACTCTATACTTCTTGAGTGATTTCATACCAAAAATGACAGGAAAATATCTAATTTGACAAAAATGAGGAAATGAAGAAAGAATTTTAAGAGAAATGTAAAAATATCAAACTACCCCTCAAATTTGAAATCATACTTCATTTGTTCCACGAAACCACAAAATAATGAAAACTCTATACTTCTTGAGTGATTTCACACCAAACATGCCAAGAAAAAATCTTATTTGACAAAAATGAGGAAATGAAGAAAGAATTTTAAGAGAAATGTAAAAATATCAAACTTCCCCTCAAATTTAAAAACATACTTCATTTGTTCAACGAAACCACATAATAATGAAAACTCTATACTTCTTGAGTGATTTGACACCAAACATGCCAGGAAAATATCAAATTTGACATATATGAGGAAATGAAGAAGTATTTTGAGGAGAATGTAAAAATATCAAACTTCCCCTAAAATTTAGAGGCATTCTTCATTTGTTCAACGAAACCATATAATAATGAAAACTCTATACTTCTTGAGTGATTTCACACCAAAAATGCCAGGAAAATATCTAATTTGACAAAAATGAGGAAATGAAGAAAGAATTTTAAAAGAAAAGTAAAAATATCAAACTTCCCCTCAAATTTAAAAACATACTTCATTTGTTCAACGAAACCACATAATAATGAAAACTCTATACTTCTTGAGTGATTTGACACCAAACATGCCAGGAAAATATAAAATTTGACATAAATGAGGAAATGAAGAAAGAATTTTAAGAGAAATGTAAAAATATCAAACTTCCCCTCAAATTTAAAAACATACTTCATTTGTTCAACGAAACCACATAATAATGAAAACACTATACTTCTTGAGTGATTTGACACCAAACATGCCAGGAAAATATAAAATTTGACATAAATGAGGAAATGAAGAAAGTATTTTGAGGAGAATGTAAAAATATCAAACTTCCCCTCAAATTTAAAAACATACTTCATTTGTTCAACGAAACCACATAATAATGAAAACTCTATACTTCTTGAGTGATTTGACACCAAACATGCCAGGAAAATATCAAATTTGACAAAAATGAGGAAATGAAGAAAGTATTTTGAGGAGAATGTAAAAATATCAAACTTCCCCTAAAATTTAGAGGTATTCTTCATTTGTTTAACGAAAACATATAATAATGAAAACTCTATACTTCTTGAGTGATTTGACACCAAACATGCCAAGAAAAAATCTTATTTGAAAAAAATGAGGAAATAAAGAAAGAATTTTAAGAGAAAAGTAAAAATATCAAACTTCCCCTCAAATTTAAAAACATACTTCATTTGTTCAACGAAACCACATAATAATGAAAACTCTATACTTCTTGAGTGATTTGACACCAAACATGCCAGGAAAATATAAAATTTGACATAAATGAGGAAATGAAGAAAGAATTTTAAGAGAAATGTAAAAATATCAAACTTCCCCTCAAATTTAAAAACATACTTCATTTGTTCAACGAAACCACATAATAATGAAAACTCTATACTTCTTGAGTGATTTGACACCAAACATGCCAGGAAAATATCAAATTTGACATAAATGAGGAAATGAAGAAAGTATTTTGAGGAGAATGTAAAAATATCAAACTTCTCCTCAAATTTAAAAACATACTTCATTTGTTCAACGAAACCACATAATAATGAAAACTCTATACTTCTTGAGTGATTTGACACCAAACATGCCAGGAAAATATCAAATTTGACATATATGAGGAAATGAAGAAGTATTTTGAGGAGAATGTAAAAATATCAAACTTCCCCTAAAATTTAGAGGCATTCTTCATTTGTTCAACGAAACCATATAATAATGAAAACTCTATACTTCTTGAGTGATTTCACACCAAAAATGCCAGGAAAATATCTAATTTGACAAAAATGAGGAAATGAAGAAAGAATTTTAAGAGAAAAGTAAAAATATCAAACTTCCCCTCAAATTTAAAAACATACTTCATTTGTTCAACGAAACCACATAATAATGAAAACTCTATACTTCCTGAGTGATTTCACACCAAAAATGCCAGGAAAATATCAAATTTGACAAAAATGAGGAAACGAAGAAAGAATTTTAAGAGAAATGTAAAAATATCAAACTTCCCCTCAAATTTAAAAACATACTTCATTTGTTCAAGGAAACCACATAATAATGAAAACTCTATACTTCTTGAGTGATTTGACACCAAACATGCCAGGAAAATATCAAATTTGACAAAAATGAGGAAATGAAGAAAGTATTTTGAGGAGAATGTAAAAATATCAAACTTCCCCTCAAATTTAAAAACATACTTCATTTGTTCAACGAAACCACATAATAATGAAAACTCTATACTTCTTGAGTGATTTGACACCAATAATGCCAGGAAAATATCAAATTTGACAAAAATGAGGAAATGAAGAAAGAATTTTAAGAGAAATGTAAAAATATCAAACTTCCCCTCAAATTTAAAAACATACTTCATTTGTTCAACGAAACCACATAATAATGAAAACTCTATACTTCTTGAGTGATTTGACACCAAACATGCCAGGAAAATATAAAATTTGACATAAATGAGGAAATGAAGAAAGAATTTTAAGAGAAATGTAAAAATATCAAACTTCCCCTCAAATTTAAAAACATACTTCATTTGTTCAACGAAACCACATAATAATGAAAACACTATACTTCTTGAGTGATTTGACACCAAACATGCCAGGAAAATATCAAATTTGACATAAATGAGGAAATGAAGAAAGAATTTTAAGAGAAATGTAAAAATATCAAACTTCCCCTAAAATTTAGAGGTATTCTTCATTTGTTTAACGAAAACATATAATAATGAAAACTCTATACTTCTTGAGTGATTTGACACCAAACATGCCAAGAAAAAATCTTATTTGACAAAAATGAGGAAATAAAGAAAGAATTTTAAGAGAAAAGTAAAAATATCAAACTTCCCCTCAAATTTAAAAACATACTTCATTTGTTCAACGAAACCACATAATAATGAAAACTCTATACTTCCTGAGTGATTTCACACCAAAAATGCCAGGAAAATATCAAATTTGACAAAAATGAGGAAATGAAGAAAGAATTTTAAGAGAAATGTAAAAATATCAAACTTCCCCTCAAATTTAAAAACATACTTCATTTGTTCCACGAAACCACAAAATAATGAAAACTCTATACTTCTTGAGTGATTTCACACCAAACATGCCAAGAAAAAATCTTATTTGACAAAAATGAGGAAATGAAGAAAGAATTTTAAGAGAAAAGTAAAAATATCAAACTTCCCCTCAAATTTAAAAACATACTTCATTTGTTCAACGAAACCACATAATAATGAAAACTCTATACTTCTTGAGTGATTTGACACCAAACATGCCAGGAAAATATCAAATTTGACATAAATGAGGAAATGAAGAAGTATTTTGAGGAGAATGTAAAAATATCAAACTTCCCCTAAAATTTAGAGGCATTCTTCATTTGTTCAACGAAACCATATAATAATGAAAACTCTATACTTCTTGAGTGATTTGACACCAAACATGCCAGGAAAATATAAAATTTGACATAAATGAGGAAATGAAGAAAGAATTTTAAGAGAAATGTAAAAATATCAAACTTCCCCTCAAATTTAAAAACATACTTCATTTGTTCAACGAAACCACATAATAGTGAAAACTCTATACTTCTTGAGTGATTTGACACCAAACATGCCAGGAAAATATCAAATTTGACATAAATGAGGAAATGAAGAAAGTATTTTGAGGAGAATGTAAAAATATCAAACTTCCCCTCAAATTTAAAAACATACTTCATTTGTTCAACGAAACCACATAATAATGAAAACTCTATACTTCTTGAGTGATTTGACACCAAACATGCCAGGAAAATATCAAATTTGACATAAATGAGGAAATGAAGAAGTATTTTGAGGAGAATGTAAAAATATCAAACTTCCCCTAAAATTTAGAGGCATTCTTCATTTGTTCAACGAAACCATATAATAATGAAAACTCTATACTTCTTGAGTGATTTGACACCAAACATGCCAGGAAAATATAAAATTTGACATAAATGAGGAAATGAAGAAAGAATTTTAAGAGAAATGTAAAAATATCAAACTTCCCCTCAAATTTAAAAACATACTTCATTTGTTCAACGAAACCACATAATAATGAAAACTCTATACTTCTTGAGTGATTTGACACCAAACATGCCAGGAAAATATCAAATTTGACAAAAATGAGGAAATGAAGAAAGTATTTTGAGGAGAATGTAAAAATATCAAACTTCCCCTAAAATTTAGAGGTATTCTTCATTTTTTTAACGAAAACATATAATAATGAAAACTCTATACTTCTTGAGTGATTTGACACCAAACATGCCAAGAAAAAATCTTATTTGACAAAAATGAGGAAATAAAGAAAGAATTTTAAGAGAAAAGTAAAAATATCAAACTTCCCCTCAAATTTAAAAACATACTTCATTTGTTCAACGAAACCACATAATAATGAAAACTCTATATTTCTTGAGTGATTTGACATCAAACATGCCAGGAAAATATCAAATTTGACATAAATGAGGAAATGAAGAAAGAATTTTTAGAGAAATGTAAAAATATCAAACTTCCCCTCAAATTTAAAAACATACTTCATTTGTTCAACGAAACCACATAATAATGAAAACTCTATACTTCTTGAGTGATTTGACACCAAACATGCCAGGAAAATATAAAATTTGACATAAATGAGGAAATGAAGAAAGAATTTTAAGAGAAATGTAAAAATATCAAACTTCCCCTAAAATTTAGAGGCATTCTTCAATTGTTCAACGAAACCACATAATAATGAAAACTCTATACTTCTTGAGTGATTTGACACCAAACATGCCAGGAAAATATCAAATTTGACATAAATGAGGAAATGAAGAAAGTATTTTGAGGAGAATGTAAAAATATCAAACTTCTCCTCAAATTTAAAAAAAAACTTCATTTGTTCAACGAAACCACATAATAATGAAAACTCTATACTTCTTGAGTGATTTGACACCAAACATGCCAGGAAAATATCAAATTTGACATATATGAGGAAATGAAGAAGTATTTTGAGGAGAATGTAAAAATATCAAACTTCCCCTCAAATTTAAAAACATACTTCATTTGTTCAACGAAACCACATAATAATGAAAACTCTATACTTCCTGAGTGATTTCACACCAAAAATGCCAGGAAAATATCAAATTTGACAAAAATGAGGAAATGAAGAAAGAATTTTAAGAGAAATGTAAAAATATCAAACTTCCCCTCAAATTTAAAAACATAGTTCATTTGTTCAACGAAACCACATAATAATGAAAACTCTATACTTCTTGAGTGATTTCACACCAAAAATGCCAGGAAAATATCAAATTTGACAAAAATGAGGAAATGAAGAAAGAATTTTAAGAGAAATGTAAAAATATCAAACTACCCCTCAAATTTAAAAACATACTTCATTTGTTCCACGAAACCACAAAATAATGAAAACTCTATACTTCTTGAGTGATTTCACACCAAACATGCCAAGAAAAAATCTTATTTGACAAAAATGAGGAAATGAAGAAAGAATTTTAAGAGAAAAGTAAAAATATCAAACTTCCCCTCAAATTTAAAAACATACTTCATTTGTTCAACGAAACCACATAATAATGAAAACTCTATACTTCTTGAGTGATTTGACACCAAACATGCCAGGAAAATATAAAATTTGACATAAATGAGGAAATGAAGAAAGAATTTTAAGAGAAATGTAAAAATATCAAACTTCCCCTCAAATTTAAAAACATACTTCATTTGTTCAACGAAACCACATAATAATGAAAACTCTATACTTCTTGAGTGATTTGACACCAAACATGCCAGGAAAATATCAAATTTGACATAAATGAGGAAATGAAGAAAGTATTTTGAGGAGAATGTAAAAATATCAAACTTCCCCTAAAATTTAGAGGCATTCTTCAATTGTTCAACGAAACCACATAATAATGAAAACTCTATACTTCTTGAGTGATTTCATACCAAAAATGCCAGGAAAATATCTAATTTGACAAAAATGAGGAAATGAAGAAAGAATTTTAAGAGAAATGTAAAAATATCAAACTACCCCTCAAATTTGAAATCATACTTCATTTGTTCCACGAAATCACAAAATAATGAAAACTCTATACTTCTTGAGTGATTTCACACCAAACATGCCAAGAAAAAATCTTATTTGACAAAAATGAGGAAATGAAGAAAGAATTTTAAGAGAAATGTAAAAATATCAAACTTCCCCTCAAATTTAAAAACATACTTCATTTGTTCAACGAAACCACATAATAATGAAAACTCTATACTTCTTGAGTGATTTGACACCAAACATGCCAGGAAAATATCAAATTTGACATATATGAGGAAATGAAGAAGTATTTTGAGGAGAATGTAAAAATATCAAACTTCCCCTAAAATTTAGAGGCATTCTTCATTTGTTCAACGAAACCATATAATAATGAAAACTCTATACTTCTTGAGTGATTTCACACCAAAAATGCCAGGAAAATATCTAATTTGACAAAAATGAGGAAATGAAGAAAGAATATTAAAAGAAAAGTAAAAATATCAAACTTCCCCTCAAATTTAAAAACATACTTCATTTGTTCAACGAAACCACATAATAATGAAAACTCTATACTTCTTGAGTGATTTGACACCAAACATGCCAGGAAAATATAAAATTTGACATAAATGAGGAAATGAAGAAAGAATTTTAAGAGAAATGTAAAAATATCAAACTTCCCCTCAAATTTAAAAACATACTTCATTTGTTCAACGAAACCACATAATAATGAAAACACTATACTTCTTGAGTGATTTGACACCAAACATGCCAGGAAAATATAAAATTTGACATAAATGAGGAAATGAAGAAAGTATTTTGAGGAGAATGTAAAAATATCAAACTTCCCCTCAAATTTAAAAACATACTTCATTTGTTCAACGAAACCACATAATAATGAAAACTCTATACTTCTTGAGTGATTTGACACCAAACATGCCAGGAAAATATCAAATTTGACAAAAATGAGGAAATGAAGAAAGTATTTTGAGGAGAATGTAAAAATATCAAACTTCCCCTAAAATTTAGAGGTATTCTTCATTTGTTTAACGAAAACATATAATAATGAAAACTCTATACTTCTTGAGTGATTTGACACCAAACATGCCAAGAAAAAATCTTATTTGAAAAAAATGAGGAAATAAAGAAAGAATTTTAAGAGAAAAGTAAAAATATCAAACTTCCCCTCAAATTTAAAAACATACTTCATTTGTTCAACGAAACCACATAATAATGAAAACTCTATACTTCTTGAGTGATTTGACACCAAACATGCCAGGAAAATATAAAATTTGACATAAATGAGGAAATGAAGAAAGAATTTTAAGAGAAATGTAAAAATATCAAACTTCCCCTCAAATTTAAAAACATACTTCATTTGTTCAACGAAACCACATAATAATGAAAACTCTATACTTCTTGAGTGATTTGACACCAAACATGCCAGGAAAATATCAAATTTGACATAAATGAGGAAATGAAGAAAGTATTTTGAGGAGAATGTAAAAATATCAAACTTCTCCTCAAATTTAAAAACATACTTCATTTGTTCAACGAAACCACATAATAATGAAAACTCTATACTTCTTGAGTGATTTGACACCAAACATGCCAGGAAAATATCAAATTTGACATATATGAGGAAATGAAGAAGTATTTTGAGGAGAATGTAAAAATATCAAACTTCCCCTAAAATTTAGAGGCATTCTTCATTTGTTCAACGAAACCATATAATAATGAAAACTCTATACTTCTTGAGTGATTTCACACCAAAAATGCCAGGAAAATATCTAATTTGACAAAAATGAGGAAATGAAGAAAGAATTTTAAAAGAAAAGTAAAAATATCAAACTTCCCCTCAAATTTAAAAACATACTTCATTTGTTCAACGAAACCACATAATAATGAAAACTCTATACTTCTTGAGTGATTTGACACCAAACATGCCAGGAAAATATAAAATTTGACATAAATGAGGAAATGAAGAAAGAATTTTAAGAGAAATGTAAAAATATCAAACTTCCCCTCAAATTTAAAAACATACTTCATTTGTTCAACGAAACCACATAATAATGAAAACACTATACTTCTTGAGTGATTTGACACCAAACATGCCAGGAAAATATAAAATTTGACATAAATGAGGAAATGAAGAAAGTATTTTGAGGAGAATGTAAAAATATCAAACTTCCCCTCAAATTTAAAAACATACTTCATTTGTTCAACGAAACCACATAATAATGAAAACTCTATACTTCTTGAGTGATTTGACACCAAACATGCCAGGAAAATATCAAATTTGACAAAAATGAGGAAATGAAGAAAGTATTTTGAGGAGAATGTAAAAATATCAAACTTCCCCTAAAATTTAGAGGTATTCTTCATTTGTTTAACGAAAACATATAATAATGAAAACTCTATACTTCTTGAGTGATTTGACACCAAACATGCCAAGAAAAAATCTTATTTGAAAAAAATGAGGAAATAAAGAAAGAATTTTAAGAGAAAAGTAAAAATATCAAACTTCCCCTCAAATTTAAAAACATACTTCATTTGTTCAACGAAACCACATAATAATGAAAACTCTATACTTCTTGAGTGATTTGACACCAAACATGCCAGGAAAATATAAAATTTGACATAAATGAGGAAATGAAGAAAGAATTTTAAGAGAAATGTAAAAATATCAAACTTCCCCTCAAATTTAAAAACATACTTCATTTGTTCAACGAAACCACATAATAATGAAAACTCTATACTTCTTGAGTGATTTGACACCAAACATGCCAGGAAAATATCAAATTTGACATAAATGAGGAAATGAAGAAAGTATTTTGAGGAGAATGTAAAAATATCAAACTTCTCCTCAAATTTAAAAACATACTTCATTTGTTCAACGAAACCACATAATAATGAAAACTCTATACTTCTTGAGTGATTTGACACCAAACATGCCAGGAAAATATCAAATTTGACATATATGAGGAAATGAAGAAGTATTTTGAGGAGAATGTAAAAATATCAAACTTCCCCTAAAATTTAGAGGCATTCTTCATTTGTTCAACGAAACCATATAATAATGAAAACTCTATACTTCTTGAGTGATTTCACACCAAAAATGCCAGGAAAATATCTAATTTGACAAAAATGAGGAAATGAAGAAAGAATTTTAAGAGAAAAGTAAAAATATCAAACTTCCCCTCAAATTTAAAAACATACTTCATTTGTTCAACGAAACCACATAATAATGAAAACTCTATACTTCCTGAGTGATTTGACACCAAAAATGCCAGGAAAATATCAAATTTGACAAAAATGAGGAAACGAAGAAAGAATTTTAAGAGAAATGTAAAAATATCAAACTTCCCCTCAAATTTAAAAACATACTTCATTTGTTCAAGGAAACCACATAATAATGAAAACTCTATACTTCTTGAGTGATTTGACACCAAACATGCCAGGAAAATATCAAATTTGACAAAAATGAGGAAATGAAGAAAGTATTTTGAGGAGAATGTAAAAATATCAAACTTCCCCTCAAATTTAAAAACATACTTCATTTGTTCAACGAAACCACATAATAATGAAAACTCTATACTTCTTGAGTGATTTGACACCAAAAATGCCAGGAAAATATCAAATTTGACATAAATGAGGAAATGAAGAAAGTATTTTGAGGAGAATGTAAAAATATCAAACTTCCCCTAAAATTTAGAGGTATTCTTCATTTGTTCAACGAAAACATATAATAATGAAAACTCTATACTTCTTGAGTGATTTGACACCAAATATGCCAAGAAAAAATCTTATTTGACAAAAATGAGGAAATAAAGAAAGAATTTTAAGAGAAAAGTAAAAATATCAAACTTCCCCTCAAATTTAAAAACATACTTCATTTGTTCAACGAAACCACATAATAATGAAAACTCTATACTTCCTGAGTGATTTCACACCAAACATGCCAGGAAAATATCAAATTTGACATAAATGAGGAAATGAAGAAAGAATTTTAAGAGAAATGTAAAAATATCAAACTTCCCCTCAAATTTAAAAACATACTTCATTTGTTCAACGAAACCACATAATAATGAAACTCTATACTTCTTGAGTGATTTGACACCAAACATGCCAGGAAAATATAAAATTTGACATAAATGAGGAAATGAAGAAAGAATTTTAAGAGAAATGTAAAAATATCAAACTTCCCCTCAAATTTAAAAACATACTTCATTTGTTCAACGAAACCACATAATAATGAAAACTCTATACTTCTTGAGTGATTTGACACCAAACATGCCAGGAAAATATCAAATTTGACATAAATGAGGAAATGAAGAAGTATTTTGAGGAGAATGTAAAAATATCAAACTTCCCCTCAAATTTAAAAACATACTTCATTTGTTCAACGAAACCACATAATAATGAAAACTCTATACTTCTTGAGTGATTTGACACCAAACATGCCAGGAAAATATAAAATTTGACATAAATGAGGAAATAAAGAAAGAATTTTAAGAGAAAAGTAAAAATATCAAACTTCCCCTCAAATTTAAAAACATACTTCATTTGTTCAACGAAACCACATAATAATGAAAACTCTATATTTCTTGAGTGATTTGACATCAAACATGCCAGGAAAATATCAAATTTGACATAAATGAGGAAATGAAGAAAGAATTTTTAGAGAAATGTAAAAATATCAAACTTCCCCTCAAATTTAAAAACATACTTCATTTGTTCAACGAAACCACATAATAATGAAAACTCTATACTTCTTGAGTGATTTGACACCAAACATGCCAGGAAAATATAAAATTTGACATAAATGAGGAAATGAAGAAAGAATTTTAAGAGAAATGTAAAAATATCAAACTTCCCCTAAAATTTAGAGGCATTCTTCAATTGTTCAACGAAACCACATAATAATGAAAACTCTATACTTCTTGAGTGATTTGACACCAAACATGCCAGGAAAATATCAAATTTGACATAAATGAGGAAATGAAGAAAGTATTTTGAGGAGAATGTAAAAATATCAAACTTCTCCTCAAATTTAAAAAAAAACTTCATTTGTTCAACGAAACCACATAATAATGAAAACTCTATACTTCTTGAGTGATTTGACACCAAACATGCCAGGAAAATATCAAATTTGACATATATAAGGAAATGAAGAAGTATTTTGAGGAGAATGTAAAAATATCAAACTTCCCCTCAAATTTAAAAACATACTTCATTTGTTCAACGAAACCACATAATAATGAAAACTCTATACTTCCTGAGTGATTTCACACCAAAAATGCCAGGAAAATATCAAATTTGACAAAAATGAGGAAATGAAGAAAGAATTTTAAGAGAAATGTAAAAATATCAAACTTCCCCTCAAATTTAAAAACATAGTTCATTTGTTCAACGAAACCACATAATAATGAAAACTCTATACTTCTTGAGTGATTTCATACCAAAAATGACAGGAAAATATCTAATTTGACAAAAATGAAGAAATGAAGAAAGAATTTTAAGAGAAATGTAAAAATATCAAACTACCCCTCAAATTTGAAATCATACTTCATTTGTTCCACGAAACCACAAAATAATGAAAACTCTATACTTCTTGAGTGATTTCACACCAAACATGCCAAGAAAAAATCTTATTTGACAAAAATGAGGAAATGAAGAAAGAATTTTAAGAGAAATGTAAAAATATCAAACTTCCCCTCAAATTTAAAAACATACTTCATTTGTTCAACGAAACCACATAATAATGAAAACTCTATACTTCTTGAGTGATTTGACACCAAACATGCCAGGAAAATATCAAATTTGACATATATGAGGAAATGAAGAAGTATTTTGAGGAGAATGTAAAAATATCAAACTTCCCCTAAAATTTAGAGGCATTCTTCATTTGTTCAACGAAACCATATAATAATGAAAACTCTATACTTCTTGAGTGATTTCACACCAAAAATGCCAGGAAAATATCTAATTTGACAAAAATGAGGAAATGAAGAAAGAATTTTAAAAGAAAAGTAAAAATATCAAACTTCCCCTCAAATTTAAAAACATACTTCATTTGTTCAACGAAACCACATAATAATGAAAACTCTATACTTCTTGAGTGATTTGACACCAAACATGCCAGGAAAATATAAAATTTGACATAAATGAGGAAATGAAGAAAGAATTTTAAGAGAAATGTAAAAATATCAAACTTCCCCTCAAATTTAAAAACATACTTCATTTGTTCAACGAAACCACATAATAATGAAAACACTATACTTCTTGAGTGATTTGACACCAAACATGCCAGGAAAATATAAAATTTGACATAAATGAGGAAATGAAGAAAGTATTTTGAGGAGAATGTAAAAATATCAAACTTCCCCTCAAATTTAAAAACATACTTCATTTGTTCAACGAAACCACATAATAATGAAAACTCTATACTTCTTGAGTGATTTGACACCAAACATGCCAGGAAAATATCAAATTTGACAAAAATGAGGAAATGAAGAAAGTATTTTGAGGAGAATGTAAAAATATCAAACTTCCCCTAAAATTTAGAGGTATTCTTCATTTGTTTAACGAAAACATATAATAATGAAAACTCTATACTTCTTGAGTGATTTGACACCAAACATGCCAAGAAAAAATCTTATTTGAAAAAAATGAGGAAATAAAGAAAGAATTTTAAGAGAAAAGTAAAAATATCAAACTTCCCCTCAAATTTAAAAACATACTTCATTTGTTCAACGAAACCACATAATAATGAAAACTCTATACTTCTTGAGTGATTTGACACCAAACATGCCAGGAAAATATAAAATTTGACATAAATGAGGAAATGAAGAAAGAATTTTAAGAGAAATGTAAAAATATCAAACTTCCCCTCAAATTTAAAAACATACTTCATTTGTTCAACGAAACCACATAATAATGAAAACTCTATACTTCTTGAGTGATTTGACACCAAACATGCCAGGAAAATATCAAATTTGACATAAATGAGGAAATGAAGAAAGTATTTTGAGGAGAATGTAAAAATATCAAACTTCTCCTCAAATTTAAAAACATACTTCATTTGTTCAACGAAACCACATAATAATGAAAACTCTATACTTCTTGAGTGATTTGACACCAAACATGCCAGGAAAATATCAAATTTGACATATATGAGGAAATGAAGAAGTATTTTGAGGAGAATGTAAAAATATCAAACTTCCCCTAAAATTTAGAGGCATTCTTCATTTGTTCAACGAAACCATATAATAATGAAAACTCTATACTTCTTGAGTGATTTCACACCAAAAATGCCAGGAAAATATCTAATTTGACAAAAATGAGGAAATGAAGAAAGAATTTTAAGAGAAATGTAAAAATATCAAACTTCCCCTCAAATTTAAAAACATATTTCATTTGTTCAACGAAACCACATAATAATGAAAACTCTATACTTCTTGAGTGATTTCACACCAAAAATGCCAGGAAAATATCAAATTTGACAAAAATGAGGAAATGAAGAAAGAATTTTAAGAGAAATGTAAAAATATCAAACTACCCCTCAAATTTAAAAACATACTTCATTTGTTCCACGAAACCACAAAATAATGAAAACTCTATACTTCTTGAGTGATTTCACACCAAACATGCCAAGAAAAAATCTTATTTGACAAAAATGAGGAAATGAAGAAAAAATTTTAAGAGAAAAGTAAAAATATCAAACTTCCCCTCAAATTTAAAAACATACTTCATTTGTTCAACGAAACCACATAATAATGAAAACTCTATACTTCTTGAGTGAATTGACACCAAACATGCCAGGAAAATATCAAATTTGACATAAATGAGGAAATGAAGAAGTATTTTGAGGAGAATGTAAAAATATCAAACTTCCCCTAAAATTTAGAGGCATTCTTCATTTGTTCAACGAAACCATATAATAATGAAAACTCTATACTTCTTGAGTGATTTGACACCAAACATGCCAGGAAAATATAAAATTTGACATAAATGAGGAAATGAAGAAAGAATTTTAAGAGAAATGTAAAAATATCAAACTTCCCCTCAAATTTAAAAACATACTTCATTTGTTCAACGAAACCACATAATAATGAAAACTCTATACTTCTTGAGTGATTTGACACCAAACATGCCAGGAAAATATCAAATTTGACATAAATGAGGAAATGAAGAAAGTATTTTGAGGAGAATGTAAAAATATCAAACTTCCCCTCAAATTTAAAAACATACTTCATTTGTTCAACGAAACCACATAATAATGAAAACTCTATACTTCTTGAGTGATTTGACACCAAACATGCCAGGAAAATATCAAATTTGACATAAATGAGGAAGTGAAGAAGTATTTTGAGGAGAATGTAAAAATATCAAACTTCCCCTAAAATTTAGAGGCATTCTTCATTTGTTCAACGAAACCATATAATAATGAAAACTCTATACTTCTTGAGTGATTTGACACCAAACATGCCAGGAAAATATAAAATTTGACATAAATGAGGAAATGAAGAAAGAATTTTAAGAGAAATGTAAAAATATCAAACTTCCCCTCAAATTTAAAAACATACTTCATTTGTTCAACGAAACCACATAATAATGAAAACTCTATACTTCTTGAGTGATTTGACACCAAACATGCCAGGAAAATATCAAATTTGACAAAAATGAGGAAATGAAGAAAGTATTTTGAGGAGAATGTAAAAATATCAAACTTCCCCTAAAATTTAGAGGTATTCTTCATTTGTTTAACGAAAACATATAATAATGAAAACTCTATACTTCTTGAGTGATTTGACACCAAACATGCCAAGAAAAAATCTTATTTGACAAAAATGAGGAAATAAAGAAAGAATTTTAAGAGAAAAGTAAAAATATCAAACTTCCCCTCAAATTTAAAAACATACTTCATTTGTTCAACGAAACCACATAATAATGAAAACTCTATATTTCTTGAGTGATTTGACATCAAACATGCCAGGAAAATATCAAATTTGACATAAATGAGGAAATGAAGAAAGAATTTTTAGAGAAATGTAAAAATATCAAACTTCCCCTCAAATTTAAAAACATACTTCATTTGTTCAACGAAACCACATAATAATGAAAACTCTATACTTCTTGAGTGATTTGACACCAAACATGCCAGGAAAATATAAAATTTGACATAAATGAGGAAATGAAGATAGAATTTTAAGAGAAATGTAAAAATATCAAACTTCCCCTAAAATTTAGAGGCATTCTTCAATTGTTCAACGAAACCACATAATAATGAAAACTCTATACTTCTTGAGTGATTTGACACCAAACATGCCAGGAAAATATCAAATTTGACATAAATGAGGAAATGAAGAAAGTATTTTGAGGAGAATGTAAAAATATCAAACTTCTCCTCAAATTTAAAAAAAAACTTCATTTGTTCAACGAAACCACATAATAATGAAAACTCTATACTTCTTGAGTGATTTGACACCAAACATGCCAGGAAAATATCAAATTTGACATATATGAGGAAATGAAGAAGTATTTTGAGGAGAATGTAAAAATATCAAACTTCCCCTCAAATTTAAAAACATAGTTCATTTGTTCAACGAAACCACATAATAATGAAAACTCTATACTTCTTGAGTGATTTCATACCAAAAATGACAGGAAAATATCTAATTTGACAAAAATGAGGAAATGAAGAAAGAATTTTAAGAGAAATGTAAAAATATCAAACTACCCCTCAAATTTGAAATCATACTTCATTTGTTCCACGAAACCACAAAATAATGAAAACTCTATACTTCTTGAGTGATTTCACACCAAACATGCCAAGAAAAAATCTTATTTGACAAAAATGAGGAAATGAAGAAAGAATTTTAAGAGAAATGTAAAAATATCAAACTTCCCCTCAAATTTAAAAACATACTTCATTTGTTCAACGAAACCACATAATAATGAAAACTCTATACTTCTTGAGTGATTTGACACCAAACATGCCAGGAAAATATCAAATTTGACATATATGAGGAAATGAAGAAGTATTTTGAGGAGAATGTAAAAATATCAAACTTCCCCTAAAATTTAGAGGCATTCTTCATTTGTTCAACGAAACCATATAATAATGAAAACTCTATACTTCTTGAGTGATTTCACACCAAAAATGCCAGGAAAATATCTAATTTGACAAAAATGAGGAAATGAAGAAAGAATTTTAAAAGAAAAGTAAAAATATCAAACTTCCCCTCAAATTTAAAAACATACTTCATTTGTTCAACGAAACCACATAATAATGAAAACTCTATACTTCTTGAGTGATTTGACACCAAACATGCCAGGAAAATATAAAATTTGACATAAATGAGGAAATGAAGAAAGAATTTTAAGAGAAATGTAAAAATATCAAACTTCCCCTCAAATTTAAAAACATACTTCATTTGTTCAACGAAACCACATAATAATGAAAACACTATACTTCTTGAGTGATTTGACACCAAACATGCCAGGAAAATATAAAATTTGACATAAATGAGGAAATGAAGAAAGTATTTTGAGGAGAATGTAAAAATATCAAACTTCCCCTCAAATTTAAAAACATACTTCATTTGTTCAACGAAACCACATAATAATGAAAACTCTATACTTCTTGAGTGATTTGACACCAAACATGCCAGGAAAATATCAAATTTGACAAAAATGAGGAAATGAAGAAAGTATTTTGAGGAGAATGTAAAAATATCAAACTTCCCCTAAAATTTAGAGGTATTCTTCATTTGTTTAACGAAAACATATAATAATGAAAACTCTATACTTCTTGAGTGATTTGACACCAAACATGCCAAGAAAAAATCTTATTTGAAAAAAATGAGGAAATAAAGAAAGAATTTTAAGAGAAAAGTAAAAATATCAAACTTCCCCTCAAATTTAAAAACATACTTCATTTGTTCAACGAAACCACATAATAATGAAAACTCTATACTTCTTGAGTGATTTGACACCAAACATGCCAGGAAAATATAAAATTTGACATAAATGAGGAAATGAAGAAAGAATTTTAAGAGAAATGTAAAAATATCAAACTTCCCCTCAAATTTAAAAACATACTTCATTTGTTCAACGAAACCACATAATAATGAAAACTCTATACTTCTTGAGTGATTTGACACCAAACATGCCAGGAAAATATCAAATTTGACATAAATGAGGAAATGAAGAAAGTATTTTGAGGAGAATGTAAAAATATCAAACTTCTCCTCAAATTTAAAAACATACTTCATTTGTTCAACCAAACCACATAATAATGAAAACTCTATACTTCTTGAGTGATTTGACACCAAACATGCCAGGAAAATATCAAATTTGACATATATGAGGAAATGAAGAAGTATTTTGAGGAGAATGTAAAAATATCAAACTTCCCCTAAAATTTAGAGGCATTCTTCATTTGTTCAACGAAACCATATAATAATGAAAACTCTATACTTCTTGAGTGATTTCACACCAAAAATGCCAGGAAAATATCTAATTTGACAAAAATGAGGAAATGAAGAAAGAATTTTAAGAGAAAAGTAAAAATATCAAACTTCCCCTCAAATTTAAAAACATACTTCATTTGTTCAACGAAACCACATAATAATGAAAACTCTATACTTCCTGAGTGATTTCACACCAAAAATGCCAGGAAAATATCAAATTTGACAAAAATGAGGAAACGAAGAAAGAATTTTAAGAGAAATGTAAAAATATCAAACTTCCCCTCAAATTTAAAAACATACTTCATTTGTTCAAGGAAACCACATAATAATGAAAACTCTATACTTCTTGAGTGATTTGACACCAAACATGCCAGGAAAATATCAAATTTGACAAAAATGAGGAAATGAAGAAAGTATTTTGAGGAGAATGTAAAAATATCAAACTTCCCCTCAAATTTAAAAACATACTTCATTTGTTCAACGAAACCACATAATAATGAAAACTCTATACTTCTTGAGTGATTTGACACCAATAATGCCAGGAAAATATCAAATTTGACAAAAATGAGGAAATGAAGAAAGAATTTTAAGAGAAATGTAAAAATATCAAACTTCCCCTCAAATTTAAAAACATACTTCATTTGTTCAACGAAACCACATAATAATGAAAACTCTATACTTCTTGAGTGATTTGACACCAAACATGCCAGGAAAATATAAAATTTGACATAAATGAGGAAATGAAGAAAGAATTTTAAGAGAAATGTAAAAATATCAAACTTCCCCTCAAATTTAAAAACATACTTCATTTGTTCAACGAAACCACATAATAATGAAAACACTATACTTCTTGAGTGATTTGACACCAAACATGCCAGGAAAATATCAAATTTGACATAAATGAGGAAATGAAGAAAGAATTTTAAGAGAAATGTAAAAATATCAAACTTCCCCTAAAATTTAGAGGTATTCTTCATTTGTTTAACGAAAACATATAATAATGATAACTCTATACTTCTTGAGTGATTTGACACCAAACATGCCAAGAAAAAATCTTATTTGACAAAAATGAGGAAATAAAGAAAGAATTTTAAGAGAAAAGTAAAAATATCAAACTTCCCCTCAAATTTAAAAACATACTTCATTTGTTCAACGAAACCACATAATAATGAAAACTCTATACTTCCTGAGTGATTTCACACCAAAAATGCCAGGAAAATATCAAATTTGACAAAAATGAGGAAATGAAGAAAGAATTTTAAGAGAAATGTAAAAATATCAAACTTCCCCTCAAATTTAAAAACATACTTCATTTGTTCCACGAAACCACAAAATAATGAAAACTCTATACTTCTTGAGTGATTTCACACCAAACATGCCAAGAAAAAATCTTATTTGACAAAAATGAGGAAATGAAGAAAGAATTTTAAGAGAAAAGTAAAAATATCAAACTTCCCCTCAAATTTAAAAACATACTTCATTTGTTCAACGAAACCACATAATAATGAAAACTCTATACTTCTTGAGTGATTTGACACCAAACATGCCAGGAAAATATCAAATTTGACATAAATGAGGAAATGAAGAAGTATTTTGAGGAGAATGTAAAAATATCAAACTTCCCCTAAAATTTAGAGGCATTCTTCATTTGTTCAACGAAACCATATAATAATGAAAACTCTATTCTTCTTGAGTGATTTGACACCAAACATGCCAGGAAAATATAAAATTTGACATAAATGAGGAAATGAAGAAAGAATTTTAAGAGAAATGTAAAAATATCAAACTTCCCCTCAAATTTAAAAACATACTTCATTTGTTCAACGAAACCACATAATAATGAAAACTCTATACTTCTTGAGTGATTTGACACCAAACATGCCAGGAAAATATCAAATTTGACATAAATGAGGAAATGAAGAAAGTATTTTGAGGAGAATGTAAAAATATCAAACTTCCCCTCAAATTTAAAAACATACTTCATTTGTTCAACGAAACCACATAATAATGAAAACTCTATACTTCTTGAGTGATTTGACACCAAACATGCCAGGAAAATATCAAATTTGACATAAATGAGGAAATGAAGAAGTATTTTGAGGAGAATGTAAAAATATCAAACTTCCCCTAAAATTTAGAGGCATTCTTCATTTGTTCAACGAAACCATATAATAATGAAAACTCTATACTTCTTGAGTGATTTGACACCAAACATGCCAGGAAAATATAAAATTTGACATAAATGAGGAAATGAAGAAAGAATTTTAAGAGAAATGTAAAAATATCAAACTTCCCCTCAAATTTAAAAACATACTTCATTTGTTCAACGAAACCACATAATAATGAAAACTCTATACTTCTTGAGTGATTTGACACCAAACATGCCAGGAAAATATCAAATTTGACAAAAATGAGGAAATGAAGAAAGTATTTTGAGGAGAATGTAAAAATATCAAACTTCCCCTAAAATTTAGAGGTATTCTTCATTTTTTTAACGAAAACATATAATAATGAAAACTCTATACTTCTTGAGTGATTTGACACCAAACATGCCAAGAAAAAATCTTATTTGACAAAAATGAGGAAATAAAGAAAGAATTTTAAGAGAAAAGTAAAAATATCAAACTTCCCCTCAAATTTAAAAACATACTTCATTTGTTCAACGAAACCACATAATAATGAAAACTCTATATTTCTTGAGTGATTTGACATCAAACATGCCAGGAAAATATCAAATTTGACATAAATGAGGAAATGAAGAAAGAATTTTTAGAGAAATGTAAAAATATCAAACTTCCCCTCAAATTTAAAAACATACTTCATTTGTTCAACGAAACCACATAATAATGAAAACTCTATACTTCTTGAGTGATTTGACACCAAACATGCCAGGAAAATATAAAATTTGACATAAATGAGGAAATGAAGAAAGAATTTTAAGAGAAATGTAAAAATATCAAACTTCCCCTAAAATTTAGAGGCATTCTTCAATTGTTCAACGAAACCACATAATAATGAAAACTCTATACTTCTTGAGTGATTTGACACCAAACATGCCAGGAAAATATCAAATTTGACATAAATGAGGAAATGAAGAAAGTATTTTGAGGAGAATGTAAAAATATCAAACTTCTCCTCAAATTTAAAAAAAAACTTCATTTGTTCAACGAAACCACATAATAATGAAAACTCTATACTTCTTGAGTGATTTGACACCAAACATGCCAGGAAAATATCAAATTTGACATATATGAGGAAATGAAGAAGTATTTTGAGGAGAATGTAAAAATATCAAACTTCCCCTCAAATTTAAAAACATACTTCATTTGTTCAACGAAACCACATAATAATGAAAACTCTATACTTCCTGAGTGATTTCACACCAAAAATGCCAGGAAAATATCAAATTTGACAAAAATGAGGAAATGAAGAAAGAATTTTAAGAGAAATGTAAAAATATCAAACTTCCCCTCACATTTAAAAACATAGTTCATTTGTTCAACGAAACCACATAATAATGAAAACTCTATACTTCTTGAGTGATTTCACACCAAAAATGCCAGGAAAATATCAAATTTGACAAAAATGAGGAAATGAAGAAAGAATTTTAAGAGAAATGTAAAAATATCAAACTACCCCTCAAATTTAAAAACATACTTCATTTGTTCCACGAAACCACAAAATAATGAAAACTCTATACTTCTTGAGTGATTTCACACCAAACATGCCAAGAAAAAATCTTATTTGACAAAAATGAGGAAATGAAGAAAGAATTTTAAGAGAAAAGTAAAAATATCAAACTTCCCCTCAAATTTAAAAACATACTTCATTTGTTCAACGAAACCACATAATAATGAAAACTCTATACTTCTTGAGTGATTTGACACCAAACATGCCAGGAAAATATAAAATTTGACATAAATGAGGAAATGAAGAAAGAATTTTAAGAGAAATGTAAAAATATCAAACTTCCCCTCAAATTTAAAAACATACTTCATTTGTTCAACGAAACCACATAATAATGAAAACTCTATACTTCTTGAGTGATTTGACACCAAACATGCCAGGAAAATATCAAATTTGACATAAATGAGGAAATGAAGAAAGTATTTTGAGGAGAATGTAAAA
This sequence comes from Tuberolachnus salignus, assembly GCA_956483605.1. NCBI lineage: Eukaryota > Metazoa > Arthropoda > Insecta > Hemiptera > Aphididae > Tuberolachnus > Tuberolachnus salignus. The sequence continues at coordinate 53,933,849 of OY101429.1, forward strand.
ATATCAAACTTCCCCTAAAATTTAGAGGCATTCTTCAATTGTTCAACGAAACCACATAATAATGAAAACTCTATACTTCTTGAGTGATTTCATACCAAAAATGCCAGGAAAATATCTAATTTGACAAAAATGAGGAAATGAAGAAAGAATTTTAAGAGAAATGTAAAAATATCAAACTACCCCTCAAATTTGAAATCATACTTCATTTGTTCCACGAAATCACAAAATAATTAAAACTCTATACTTCTTGAGTGATTTCACACCAAACATGCCAAGAAAAAATCTTATTTGACAAAAATGAGGAAACGAAGAAAGAATTTTAAGAGAAATGTAAAAATATCAAACTTCCCCTCAAATTTAAAAACATACTTCATTTGTTCAACGAAACCACATAATAATGAAAACTCTATACTTCTTGAGTGATTTGACACCAAACATGCCAGGAAAATATCAAATTTGACATATATGAGGAAATGAAGAAGTATTTTGAGGAGAATGTAAAAATATCAAACTTCCCCTAAAATTTAGAGGCATTCTTCATTTGTTCAACGAAACCATATAATAATGAAAACTCTATACTTCTTGAGTGATTTCACACCAAAAATGCCAGGAAAATATCTAATTTGACAAAAATGAGGAAATGAAGAAAGAATTTTAAAAGAAAAGTAAAAATATCAAACTTCCCCTCAAATTTAAAAACATACTTCATTTGTTCAACGAAACCACATAATAATGAAAACTCTATACTTCTTGAGTGATTTGACACCAAACATGCCAGGAAAATATAAAATTTGACATAAATGAGGAAATGAAGAAAGAATTTTAAGAGAAATGTAAAAATATCAAACTTCCCCTCAAATTTAAAAACATACTTCATTTGTTCAACGAAACCACATAATAATGAAAACACTATACTTCTTGAGTGATTTGACACCAAACATGCCAGGAAAATATAAAATTTGACATAAATGAGGAAATGAAGAAAGTATTTTGAGGAGAATGTAAAAATATCAAACTTCCCCTCAAATTTAAAAACATACTTCATTTGTTCAACGAAACCACATAATAATGAAAACTCTATACTTCTTGAGTGATTTGACACCAAACATGCCAGGAAAATATCAAATTTGACAAAAATGAGGAAATGAAGAAAGTATTTTGAGGAGAATGTAAAAATATCAAACTTCCCCTAAAATTTAGAGGTATTCTTCATTTGTTTAACGAAAACATATAATAATGAAAACTCTATACTTCTTGAGTGATTTGACACCAAACATGCCAAGAAAAAATCTTATTTGAAAAAAATGAGGAAATAAAGAAAGAATTTTAAGAGAAAAGTAAAAATATCAAACTTCCCCTCAAATTTAAAAACATACTTCATTTGTTCAACGAAACCACATAATAATGAAAACTCTATACTTCTTGAGTGATTTGACACCAAACATGCCAGGAAAATATAAAATTTGACATAAATGAGGAAATGAAGAAAGAATTTTAAGAGAAATGTAAAAATATCAAACTTCCCCTCAAATTTAAAAACATACTTCATTTGTTTAACGAAACCACATAATAATGAAAACTCTATACTTCTTGAGTGATTTGACACCAAACATGCCAGGAAAATATCAAATTTGACATAAATGAGGAAATGAAGAAAGTATTTTGAGGAGAATGTAAAAATATCAAACTTCTCCTCAAATTTAAAAACATACTTCATTTGTTCAACGAAACCACATAATAATGAAAACTCTATACTTCTTGAGTGATTTGACACCAAACATGCCAGGAAAATATCAAATTTGACATATATGAGGAAATGAAGAAGTATTTTGAGGAGAATGTAAAAATATCAAACTTCCCCTAAAATTTAGAGGCATTCTTCATTTGTTCAACGAAACCATATAATAATGAAAACTCTATACTTCTTGAGTGATTTCACACCAAAAATGCCAGGAAAATATCTAATTTGACAAAAATGAGGAAATGAAGAAAGAATTTTAAGAGAAAAGTAAAAATATCAAACTTCCCCTCAAATTTAAAAACATACTTCATTTGTTCAACGAAACCACATAATAATGAAAACTCTATACTTCCTGAGTGATTTGACACCAAAAATGCCAGGAAAATATCAAATTTGACAAAAATGAGGAAACGAAGAAAGAATTTTAAGAGAAATGTAAAAATATCAAACTTCCCCTCAAATTTAAAAACATACTTCATTTGTTCAAGGAAACCACATAATAATGAAAACTCTATACTTCTTGAGTGATTTGACACCAAACATGCCAGGAAAATATCAAATTTGACAAAAATGAGGAAATGAAGAAAGTATTTTGAGGAGAATGTAAAAATATCAAACTTCCCCTCAAATTTAAAAACATACTTCATTTGTTCAACGAAACCACATAATAATGAAAACTCTATACTTCTTGAGTGATTTGACACCAAAAATGCCAGGAAAATATCAAATTTGACATAAATGAGGAAATGAAGAAAGTATTTTGAGGAGAATGTAAAAATATCAAACTTCCCCTAAAATTTAGAGGTATTCTTCATTTGTTCAACGAAAACATATAATAATGAAAACTCTATACTTCTTGAGTGATTTGACACCAAATATGCCAAGAAAAAATCTTATTTGACAAAAATGAGGAAATAAAGAAAGAATTTTAAGAGAAAAGTAAAAATATCAAACTTCCCCTCAAATTTAAAAACATACTTCATTTGTTCAACGAAACCACATAATAATGAAAACTCTATACTTCCTGAGTGATTTCACACCAAACATGCCAGGAAAATATCAAATTTGACATAAATGAGGAAATGAAGAAAGAATTTTAAGAGAAATGTAAAAATATCAAACTTCCCCTCAAATTTAAAAACATACTTCATTTGTTCAACGAAACCACATAATAATGAAACTCTATACTTCTTGAGTGATTTGACACCAAACATGCCAGGAAAATATAAAATTTGACATAAATGAGGAAATGAAGAAAGAATTTTAAGAGAAATGTAAAAATATCAAACTTCCCCTCAAATTTAAAAACATACTTCATTTGTTCAACGAAACCACATAATAATGAAAACTCTATACTTCTTGAGTGATTTGACACCAAACATGCCAGGAAAATATCAAATTTGACATAAATGAGGAAATGAAGAAGTATTTTGAGGAGAATGTAAAAATATCAAACTTCCCCTCAAATTTAAAAACATACTTCATTTGTTCAACGAAACCACATAATAATGAAAACTCTATACTTCTTGAGTGATTTGACACCAAACATGCCAGGAAAATATAAAATTTGACATAAATGAGGAAATGAAGAAAGAATTTTAAGAGAAATGTAAAAAAATCAAACTTCCCCTCAAATTTAAAAACATACTTCATTTGTTCAACGAAACCACATAATAATGAAAACTCTATACTTCTTGAGTGATTTGACACCAAACATGCCAGGAAAATATCAAATTTGACATAAATGAGGAAATGAAGAAAGTATTTTGAGGAGAATGTAAAAATATCAAACTTCTCCTCAAATTTAAAAACATACTTCATTTGTTCAACGAAACCACATAATAATGAAAACTCTATACTTCTTGAGTGATTTGACACCAAACATGCCAGGAAAATATCAAATTTGACATATATGAGGAAATGAAGAAGTATTTTGAGGAGAATGTAAAAATATCAAACTTCTCCTAAAATTTAGAGGCATTCTTCATTTGTTCAACGAAACCATATAATAATGAAAACTCTATACTTCTTGAGTGATTTGACACCAAACATGCCAGGAAAATATAAAATTTGACATAAATGAGGAAATGAAGAAAGAATTTTAAGAGAAATGTAAAAATATCAAACTTCCCCTCAAATTTAAAAACATACTTCATTTGTTCAACGAAACCACATAATAATGAAAACTCTATACTTCTTGAGTGATTTGACACCAAACATGCCAGGAAAATATCAAATTTGACATAAATGAGGAAATGAAGAAAGTATTTTGAGGAGAATGTAAAAATATCAAACTTCCCTCAAATTTAAAAACATACTTCATTTGTTCAACGAAACCACATAATAATGAAAACTCTATACGTCTTGAGTGATTTGACACCAAACATGCCAGGAAAATATAAAATTTGACATAAATGAGGAAATGAAGAAAGAATTTTAAGAGAAATGTAAAAATATCAAACTTCCCCCTCAAATTTAAAAACATACTTCATTTGTTCAACGAAACCACATAATAATGAAAACTCTATACTTCTTGAGTGATTTGACACAAACATGCCAGGAAAATATCAAATTTGACAAAAATGAGAAACGAAGAAAGAATTTTAAGAGAAATGTAAAAATATCAAACTTCCCCTCAAATTTAAAAACATACTTCATTTGTTCAACGAAACCACAAATAATAATGAAAACTCTATACTTCTTGAGTGATTTGACACCAAATATGCCAAGAAAAAATCTTATTTGACAAAAATGAGGAATAAAGAAAGAATTTTAAGAGAAAAGTAAAAATATCAAACTTCCCCTCAAATTTAAAACATACTTCATTTGTTCAACGAAACCACATAATAATGAAAACTCTATACTTCCTGAGTGATTTCACACCAAACATGCCAGGAAAATATCAAATTTGACATAAATGAGGAAATGAAGAAAGAATTTTAAGAGAAATGTAAAAATATCAAACTTCCCCTCAAATTTAAAAACATACTTCATTTGTTCAACGAAACCACATAATAATGAAACTCTATACTTCTTGAGTGATTTGACACCAACATGCCAGGAAAATATAAAATTTGACATAAATGAGGAAATGAAGAAGAATTTAAGAGAAATGTAAAAATATCAAACTTCCCCTCAATTTAAAAACATACTTCATTTGTTCAACGAAACCACATAATAATGAAAACTCTATACTTCTTGAGTGATTTGACACCAAACATGCCAGGAAAATATAAAATTTGACATAAATGAGGAAATGAAGAAAGAATTTTAAGAGAAATGTAAAAATATCAAACTTCCCCTCAAATTTAAAAACATACTTCATTTGTTCAACGAAACCACATAATAATGAAAACTCTATACTTCTTGAGTGATTTGACACCAAACATGCCAGGAAAATATCAAATTTGACATATATGAGGAAATGAAGAAGTATTTTGAGAGAATGTAAAAATATCAAACTTCCCCTAAAATTTAGAGGCATTCTTCATTTGTTCAACGAAACCATATAATAATGAAAACTCTATACTTCTTGAGTGATTTCACACCAAAAATGCCAGGAAAATATCTAATTTGACAAAAATGAGGAAATGAGAAAGAATTTTAAAAGAAAAGTAAAAATATCAACTTCCCTCAAATTAAAAACATACTTCCATTTGTTCAACGAAACCACATAATAATGAAAACTCTATACTTCTTGAGTGATTTGACACCAACATGCCAGGAAAATATAAAATTTGACATAAATGAGGAAATGAAGAAAGAATTTTAAGAGAAATGTAAAAATATCAAACTTCCCCTCAAATTAAAAACATACTTCATTTGTTCAACGAAACCACATAATAATGAAAACACTATACTTCTTGAGTGATTTGACACCAAACATGCCAGGAAAATATAAAATTTGACATAAATGAGGAAATGAAGAAAGTATTTTGAGGAGAATGTAAAAATATCAAACTTCCCCTCAAATTTAAAAAACATACTTCATTTGTTCAACGAAACCACATAATAATGAAAACTCTATACTTCTTGAGTGATTTGACACCAAACATGGCCAGGAAAATATCAAATTTGACAAAAATGAGGAAATGAAGAAAGTATTTTGAGGAGAATGTAAAAATATCAAACTTCCCCTAAAATTTAGAGGTATTCTTCATTTGTTTAACGAAAACATATAATAAATGAAAACTCTATACTTCTTGAGTGATTTGACACCAAACATGCCAAGAAAAAATCTTATTTGAAAAAAATGAGGAAATAAAGAAAGAATTTTAAGAGAAAAGTAAAAATATCAAACTTCCCCTCAAATTTAAAAAACATACTCATTTGTTCAACGAAACCACATAATAATGAAAACTCTATACTTCTTGAGTGATTTGACACCAAACATGCCAGGAAAATATAAAATTTGACATAAATGAGGAAATGAAGAAAGAATTTTAAGAGAAATGTAAAAATATCAAACTTCCCATCAATTTAAAAACATTACTTCATTTGTTAACGAAACCACATAATAATGAAAACTCTATACTTCTTGAGTGATTTGACACCAAACATGCCAGGAAAATATCAAATTTGACATAAATGAGGAAATGAAGAAAGTATTTTGAGGAGAATGTAAAAATATCAAACTTCTCCTCAAATTTAAAAACATACTTCATTTGTTCAACGAAACCACATAATAATGAAAACTCTATACTTCTTGAGTGATTTGACACCAAACATGCCAGGAAAATATCAAATTTGACATATATGAGGAAATGAAGAAGTATTTTGAGGAGAATGTAAAAATATCAAACTTCCCCTAAAATTTAGAGGCATTCTTCATTTGTTCAACGAAACCATATAATAATGAAAACTCTATACTTCTTGAGTGATTTCACACCAAAATGCCAGGAAAATATCTAATTTGACAAAATGAGGAATGAAGAAAGAATTTTAAGAGAAAAGTAAAAATATCAAACTTCCCTCAAATTTAAAAACATACTTCATTTGTTCAACGAAACCACATAATAATGGAAAACTCTATACTTCCTGAGTGATTTGACACCAAAAATGCCAGGAAAATATCAAATTTGACAAAAATGAGGAAACGAAGAAAGAATTTTAGAGAAATGTAAAAATATCAAACTTCCCCTCAAATTTAAAAACATACTTCATTTGGTTCAAGGAAACCACATAATAATGAAAACTCTATACTTCTTGAGTGATTTGACACCAAACATGCCAGGAAAATATCAAATTTGACAAAAATGAGGAAATGAAGAAAGTATTTTGAAAGTATTTTGAGGAGAATGTAAAAATATCAAACTTCCCCTCAAATTTAAAAACATACTTCATTTGTTCAACGAAACCACATAATAATGAAAACTCTATACTTCTTGAGTGATTTGACACCAAAAATGCCAGGAAAATATCAAATTTGACATAAATGAGGAAATGAAGAAAGTATTTTGAGGAGAATGTAAAAATATCAAACTTCCCCTAAAATTTAGAGGTATTCTTCATTTGTTCAACGAAAACATATAATAATGAAAACTCTATACTTCTTGAGTGATTTGACACCAAATATGCCAAGAAAAAATCTTATTTGACAAAAATGAGGAAATAAAGAAAGAATTTTAAGAGAAAAGTAAAAATATCAAACTTCCCCTCAAATTTAAAAACATACTTCATTTGTTCAACGAAACCACATAATAATGAAAACTCTATACTTCCTGAGTGATTTCACACCAAACATGCCAGGAAAATATCAAATTTGACATAAATGAGGAAATGAAGAAAGAATTTTAAGAGAAATGTAAAAATATCAAACTTCCCCTCAAATTTAAAAACATACTTCATTTGTTCAACGAAACCACATAATAATGAAACTCTATACTTCTTGAGTGATTTGACACCAAACATGCCAGGAAAATATAAAATTTGACATAAATGAGGAAATGAAGAAAGAATTTTAAGAGAAATGTAAAAATATCAAACTTCCCCTCAAATTTAAAAACATACTTCATTTGTTCAACGAAACCACATAATAATGAAAACTCTATACTTCTTGAGTGATTTGACACCAAACATGCCAGGAAAATATCAAATTTGACATAAATGAGGAAATGAAGAAGTATTTTGAGGAGAATGTAAAAATATCAAACTTCCCCTCAAATTTAAAAACATACTTCATTTGTTCAACGAAACCACATAATAATGAAAACTCTATACTTCTTGAGTGATTTGACACCAAACATGCCAGGAAAATATAAAATTTGACATAAATGAGGAAATGAAGAAAGAATTTTAAGAGAAATGTAAAAAAATCAAACTTCCCCTCAAATTTAAAAACATACTTCATTTGTTCAACGAAACCACATAATAATGAAAACTCTATACTTCTTGAGTGATTTGACACCAAACATGCCAGGAAAATATCAAATTTGACATAAATGAGGAAATGAAGAAAGTATTTTGAGGAGAATGTAAAAATATCAAACTTCTCCTCAAATTTAAAAACATACTTCATTTGTTCAACGAAACCACATAATAATGAAAACTCTATACTTCTTGAGTGATTTGACACCAAACATGCCAGGAAAATATCAAATTTGACATATATGAGGAAATGAAGAAGTATTTTGAGGAGAATGTAAAAATATCAAACTTCTCCTAAAATTTAGAGGCATTCTTCATTTGTTCAACGAAACCATATAATAATGAAAACTCTATACTTCTTGAGTGATTTGACACCAAACATGCCAGGAAAATATAAAATTTGACATAAATGAGGAAATGAAGAAAGAATTTTAAGAGAAATGTAAAAATATCAAACTTCCCCTCAAATTTAAAAACATACTTCATTTGTTCAACGAAACCACATAATAATGAAAACTCTATACTTCTTGAGTGATTTGACACCAAACATGCCAGGAAAATATCAAATTTGACATAAATGAGGAAATGAAGAAAGTATTTTGAGGAGAATGTAAAAATATCAAACTTCCCCTCAAATTTAAAAACATACTTCATTTGTTCAACGAAACCACATAATAATGAAAACTCTATACGTCTTGAGTGATTTGACACCAAACATGCCAGGAAAATATAAAATTTGACATAAATGAGGAAATGAAGAAAGAATTTTAAGAGAAATGTAAAAATATCAAACTTCCCCTCAAATTTAAAAACATACTTCATTTGTTCAACGAAACCACATAATAATGAAAACTCTATACTTCTTGAGTGATTTGACACCAAACATGCCAGGAAAATATCAAATTTGACAAAAATGAGGAAACGAAGAAAGAATTTTAAGAGAAATGTAAAAATATCAAACTTCCCCTCAAATTTAAAAACATACTTCATTTGTTCAACGAAACCACATAATAATGAAAACTCTATACTTCTTGAGTGATTTGACACCAAATATGCCAAGAAAAAATCTTATTTGACAAAAATGAGGAAATAAAGAAAGAATTTTAAGAGAAAAGTAAAAATATCAAACTTCCCCTCAAATTTAAAAACATACTTCATTTGTTCAACGAAACCACATAATAATGAAAACTCTATACTTCCTGAGTGATTTCACACCAAACATGCCAGGAAAATATCAAATTTGACATAAATGAGGAAATGAAGAAAGAATTTTAAGAGAAATGTAAAAATATCAAACTTCCCCTCAAATTTAAAAACATACTTCATTTGTTCAACGAAACCACATAATAATGAAACTCTATACTTCTTGAGTGATTTGACACCAAACATGCCAGGAAAATATAAAATTTGACATAAATGAGGAAATGAAGAAAGAATTTTAAGAGAAATGTAAAAATATCAAACTTCCCCTCAAATTTAAAAACATACTTCATTTGTTCAACGAAACCACATAATAATGAAAACTCTATACTTCTTGAGTGATTTGACACCAAACATGCCAGGAAAATATAAAATTTGACATAAATGAGGAAATGAAGAAAGAATTTTAAGAGAAATGTAAAAATATCAAACTTCCCCTCAAATTTAAAAACATACTTCATTTGTTCAACGAAACCACATAATAATGAAAACTCTATACTTCTTGAGTGATTTGACACCAAACATGCCAGGAAAATATCAAATTTGACATAAATGAGGAAATGAAGAAAGTATTTTGAGGAGAATGTAAAAATATCAAACTTCTCCTCAAATTTAAAAACATACTTCATTTGTTCAACGAAACCACATAATAATGAAAACTCTATACTTCTTGAGTGATTTGACACCAAACATGCCAGGAAAATATCAAATTTGACATATATGAGGAAATGAAGAAGTATTTTGAGGAGAATGTAAAAATATCAAACTTCCCCTAAAATTTAGAGGCATTCTTCATTTGTTCAACGAAACCATATAATAATGAAAACTCTATACTTCTTGAGTGATTTCACACCAAAAATGCCAGGAAAATATCTAATTTGACAAAAATGAGGAAATGAAGAAAGAATTTTAAGAGAAAAGTAAAAATATCAAACTTCCCCTCAAATTTAAAAACATACTTCATTTGTTCAACGAAACCACATAATAATGAAAACTCTATACTTCCTGAGTGATTTCACACCAAAAATGCCAGGAAAATATCAAATTTGACAAAAATGAGGAAATGAAGAAAGAATTTTAAGAGAAATGTAAAAATATCAAACTTCCCCTCAAATTTAAAAACATACTTCATTTGTTCAACGAAACCACATAATAATGAAAACTCTATACTTCCTGAGTGATTTCACACCAATAATGCCAGGAAAATATCAAATTTGACAAAAATGAGGAAATGAAGAAAGAATTTTAAGAGAAATGTAAAAATATCAAACTTCCCCTCAAATTTAAAAACATACTTCATTTGTTCAACGAAACCACATAATAATGAAAACTCTATACGTCTTGAGTGATTTGACACCAAACATGCCAGGAGAATATAAAATTTGACATAAATGAGGAAATGAAGAAAGAATTTTAAGAGAAATGTAAAAATATCAAACTTCCCCTCAAATTTAAAAACATACTTCATTTGTTCAACGAAACCACATAATAATGAAAACTCTATACTTCTTGAGTGATTTGACACCAAACATGCCAGGAAAATATCAAATTTGACATAAATGAGGAAATGAAGAAAGTATTTTGAGGAGAATGTAAAAATATCAAACTTCCCCTCAAATTTAAAAACATACTTCATTTGTTCAACGAAACCACATAATAATGAAAACTCTATACTTCTTGAGTGATTTGACACCAAACATGCCAGGAAAATATCAAATTTGACATAAATGAGGAAATGAAGAAGTATTTTGAGGAGAATGTAAAAATATCAAACTTCCCCTAAAATTTAGAGGCATTCTTCATTTGTTCAACGAAACCATATAATAATGAAAACTCTATACTTCTTGAGTGATTTGACACCAAACATGCCAGGAAAATATAAAATTTGACATAAATGAGGAAATGAAGAAAGAATTTTAAGAGAAATGTAAAAATATCAAACTTCCCCTCAAATTTAAAAACATACTTCATTTGTTCAACGAAACCACATAATAATGAAAACTCTATAATTCTTGAGTGATTTGACACCAAACATGCCAGGAAAATATCAAATTTGACAAAAATGAGGAAATGAAGAAAGTATTTTGAGGAGAATGTAAAAATATCAAACTTCCCCTAAAATTTAGAGGTATTCTTCATTTGTTTAACGAAAACATATAATAATGAAAACTCTATACTTCTTGAGTGATTTGACACCAAACATGCCAAGAAAAAATCTTATTTGACAAAAATGAGGAAATAAAGAAAGAATTTTAAGAGAAAAGTAAAAATATCAAACTTCCCCTCAAATTTAAAAACATACTTCATTTGTTCAACGAAACCACATAATAATGAAAACTCTATATTTCTTGAGTGATTTGACATCAAACATGCCAGGAAAATATCAAATTTGACATAAATGAGGAAATGAAGAAGTATTTTGAGGAGAATGTAAAAATATCAAACTTCCCCTCAAATTTAAAAACATATTTCATTTGTTCAACGAAACCACATAATAATGAAAACTCTATACTTCTTGAGTGATTTGACACCAAACATGCCAGGAAAATATAAAATTTGACATAAATGAGGAAATGAAGAAAGAATTTTAAGAGAAATGTAAAAATATCAAACTTCCCCTCAAATTTAAAAACATACTTCATTTGTTCAACGAAACCACATAATAATGAAAACTCTATACTTCTTGAGTGATTTGACACCAAACATGCCAGGAAAATATCAAATTTGACATAAATGAGGAAATGAAGAAAGTATTTTGAGGAGAATGTAAAAATATCAAACTTCTCCTCAAATTTAAAAAAAAACTTCATTTGTTCAACGAAACCACATAATAATGAAAACTCTATACTTCTTGAGTGATTTGACACCAAACATGCCAGGAAAATATCAAATTTGACATATATGAGGAAATGAAGAAGTATTTTGAGGAGAATGTAAAAATATCAAACTTCCCCTCAAATTTAAAAACATACTTCATTTGTTCAACGAAACCACATAATAATGAAAACTCTATACTTCCTGAGTGATTTCACACCAAAAATGCCAGGAAAATATCAAATTTGACAAAAATGAGGAAATGAAGAAAGAATTTTAAGAGAAATGTAAAAATATCAAACTTCCCCTCAAATTTAAAAACATACTTCATTTGTTCAACGAAACCACATAATAATGAAAACTCTATACTTCTTGAGTGATTTGACACCAAACATGCCAGGAAAATATCAAATTTGACATAAATGAGGAAATGAAGAAAGTATTTTGAGGAGAATGTAAAAATATCAAACTTCCCCTCAAATTTAAAAACATACTTCATTTGTTCAACGAAACCACATAATAATGAAAACTCTATACTTCTTGAGTGATTTGACACCAAACATGCCAGGAAAATATCAAATTTGACATAAATGAGGAAATGAAGAAGTATTTTGAGGAGAATGTAAAAATATCAAACTTCCCCTAAAATTTAGAGGCATTCTTCATTTGTTCAACGAAACCATATAATAATGAAAACTCTATACTTCTTGAGTGATTTGACACCAAACATGCCAGGAAAATATAAAATTTGACATAAATGAGGAAATGAAGAAAGAATTTTAAGAGAAATGTAAAAATATCAAACTTCCCCTCAAATTTAAAAACATACTTCATTTGTTCAACGAAACCACATAATAATGAAAACTCTATAATTCTTGAGTGATTTGACACCAAACATGCCAGGAAAATATCAAATTTGACAAAAATGAGGAAATGAAGAAAGTATTTTGAGGAGAATGTAAAAATATCAAACTTCCCCTAAAATTTAGAGGTATTCTTCATTTGTTTAACGAAAACATATAATAATGAAAACTCTATACTTCTTGAGTGATTTGACACCAAACATGCCAAGAAAAAATCTTATTTGACAAAAATGAGGAAATAAAGAAAGAATTTTAAGAGAAAAGTAAAAATATCAAACTTCCCCTCAAATTTAAAAACATACTTCATTTGTTCAACGAAACCACATAATAATGAAAACTCTATATTTCTTGAGTGATTTGACATCAAACATGCCAGGAAAATATCAAATTTGACATAAATGAGGAAATGAAGAAGTATTTTGAGGAGAATGTAAAAATATCAAACTTCCCCTCAAATTTAAAAACATATTTCATTTGTTCAACGAAACCACATAATAATGAAAACTCTATACTTCTTGAGTGATTTGACACCAAACATGCCAGGAAAATATAAAATTTGACATAAATGAGGAAATGAAGAAAGAATTTTAAGAGAAATGTAAAAATATCAAACTTCCCCTCAAATTTAAAAACATACTTCATTTGTTCAACGAAACCACATAATAATGAAAACTCTATACTTCTTGAGTGATTTGACACCAAACATGCCAGGAAAATATCAAATTTGACATAAATGAGGAAATGAAGAAAGTATTTTGAGGAGAATGTAAAAATATCAAACTTCTCCTCAAATTTAAAAAAAAACTTCATTTGTTCAACGAAACCACATAATAATGAAAACTCTATACTTCTTGAGTGATTTGACACCAAACATGCCAGGAAAATATCAAATTTGACATATATGAGGAAATGAAGAAGTATTTTGAGGAGAATGTAAAAATATCAAACTTCCCCTCAAATTTAAAAACATACTTCATTTGTTCAACGAAACCACATAATAATGAAAACTCTATACTTCCTGAGTGATTTCACACCAAAAATGCCAGGAAAATATCAAATTTGACAAAAATGAGGAAATGAAGAAAGAATTTTAAGAGAAATGTAAAAATATCAAACTTCCCCTCAAATTTAAAAACATAGTTCATTTGTTCAACGAAACCACATAATAATGAAAACTCTATACTTCTTGAGTGATTTCACACCAAAAATGCCAGGAAAATATCAAATTTGACAAAAATGAGGAAATGAAGAAAGAATTTTAAGAGAAATGTAAAAATATCAAACTACCCCTCAAATTTAAAAACATACTTCATTTGTTCCACGAAACCACAAAATAATGAAAACTCTATACTTCTTGAGTGATTTCACACCAAACATGCCAAGAAAAAATCTTATTTGACAAAAATGAGGAAATGAAGAAAGAATTTTAAGAGAAATGTAAAAATATCAAACTTCCCCTCAAATTTAAAAACATACTTCATTTGTTCAACGAAACCACATAATAATGAAAACTCTATACTTCTTGAGTGATTTGACACCAAACATGCCAGGAAAATATCAAATTTGACATAAATGAGGAAATGAAGAAAGTATTTTGAGGAGAATGTAAAAATATCAAACTTCTCCTCAAATTTAAAAAAAAACTTCATTTGTTCAACGAAACCACATAATAATGAAAACTCTATACTTCTTGAGTGATTTGACACCAAACATGCCAGGAAAATATCAAATTTGACATATATGAGGAAATGAAGAAGTATTTTGAGGAGAATGTAAAAATATCAAACTTCCCCTCAAATTTAAAAACATACTTCATTTGTTCAACGAAACCACATAATAATGAAAACTCTATACTTCTTGAGTGATTTGACACCAAACATGCCAGGAAAATATCAAATTTGACATAAATGAGGAAATGAAGAAAGTATTTTGAGGAGAATGTAAAAATATCAAACTTCCCCTCAAATTTAAAAACATACTTCATTTGTTCAACGAAACCACATAATAATGAAAACTCTATACTTCTTGAGTGATTTGACACCAAACATGCCAGGAAAATATCAAATTTGACATAAATGAGGAAATGAAGAAGTATTTTGAGGAGAATGTAAAAATATCAAACTTCCCCTAAAATTTAGAGGCATTCTTCATTTGTTCAACGAAACCATATAATAATGAAAACTCTATACTTCTTGAGTGATTTGACACCAAACATGCCAGGAAAATATCAAATTTGACATAAATGAGGAAATGAAGAAAGAATTTTAAGAGAAATGTAAAAATATCAAACTTCCCCTCAAATTTAAAAACATACTTCATTTGTTCAACGAAACCACATAATAATGAAAACTCTATAATTCTTGAGTGATTTGACACCAAACATGCCAGGAAAATATCAAATTTGACAAAAATGAGGAAATGAAGAAAGTATTTTGAGGAGAATGTAAAAATATCAAACTTCCCCTAAAATTTAGAGGTATTCTTCATTTGTTTAACGAAAACATATAATAATGAAAACTCTATACTTCTTGAGTGATTTGACACCAAACATGCCAAGAAAAAATCTTATTTGACAAAAATGAGGAAATAAAGAAAGAATTTTAAGAGAAAAGTAAAAATATCAAACTTCCCCTCAAATTTAAAAACATACTTCATTTGTTCAACGAAACCACATAATAATGAAAACTCTATATTTCTTGAGTGATTTGACATCAAACATGCCAGGAAAATATCAAATTTGACATAAATGAGGAAATGAAGAAAGAATTTTAAGAGAAATGTAAAAATATCAAACTTCCCCTCAAATTTAAAAACATACTTCATTTGTTCAACGAAACCACATAATAATGAAAACTCTATACTTCTTGAGTGATTTGACACCAAACATGCCAGGAAAATATAAAATTTGACATAAATGAGGAAATGAAGAAAGAATTTTAAGAGAAATGTAAAAATATCAAACTTCCCCTCAAATTTAAAAACATACTTCATTTGTTCAACGAAACCACATAATAATGAAAACTCTATACTTCTTGAGTGATTTGACACCAAACATGCCAGGAAAATATCAAATTTGACATAAATGAGGAAATGAAGAAAGTATTTTGAGGAGAATGTAAAAATATCAAACTTCTCCTCAAATTTAAAAAAAAACTTCATTTGTTCAACGAAACCACATAATAATGAAAACTCTATACTTCTTGAGTGATTTGACACCAAACATGCCAGGAAAATATCAAATTTGACATATATGAGGAAATGAAGAAGTATTTTGAGGAGAATGTAAAAATATCAAACTTCCCCTCAAATTTAAAAACATACTTCATTTGTTCAACGAAACCACATAATAATGAAAACTCTATACTTCCTGAGTGATTTCACACCAAAAATGCCAGGAAAATATCAAATTTGACAAAAATGAGGAAATGAAGAAAGAATTTTAAGAGAAATGTAAAAATATCAAACTTCCCCTCAAATTTAAAAACATAGTTCATTTGTTCAACGAAACCACATAATAATGAAAACTCTATACTTCTTGAGTGATTTCACACCAAAAATGCCAGGAAAATATCAAATTTGACAAAAATGAGGAAATGAAGAAAGAATTTTAAGAGAAATGTAAAAATATCAAACTACCCCTCAAATTTAAAAACATACTTCATTTGTTCCACGAAACCACAAAATAATGAAAACTCTATACTTCTTGAGTGATTTCACACCAAACATGCCAAGAAAAAATCTTATTTGACAAAAATGAGGAAATGAAGAAAGAATTTTAAGAGAAAAGTAAAAATATCAAACTTCCCCTCAAATTTAAAAACATACTTCATTTGTTCAACGAAACCACATAATAATGAAAACTCTATACTTCTTGAGTGATTTGACACCAAACATGCCAGGAAAATATAAAATTTGACATAAATGAGGAAATGAAGAAAGAATTTTAAGAGAAATGTAAAAATATCAAACTTCCCCTCAAATTTAAAAACATACTTCATTTGTTCAACGAAACCACATAATAATGAAAACTCTATACTTCTTGAGTGATTTGACACCAAACATGCCAGGAAAATATCAAATTTGACATAAATGAGGAAATGAAGAAAGTATTTTGAGGAGAATGTAAAAATATCAAACTTCCCCTAAAATTTAGAGGCATTCTTCAATTGTTCAACGAAACCACATAATAATGAAAACTCTATACTTCTTGAGTGATTTCATACCAAAAATGCCAGGAAAATATCTAATTTGACAAAAATGAGGAAATGAAGAAAGAATTTTAAGAGAAATGTAAAAATATCAAACTACCCCTCAAATTTGAAATCATACTTCATTTGTTCCACGAAACCACAAAATAATGAAAACTCTATACTTCTTGAGTGATTTCACACCAAACATGCCAAGAAAAAATCTTATTTGACAAAAATGAGGAAATGAAGAAAGAATTTTAAGAGAAATGTAAAAATATCAAACTTCCCCTCAAATTTAAAAACATACTTCATTTGTTCAACGAAACCACATAATAATGAAAACTCTATACTTCTTGAGTGATTTGACACCAAACATGCCAAGAAAAAATCTTATTTGACAAAAATGAGGAAATGAAGAAAGAATTTTAAGAGAAATGTAAAAATATAAAACTTCCCCTCAAATTTAAAAACATACTTCATTTGTTCAACGAAACCACATAATAATGAAAATTCTATACTTCCTGAGTGATTTCACACCAAAAATGCCAGGAAAATATCAAATTTGACAAAAATGAGGAATGAAGAAAGAATTTTAAGAGAAATGTAAAAATATCAAACTTCCCCTCAAATTTAAAAACATACTTCATTTGTTCAACGAAACCACATAATAATGAAAACTCTATACTTCTTGAGTGATTTCACACCAAAAATGCCAGGAAAATATCAAATTTGACAAAAATGAGGAAATGAAGAAAGAATTTTAAGAGAAAAGTAAAAATATCAAACTTCCCCTCAAATTTAAAAACATACTTCATTTGTTCAACGAAACCACATAATAATGAAAACTCTATACTTCCTGAGTGATTTCACACCAATAATGCCAGGAAAATATCAAATTTGACAAAAATGAGGAAACGAAGAAAGAATTTTAAGAGAAATGTAAAAATATCAAACTTCCCCTCAAATTTAAAAACATACTTCATTTGTTCAACGAAACCACATAATAATGAAAACTCTATACTTCTTGAGTGATTTGACACCAAACATGCCAGGAAAATATAAAATTTGACATAAATGAGGAAATGAAGAAAGAATTTTAAGAGAAATGTAAAAATATCAAACTTCCCCTCAAATTTAAAAACATACTTCATTTGTTCAACGAAACCACATAATAATGAAAACTCTATACTTCTTGAGTGATTTGACACCAAACATGCCAGGAAAATATCAAATTTGACATATATGAGGAAATGAAGAAGTATTTTGAGGAGAATGTAAAAATATAAAACTTCCCCTAAAATTTAGAGGCATTCTTCATTTGTTCAACGAAACCATATAATAATGAAAACTCTATACTTCTTGAGTGATTTCACACCAAAAATGCCAGGAAAATATCTAATTTGACAAAAATGAGGAAATGAAGAAAGAATTTTAAGAGAAATGTAAAAATATCAAACTTCCCCTCAAATTTAAAAACATACTTCATTTGTTCAACGAAACCACATAATAATGAAAACTCTATACTTCTTGAGTGATTTGACACCAAACATGCCAGGAAAATATCAAATTTGACATAAATGAGGAAATGAAGAAAGTATTTTGAGGAGAATGTAAAAATATCAAACTTCCCCTCAAATTTAAAAACATAGTTCATTTGTTCAACGAAACCACATAATAATGAAAACTCTATACTTCTTGAGTGATTTCACACCAAAAATGCCAGGAAAATATCAAATTTGACAAAAATGAGGAAATGAAGAAAGAATTTTAAGAGAAATGTAAAAATATCAAACTACCCCTCAAATTTAAAAACATACTTCATTTGTTCCACGAAACCACAAAATAATGAAAACTCTATACTTCTTGAGTGATTTCACACCAAACATGCCAAGAAAAAATCTTATTTGACAAAAATGAGGAAATGAAGAAAGAATTTTAAGAGAAAAGTAAAAATATCAAACTTCCCCTCAAATTTAAAAACATACTTCATTTGTTCAACGAAACCACATAATAATGAAAACTCTATACTTCTTGAGTGATTTCACACCAAAAATGCCAGGAAAATATCAAATTTGACAAAAATGAGGAAATGAAGAAAGTATTTTGAGGAGAATGTAAAAATATCAAACTTCCCCTCAAATTTAAAAACATACTTCATTTGTTCAACGAAACCACATAATAATGAAAACTCTATACGTCTTGAGTGATTTGACACCAAACATGCCAGGAAAATATAAAATTTGACATAAATGAGGAAATGAAGAAAGAATTTTAAGAGAAATGTAAAAATATCAAACTTCCCCTCAAATTTAAAAACATACTTCATTTGTTCAACGAAACCACATAATAATGAAAACTCTATACTTCTTGAGTGATTTGACACCAAACATGCCAGGAAAATATCAAATTTGACAAAAATGAGGAAATGAAGAAAGTATTTTGAGGAGAATGTAAAAATATCAAACTTCCCCTAAAATTTAGAGGTATTCTTCATTTGTTTAACGAAAACATATAATAATGAAAACTCTATACTTCTTGAGTGATTTGACACCAAACATGCCAAGAAAAAATCTTATTTGACAAAAATGAGGAAATAAAGAAAGAATTTTAAGAGAAAAGTAAAAATATCAAACTTCCCCTCAAATTTAAAAACATACTTCATTTGTTCAACGAAACCACATAATAATGAAAACTCTATATTTCTTGAGTGATTTGACATCAAACATGCCAGGAAAATATCAAATTTGACATAAATGAGGAAATGAAGAAAGAATTTTAAGAGAAATGTAAAAATATCAAACTTCCCCTCAAATTTAAAAACATACTTCATTTGTTCAACGAAACCACATAATAATGAAAACTCTATACTTCTTGAGTGATTTGACACCAAACATGCCAGGAAAATATAAAATTTGACATAAATGAGGAAATGAAGAAAGAATTTTAAGAGAAATGTAAAAATATCAAACTTCCCCTCAAATTTAAAAACATACTTCATTTGTTCAACGAAACCACATAATAATGAAAACTCTATACTTCCTGAGTGATTTCACACCAAAAATGCCAGGAAAATATCAAATTTGACAAAAATGAGGAAATGAAGAAAGAATTTTAAGAGAAATGTAAAAATATCAAACTTCCCCTCAAATTTAAAAACATAGTTCATTTGTTCAACGAAACCACATAATAATGAAAACTCTATACTTCTTGAGTGATTTCACACCAAAAATGCCAGGAAAATATCAAATTTGACAAAAATGAGGAAATGAAGAAAGAATTTTAAGAGAAATGTAAAAATATCAAACTACCCCTCAAATTTAAAAACATACTTCATTTGTTCCACGAAACCACAAAATAATGAAAACTCTATACTTCTTGAGTGATTTCACACCAAACATGCCAAGAAAAAATCTTATTTGACAAAAATGAGGAAATGAAGAAAGAATTTTAAGAGAAAAGTAAAAATATCAAACTTCCCCTCAAATTTAAAAACATACTTCATTTGTTCAACGAAACCACATAATAATGAAAACTCTATACTTCTTGAGTGATTTGACACCAAACATGCCAGGAAAATATAAAATTTGACATAAATGAGGAAATGAAGAAAGAATTTTAAGAGAAATGTAAAAATATCAAACTTCCCCTCAAATTTAAAAACATACTTCATTTGTTCAACGAAACCACATAATAATGAAAACTCTATACTTCTTGAGTGATTTGACACCAAACATGCCAGGAAAATATCAAATTTGACATAAATGAGGAAATGAAGAAAGTATTTTGAGGAGAATGTAAAAATATCAAACTTCCCCTAAAATTTAGAGGCATTCTTCAATTGTTCAACGAAACCACATAATAATGAAAACTCTATACTTCTTGAGTGATTTCATACCAAAAATGCCAGGAAAATATCTAATTTGACAAAAATGAGGAAATGAAGAAAGAATTTTAAGAGAAATGTAAAAATATCAAACTACCCCTCAAATTTGAAATCATACTTCATTTGTTCCACGAAACCACAAAATAATGAAAACTCTATACTTCTTGAGTGATTTCACACCAAACATGCCAAGAAAAAATCTTATTTGACAAAAATGAGGAAATGAAGAAAGAATTTTAAGAGAAATGTAAAAATATCAAACTTCCCCTCAAATTTAAAAACATACTTCATTTGTTCAACGAAACCACATAATAATGAAAACTCTATACTTCTTGAGTGATTTGACACCAAACATGCCAAGAAAAAATCTTATTTGACAAAAATGAGGAAATGAAGAAAGAATTTTAAGAGAAATGTAAAAATATAAAACTTCCCCTCAAATTTAAAAACATACTTCATTTGTTCAACGAAACCACATAATAATGAAAATTCTATACTTCCTGAGTGATTTCACACCAAAAATGCCAGGAAAATATCAAATTTGACAAAAATGAGGAATGAAGAAAGAATTTTAAGAGAAATGTAAAAATATCAAACTTCCCCTCAAATTTAAAAACATACTTCATTTGTTCAACGAAACCACATAATAATGAAAACTCTATACTTCTTGAGTGATTTCACACCAAAAATGCCAGGAAAATATCAAATTTGACAAAAATGAGGAAATGAAGAAAGAATTTTAAGAGAAAAGTAAAAATATCAAACTTCCCCTCAAATTTAAAAACATACTTCATTTGTTCAACGAAACCACATAATAATGAAAACTCTATACTTCCTGAGTGATTTCACACCAATAATGCCAGGAAAATATCAAATTTGACAAAAATGAGGAAACGAAGAAAGAATTTTAAGAGAAATGTAAAAATATCAAACTTCCCCTCAAATTTAAAAACATACTTCATTTGTTCAACGAAACCACATAATAATGAAAACTCTATACTTCTTGAGTGATTTGACACCAAACATGCCAGGAAAATATAAAATTTGACATAAATGAGGAAATGAAGAAAGAATTTTAAGAGAAATGTAAAAATATCAAACTTCCCCTCAAATTTAAAAACATACTTCATTTGTTCAACGAAACCACATAATAATGAAAACTCTATACTTCTTGAGTGATTTGACACCAAACATGCCAGGAAAATATCAAATTTGACATATATGAGGAAATGAAGAAGTATTTTGAGGAGAATGTAAAAATATAAAACTTCCCCTAAAATTTAGAGGCATTCTTCATTTGTTCAACGAAACCATATAATAATGAAAACTCTATACTTCTTGAGTGATTTCACACCAAAAATGCCAGGAAAATATCTAATTTGACAAAAATGAGGAAATGAAGAAAGAATTTTAAGAGAAATGTAAAAATATCAAACTTCCCCTCAAATTTAAAAACATACTTCATTTGTTCAACGAAACCACATAATAATGAAAACTCTATACTTCTTGAGTGATTTGACACCAAACATGCCAGGAAAATATCAAATTTGACATAAATGAGGAAATGAAGAAAGTATTTTGAGGAGAATGTAAAAATATCAAACTTCCCCTCAAATTTAAAAACATAGTTCATTTGTTCAACGAAACCACATAATAATGAAAACTCTATACTTCTTGAGTGATTTCACACCAAAAATGCCAGGAAAATATCAAATTTGACAAAAATGAGGAAATGAAGAAAGAATTTTAAGAGAAATGTAAAAATATCAAACTACCCCTCAAATTTAAAAACATACTTCATTTGTTCCACGAAACCACAAAATAATGAAAACTCTATACTTCTTGAGTGATTTCACACCAAACATGCCAAGAAAAAATCTTATTTGACAAAAATGAGGAAATGAAGAAAGAATTTTAAGAGAAAAGTAAAAATATCAAACTTCCCCTCAAATTTAAAAACATACTTCATTTGTTCAACGAAACCACATAATAATGAAAACTCTATACTTCTTGAGTGATTTCACACCAAAAATGCCAGGAAAATATCAAATTTGACAAAATGAGGAAATGAAGAAAGTATTTTGAGGAGAATGTAAAAATATCAAACTTCCCCTCAAATTTAAAAACATACTTCATTTGTTCAACGAAACCACATAATAATGAAAACTCTATACGTCTTGAGTGATTTGACACCAAACATGCCAGGAAAATATAAAATTTGACATAAATGAGGAAATGAAGAAAGAATTTTAAGAGAAATGTAAAAATATCAAACTTCCCCTCAAATTTAAAAACATACTTCATTTGTTCAACGAAACCACATAATAATGAAAACTCTATACTTCTTGAGTGATTTGACACCAAACATGCCAGGAAAATATCAAATTTGACAAAAATGAGGAAATGAAGAAAGTATTTTGAGGAGAATGTAAAAATATCAAACTTCCCCTAAAATTTAGAGGTATTCTTCATTTGTTTAACGAAAACATATAATAATGAAAACTCTATACTTCTTGAGTGATTTGACACCAAACATGCCAAGAAAAAATCTTATTTGACAAAAATGAGGAAATAAAGAAAGAATTTTAAGAGAAAAGTAAAAATATCAAACTTCCCCTCAAATTTAAAAACATACTTCATTTGTTCAACGAAACCACATAATAATGAAAACTCTATATTTCTTGAGTGATTTGACATCAAACATGCCAGGAAAATATCAAATTTGACATAAATGAGGAAATGAAGAAAGAATTTTAAGAGAAATGTAAAAATATCAAACTTCCCCTCAAATTTAAAAACATACTTCATTTGTTCAACGAAACCACATAATAATGAAAACTCTATACTTCTTGAGTGATTTGACACCAAACATGCCAGGAAAATATAAAATTTGACATAAATGAGGAAATGAAGAAAGAATTTTAAGAGAAATGTAAAAATATCAAACTTCCCCTCAAATTTAAAAACATACTTCATTTGTTCAACGAAACCACATAATAATGAAAACTCTATACTTCTTGAGTGATTTGACACCAAACATGCCAGGAAAATATCAAATTTGACATAAATGAGGAAATGAAGAAAGTATTTTGAGGAGAATGTAAAAATATCAAACTTCTCCTCAAATTTAAAAAAAAACTTCATTTGTTCAACGAAACCACATAATAATGAAAACTCTATACTTCTTGAGTGATTTGACACCAAACATGCCAGGAAAATATCAAATTTGACATATATGAGGAAATGAAGAAGTATTTTGAGGAGAATGTAAAAATATCAAACTTCCCCTCAAATTTAAAAACATACTTCATTTGTTCAACGAAACCACATAATAATGAAAACTCTATACTTCCTGAGTGATTTCACACCAAAAATGCCAGGAAAATATCAAATTTGACAAAAATGAGGAAATGAAGAAAGAATTTTAAGAGAAATGTAAAAATATCAAACTTCCCCTCAAATTTAAAAACATAGTTCATTTGTTCAACGAAACCACATAATAATGAAAACTCTATACTTCTTGAGTGATTTCACACCAAAAATGCCAGGAAAATATCAAATTTGACAAAAATGAGGAAATGAAGAAAGAATTTTAAGAGAAATGTAAAAATATCAAACTACCCCTCAAATTTAAAAACATACTTCATTTGTTCCACGAAACCACAAAATAATGAAAACTCTATACTTCTTGAGTGATTTCACACCAAACATGCCAAGAAAAAATCTTATTTGACAAAAATGAGGAAATGAAGAAAGAATTTTAAGAGAAAAGTAAAAATATCAAACTTCCCCTCAAATTTAAAAACATACTTCATTTGTTCAACGAAACCACATAATAATGAAAACTCTATACTTCTTGAGTGATTTGACACCAAACATGCCAGGAAAATATAAAATTTGACATAAATGAGGAAATGAAGAAAGAATTTTAAGAGAAATGTAAAAATATCAAACTTCCCCTCAAATTTAAAAACATACTTCATTTGTTCAACGAAACCACATAATAATGAAAACTCTATACTTCTTGAGTGATTTGACACCAAACATGCCAGGAAAATATCAAATTTGACATAAATGAGGAAATGAAGAAAGTATTTTGAGGAGAATGTAAAAATATCAAACTTCTCCTCAAATTTAAAAAAAAACTTCATTTGTTCAACGAAACCACATAATAATGAAAACTCTATACTTCTTGAGTGATTTGACACCAAACATGCCAGGAAAATATCAAATTTGACATATATGAGGAAATGAAGAAGTATTTTGAGGAGAATGTAAAAATATCAAACTTCCCCTCAAATTTAAAAACATACTTCATTTGTTCAACGAAACCACATAATAATGAAAACTCTATACTTCCTGAGTGATTTCACACCAAAAATGCCAGGAAAATATCAAATTTGACAAAAATGAGGAAATGAAGAAAGAATTTTAAGAGAAATGTAAAAATATCAAACTTCCCCTCAAATTTAAAAACATAGTTCATTTGTTCAACGAAACCACATAATAATGAAAACTCTATACTTCTTGAGTGATTTCACACCAAAAATGCCAGGAAAATATCAAATTTGACAAAAATGAGGAAATGAAGAAAGAATTTTAAGAGAAATGTAAAAATATCAAACTACCCCTCAAATTTAAAAACATACTTCATTTGTTCCACGAAACCACAAAATAATGAAAACTCTATACTTCTTGAGTGATTTCACACCAAACATGCCAAGAAAAAATCTTATTTGACAAAAATGAGGAAATGAAGAAAGAATTTTAAGAGAAAAGTAAAAATATCAAACTTCCCCTCAAATTTAAAAACATACTTCATTTGTTCAACGAAACCACATAATAATGAAAACTCTATACTTCTTGAGTGATTTGACACCAAACATGCCAGGAAAATATAAAATTTGACATAAATGAGGAAATGAAGAAAGAATTTTAAGAGAAATGTAAAAATATCAAACTTCCCCTCAAATTTAAAAACATACTTCATTTGTTCAACGAAACCACATAATAATGAAAACTCTATACTTCTTGAGTGATTTGACACCAAACATGCCAGGAAAATATCAAATTTGACATAAATGAGGAAATGAAGAAAGTATTTTGAGGAGAATGTAAAAATATCAAACTTCCCCTAAAATTTAGAGGCATTCTTCAATTGTTCAACGAAACCACATAATAATGAAAACTCTATACTTCTTGAGTGATTTCATACCAAAAATGCCAGGAAAATATCTAATTTGACAAAAATGAGGAAATGAAGAAAGAATTTTAAGAGAAATGTAAAAATATCAAACTACCCCTCAAATTTGAAATCATACTTCATTTGTTCCACGAAACCACAAAATAATGAAAACTCTATACTTCTTGAGTGATTTCACACCAAACATGCCAAGAAAAAATCTTATTTGACAAAAATGAGGAAATGAAGAAAGAATTTTAAGAGAAATGTAAAAATATCAAACTTCCCCTCAAATTTAAAAACATACTTCATTTGTTCAACGAAACCACATAATAATGAAAACTCTATACTTCTTGAGTGATTTGACACCAAACATGCCAAGAAAAAATCTTATTTGACAAAAATGAGGAAATGAAGAAAGAATTTTAAGAGAAATGTAAAAATATAAAACTTCCCCTCAAATTTAAAAACATACTTCATTTGTTCAACGAAACCACATAATAATGAAAATTCTATACTTCCTGAGTGATTTCACACCAAAAATGCCAGGAAAATATCAAATTTGACAAAAATGAGGAATGAAGAAAGAATTTTAAGAGAAATGTAAAAATATCAAACTTCCCCTCAAATTTAAAAACATACTTCATTTGTTCAACGAAACCACATAATAATGAAAACTCTATACTTCTTGAGTGATTTCACACCAAAAATGCCAGGAAAATATCAAATTTGACAAAAATGAGGAAATGAAGAAAGAATTTTAAGAGAAAAGTAAAAATATCAAACTTCCCCTCAAATTTAAAAACATACTTCATTTGTTCAACGAAACCACATAATAATGAAAACTCTATACTTCCTGAGTGATTTCACACCAATAATGCCAGGAAAATATCAAATTTGACAAAAATGAGGAAACGAAGAAAGAATTTTAAGAGAAATGTAAAAATATCAAACTTCCCCTCAAATTTAAAAACATACTTCATTTGTTCAACGAAACCACATAATAATGAAAACTCTATACTTCTTGAGTGATTTGACACCAAACATGCCAGGAAAATATAAAATTTGACAAAAATGAGGAAATGAAGAAAGAATTTTAAGAGAAATGTAAAAATATCAAACTTCCCCTCAAATTTAAAAACATACTTCATTTGTTCAACGAAACCACATAATAATGAAAACTCTATACTTCTTGAGTGATTTGACACCAAACATGCCAAGAAAAAATCTTATTTGACAAAAATGAGGAAATGAAGAAAGAATTTTAAGAGAAATGTAAAAATATAAAACTTCCCCTCAAATTTAAAAACATACTTCATTTGTTCAACGAAACCACATAATAATGAAAATTCTATACTTCCTGAGTGATTTCACACCAAAAATGCCAGGAAAATATCAAATTTGACAAAAATGAGGAATGAAGAAAGAATTTTAAGAGAAATGTAAAAATATCAAACTTCCCCTCAAATTTAAAAACATACTTCATTTGTTCAACGAAACCACATAATAATGAAAACTCTATACTTCTTGAGTGATTTCACACCAAAAATGCCAGGAAAATATCAAATTTGACAAAAATGAGGAAATGAAGAAAGAATTTTAAGAGAAAAGTAAAAATATCAAACTTCCCCTCAAATTTAAAAACATACTTCATTTGTTCAACGAAACCACATAATAATGAAAACTCTATACTTCCTGAGTGATTTCACACCAATAATGCCAGGAAAATATCAAATTTGACAAAAATGAGGAAACGAAGAAAGAATTTTAAGAGAAATGTAAAAATATCAAACTTCCCCTCAAATTTAAAAACATACTTCATTTGTTCAACGAAACCACATAATAATGAAAACTCTATACTTCTTGAGTGATTTGACACCAAACATGCCAGGAAAATATAAAATTTGACATAAATGAGGAAATGAAGAAAGAATTTTAAGAGAAATGTAAAAATATCAAACTTCCCCTCAAATTTAAAAACATACTTCATTTGTTCAACGAAACCACATAATAATGAAAACTCTATACTTCTTGAGTGATTTGACACCAAACATGCCAGGAAAATATCAAATTTGACATATATGAGGAAATGAAGAAGTATTTTGAGGAGAATGTAAAAATATAAAACTTCCCCTAAAATTTAGAGGCATTCTTCATTTGTTCAACGAAACCATATAATAATGAAAACTCTATACTTCTTGAGTGATTTCACACCAAAAATGCCAGGAAAATATCTAATTTGACAAAAATGAGGAAATGAAGAAAGAATTTTAAGAGAAATGTAAAAATATCAAACTTCCCCTCAAATTTAAAAACATACTTCATTTGTTCAACGAAACCACATAATAATGAAAACTCTATACTTCTTGAGTGATTTGACACCAAACATGCCAGGAAAATATCAAATTTGACATAAATGAGGAAATGAAGAAAGTATTTTGAGGAGAATGTAAAAATATCAAACTTCCCCTCAAATTTAAAAACATAGTTCATTTGTTCAACGAAACCACATAATAATGAAAACTCTATACTTCTTGAGTGATTTCACACCAAAAATGCCAGGAAAATATCAAATTTGACAAAAATGAGGAAATGAAGAAAGAATTTTAAGAGAAATGTAAAAATATCAAACTACCCCTCAAATTTAAAAACATACTTCATTTGTTCCACGAAACCACAAAATAATGAAAACTCTATACTTCTTGAGTGATTTCACACCAAACATGCCAAGAAAAAATCTTATTTGACAAAAATGAGGAAATGAAGAAAGAATTTTAAGAGAAAAGTAAAAATATCAAACTTCCCCTCAAATTTAAAAACATACTTCATTTGTTCAACGAAACCACATAATAATGAAAACTCTATACTTCTTGAGTGATTTCACACCAAAAATGCCAGGAAAATATCAAATTTGACAAAAATGAGGAAATGAAGAAAGTATTTTGAGGAGAATGTAAAAATATCAAACTTCCCCTCAAATTTAAAAACATACTTCATTTGTTCAACGAAACCACATAATAATGAAAACTCTATACGTCTTGAGTGATTTGACACCAAACATGCCAGGAAAATATAAAATTTGACATAAATGAGGAAATGAAGAAAGAATTTTAAGAGAAATGTAAAAATATCAAACTTCCCCTCAAATTTAAAAACATACTTCATTTGTTCAACGAAACCACATAATAATGAAAACTCTATACTTCTTGAGTGATTTGACACCAAACATGCCAGGAAAATATCAAATTTGACAAAAATGAGGAAATGAAGAAAGTATTTTGAGGAGAATGTAAAAATATCAAACTTCCCCTAAAATTTAGAGGTATTCTTCATTTGTTTAACGAAAACATATAATAATGAAAACTCTATACTTCTTGAGTGATTTGACACCAAACATGCCAAGAAAAAATCTTATTTGACAAAAATGAGGAAATAAAGAAAGAATTTTAAGAGAAAAGTAAAAATATCAAACTTCCCCTCAAATTTAAAAACATACTTCATTTGTTCAACGAAACCACATAATAATGAAAACTCTATATTTCTTGAGTGATTTGACATCAAACATGCCAGGAAAATATCAAATTTGACATAAATGAGGAAATGAAGAAAGAATTTTAAGAGAAATGTAAAAATATCAAACTTCCCCTCAAATTTAAAAACATACTTCATTTGTTCAACGAAACCACATAATAATGAAAACTCTATACTTCTTGAGTGATTTGACACCAAACATGCCAGGAAAATATAAAATTTGACATAAATGAGGAAATGAAGAAAGAATTTTAAGAGAAATGTAAAAATATCAAACTTCCCCTCAAATTTAAAAACATACTTCATTTGTTCAACGAAACCACATAATAATGAAAACTCTATACTTCTTGAGTGATTTGACACCAAACATGCCAGGAAAATATCAAATTTGACATAAATGAGGAAATGAAGAAAGTATTTTGAGGAGAATGTAAAAATATCAAACTTCTCCTCAAATTTAAAAAAAAACTTCATTTGTTCAACGAAACCACATAATAATGAAAACTCTATACTTCTTGAGTGATTTGACACCAAACATGCCAGGAAAATATCAAATTTGACATATATGAGGAAATGAAGAAGTATTTTGAGGAGAATGTAAAAATATCAAACTTCCCCTCAAATTTAAAAACATACTTCATTTGTTCAACGAAACCACATAATAATGAAAACTCTATACTTCCTGAGTGATTTCACACCAAAAATGCCAGGAAAATATCAAATTTGACAAAAATGAGGAAATGAAGAAAGAATTTTAAGAGAAATGTAAAAATATCAAACTTCCCCTCAAATTTAAAAACATAGTTCATTTGTTCAACGAAACCACATAATAATGAAAACTCTATACTTCTTGAGTGATTTCACACCAAAAATGCCAGGAAAATATCAAATTTGACAAAAATGAGGAAATGAAGAAAGAATTTTAAGAGAAATGTAAAAATATCAAACTACCCCTCAAATTTAAAAACATACTTCATTTGTTCCACGAAACCACAAAATAATGAAAACTCTATACTTCTTGAGTGATTTCACACCAAACATGCCAAGAAAAAATCTTATTTGACAAAAATGAGGAAATGAAGAAAGAATTTTAAGAGAAAAGTAAAAATATCAAACTTCCCCTCAAATTTAAAAACATACTTCATTTGTTCAACGAAACCACATAATAATGAAAACTCTATACTTCTTGAGTGATTTGACACCAAACATGCCAGGAAAATATAAAATTTGACATAAATGAGGAAATGAAGAAAGAATTTTAAGAGAAATGTAAAAATATCAAACTTCCCCTCAAATTTAAAAACATACTTCATTTGTTCAACGAAACCACATAATAATGAAAACTCTATACTTCTTGAGTGATTTGACACCAAACATGCCAGGAAAATATCAAATTTGACATAAATGAGGAAATGAAGAAAGTATTTTGAGGAGAATGTAAAAATATCAAACTTCTCCTCAAATTTAAAAAAAAACTTCATTTGTTCAACGAAACCACATAATAATGAAAACTCTATACTTCTTGAGTGATTTGACACCAAACATGCCAGGAAAATATCAAATTTGACATATATGAGGAAATGAAGAAGTATTTTGAGGAGAATGTAAAAATATCAAACTTCCCCTCAAATTTAAAAACATACTTCATTTGTTCAACGAAACCACATAATAATGAAAACTCTATACTTCCTGAGTGATTTCACACCAAAAATGCCAGGAAAATATCAAATTTGACAAAAATGAGGAAATGAAGAAAGAATTTTAAGAGAAATGTAAAAATATCAAACTTCCCCTCAAATTTAAAAACATAGTTCATTTGTTCAACGAAACCACATAATAATGAAAACTCTATACTTCTTGAGTGATTTCACACCAAAAATGCCAGGAAAATATCAAATTTGACAAAAATGAGGAAATGAAGAAAGAATTTTAAGAGAAATGTAAAAATATCAAACTACCCCTCAAATTTAAAAACATACTTCATTTGTTCCACGAAACCACAAAATAATGAAAACTCTATACTTCTTGAGTGATTTCACACCAAACATGCCAAGAAAAAATCTTATTTGACAAAAATGAGGAAATGAAGAAAGAATTTTAAGAGAAAAGTAAAAATATCAAACTTCCCCTCAAATTTAAAAACATACTTCATTTGTTCAACGAAACCACATAATAATGAAAACTCTATACTTCTTGAGTGATTTGACACCAAACATGCCAGGAAAATATAAAATTTGACATAAATGAGGAAATGAAGAAAGAATTTTAAGAGAAATGTAAAAATATCAAACTTCCCCTCAAATTTAAAAACATACTTCATTTGTTCAACGAAACCACATAATAATGAAAACTCTATACTTCTTGAGTGATTTGACACCAAACATGCCAGGAAAATATCAAATTTGACATAAATGAGGAAATGAAGAAAGTATTTTGAGGAGAATGTAAAAATATCAAACTTCCCCTAAAATTTAGAGGCATTCTTCAATTGTTCAACGAAACCACATAATAATGAAAACTCTATACTTCTTGAGTGATTTCATACCAAAAATGCCAGGAAAATATCTAATTTGACAAAAATGAGGAAATGAAGAAAGAATTTTAAGAGAAATGTAAAAATATCAAACTACCCCTCAAATTTGAAATCATACTTCATTTGTTCCACGAAACCACAAAATAATGAAAACTCTATACTTCTTGAGTGATTTCACACCAAACATGCCAAGAAAAAATCTTATTTGACAAAAATGAGGAAATGAAGAAAGAATTTTAAGAGAAATGTAAAAATATCAAACTTCCCCTCAAATTTAAAAACATACTTCATTTGTTCAACGAAACCACATAATAATGAAAACTCTATACTTCTTGAGTGATTTGACACCAAACATGCCAAGAAAAAATCTTATTTGACAAAAATGAGGAAATGAAGAAAGAATTTTAAGAGAAATGTAAAAATATAAAACTTCCCCTCAAATTTAAAAACATACTTCATTTGTTCAACGAAACCACATAATAATGAAAATTCTATACTTCCTGAGTGATTTCACACCAAAAATGCCAGGAAAATATCAAATTTGACAAAAATGAGGAATGAAGAAAGAATTTTAAGAGAAATGTAAAAATATCAAACTTCCCCTCAAATTTAAAAACATACTTCATTTGTTCAACGAAACCACATAATAATGAAAACTCTATACTTCTTGAGTGATTTCACACCAAAAATGCCAGGAAAATATCAAATTTGACAAAAATGAGGAAATGAAGAAAGAATTTTAAGAGAAAAGTAAAAATATCAAACTTCCCCTCAAATTTAAAAACATACTTCATTTGTTCAACGAAACCACATAATAATGAAAACTCTATACTTCCTGAGTGATTTCACACCAATAATGCCAGGAAAATATCAAATTTGACAAAAATGAGGAAACGAAGAAAGAATTTTAAGAGAAATGTAAAAATATCAAACTTCCCCTCAAATTTAAAAACATACTTCATTTGTTCAACGAAACCACATAATAATGAAAACTCTATACTTCTTGAGTGATTTGACACCAAACATGCCAGGAAAATATAAAATTTGACATAAATGAGGAAATGAAGAAAGAATTTTAAGAGAAATGTAAAAATATCAAACTTCCCCTCAAATTTAAAAACATACTTCATTTGTTCAACGAAACCACATAATAATGAAAACTCTATACTTCTTGAGTGATTTGACACCAAACATGCCAGGAAAATATCAAATTTGACATATATGAGGAAATGAAGAAGTATTTTGAGGAGAATGTAAAAATATCAAACTTCCCCTAAAATTTATAGGCATTCTTCATTTGTTCAACGAAACCATATAATAATGAAAACTCTATACTTCTTGAGTGATTTCACACCAAAAATGCCAGGAAAATATCTAATTTGACAAAAATGAGGAAATGAAGAAAGAATTTTAAGAGAAATGTAAAAATATCAAACTTCCCCTCAAATTTAAAAACATACTTCATTTGTTCAACGAAACCACATAATAATGAAAACTCTATACTTCTTGAGTGATTTGACACCAAACATGCCAGGAAAATATCAAATTTGACATAAATGAGGAAATGAAGAAAGTATTTTGAGGAGAATGTAAAAATATCAAACTTCCCCTCAAATTTAAAAACATAGTTCATTTGTTCAACGAAACCACATAATAATGAAAACTCTATACTTCTTGAGTGATTTCACACCAAAAATGCCAGGAAAATATCAAATTTGACAAAAATGAGGAAATGAAGAAAGAATTTTAAGAGAAATGTAAAAATATCAAACTACCCCTCAAATTTAAAAACATACTTCATTTGTTCCACGAAACCACAAAATAATGAAAACTCTATACTTCTTGAGTGATTTCACACCAAACATGCCAAGAAAAAATCTTATTTGACAAAAATGAGGAAATGAAGAAAGAATTTTAAGAGAAAAGTAAAAATATCAAACTTCCCCTCAAATTTAAAAACATACATCATTTGTTCAACGAAACCACATAATAATGAAAACTCTATACTTCTTGAGTGATTTCACACCAAAAATGCCAGGAAAATATCAAATTTGACAAAAATGAGGAAATGAAGAAAGAATTTTAAGAGAAAAGTAAAAATATCAAACTTCCCTTCAAATTTAAAAACATACTTCATTTGTTCAACGAAACTACATAATAATGAAAACTCTATACTTCTTGAGTGATTTCACACCAAAAATGCCAGGAAAATATCAAATTTGACAAAAATGAGGAAATGAAGA
The DNA here is from genome assembly GCA_956483605.1 of Tuberolachnus salignus. Taxonomy (NCBI): domain Eukaryota; kingdom Metazoa; phylum Arthropoda; class Insecta; order Hemiptera; family Aphididae; genus Tuberolachnus; species Tuberolachnus salignus. The sequence continues at coordinate 53,968,395 of OY101429.1, forward strand.
AAGTATTTTGAGGAGAATGTAAAAATATCAAACTTCCCCTCAAATTTAAAAACATACTTCATTTGTTCAACGAAACCACATAATAATGAAAACTCTATACGTCTTGAGTGATTTGACACCAAACATGCCAGGAAAATATAAAATTTGACATAAATGAGGAAATGAAGAAAGAATTTTAAGAGAAATGTAAAAATATCAAACTTCCCCTCAAATTTAAAAACATACTTCATTTGTTCAACGAAACCACATAATAATGAAAACTCTATACTTCTTGAGTGATTTGACACCAAACATGCCAGGAAAATATCAAATTTGACAAAAATGAGGAAACGAAGAAAGAATTTTAAGAGAAATGTAAAAATATCAAACTTCCCCTCAAATTTAAAAACATACTTCATTTGTTCAACGAAACCACATAATAATGAAAACTCTATACTTCTTGAGTGATTTGACACCAAATATGCCAAGAAAAAATCTTATTTGACAAAAATGAGGAAATAAAGAAAGAATTTTAAGAGAAAAGTAAAAATATCAAACTTCCCCTCAAATTTAAAAACATACTTCATTTGTTCAACGAAACCACATAATAATGAAAACTCTATACTTCCTGAGTGATTTCACACCAAACATGCCAGGAAAATATCAAATTTGACATAAATGAGGAAATGAAGAAAGAATTTTAAGAGAAATGTAAAAATATCAAACTTCCCCTCAAATTTAAAAACATACTTCATTTGTTCAACGAAACCACATAATAATGAAACTCTATACTTCTTGAGTGATTTGACACCAAACATGCCAGGAAAATATAAAATTTGACATAAATGAGGAAATGAAGAAAGAATTTTAAGAGAAATGTAAAAATATCAAACTTCCCCTCAAATTTAAAAACATACTTCATTTGTTCAACGAAACCACATAATAATGAAAACTCTATACTTCTTGAGTGATTTGACACCAAACATGCCAGGAAAATATAAAATTTGACATAAATGAGGAAATGAAGAAAGAATTTTAAGAGAAATGTAAAAATATCAAACTTCCCCTCAAATTTAAAAACATACTTCATTTGTTCAACGAAACCACATAATAATGAAAACTCTATACTTCTTGAGTGATTTGACACCAAACATGCCAGGAAAATATAAAATTTGACATAAATGAGGAAATGAAGAAAGAATTTTAAGAGAAATGTAAAAATATCAAACTTCCCCTCAAATTTAAAAACATACTTCATTTGTTCAACGAAACCACATAATAATGAAAACTCTATACTTCTTGAGTGATTTGACACCAAACATGCCAGGAAAATATCAAATTTGACATATATGAGGAAATGAAGAAGTATTTTGAGGAGAATGTAAAAATATCAAACTTCCCCTAAAATTTAGAGGCATTCTTCATTTGTTCAACGAAACCATATAATAATGAAAACTCTATACTTCTTGAGTGATTTCACACCAAAAATGCCAGGAAAATATCTAATTTGACAAAAATGAGGAAATGAAGAAAGAATTTTAAGAGAAATGTAAAAATATCAAACTTCCCCTCAAATTTAAAAACATACTTCATTTGTTCAACGAAACCACATAATAATGAAAACTCTATACTTCTTGAGTGATTTGACACCAAACATGCCAGGAAAATATCAAATTTGACATAAATGAGGAAATGAAGAAAGTATTTTGAGGAGAATGTAAAAATATCAAACTTCCCCTCAAATTTAAAAACATAGTTCATTTGTTCAACGAAACCACATAATAATGAAAACTCTATACTTCTTGAGTGATTTCACACCAAAAATGCCAGGAAAATATCAAATTTGACAAAAATGAGGAAATGAAGAAAGAATTTTAAGAGAAATGTAAAAATATCAAACTACCCCTCAAATTTAAAAACATACTTCATTTGTTCCACGAAACCACAAAATAATGAAAACTCTATACTTCTTGAGTGATTTCACACCAAACATGCCAAGAAAAAATCTTATTTGACAAAAATGAGGAAATGAAGAAAGAATTTTAAGAGAAAAGTAAAAATATCAAACTTCCCCTCAAATTTAAAAACATACTTCATTTGTTCAACGAAACCACATAATAATGAAAACTCTATACTTCTTGAGTGATTTCACACCAAAAATGCCAGGAAAATATCAAATTTGACAAAAATGAGGAAATGAAGAAAGTATTTTGAGGAGAATGTAAAAATATCAAACTTCCCCTCAAATTTAAAAACATACTTCATTTGTTCAACGAAACCACATAATAATGAAAACTCTATACGTCTTGAGTGATTTGACACCAAACATGCCAGGAAAATATAAAATTTGACATAAATGAGGAAATGAAGAAAGAATTTTAAGAGAAATGTAAAAATATCAAACTTCCCCTCAAATTTAAAAACATACTTCATTTGTTCAACGAAACCACATAATAATGAAAACTCTATACTTCTTGAGTGATTTGACACCAAACATGCCAGGAAAATATCAAATTTGACAAAAATGAGGAAATGAAGAAAGTATTTTGAGGAGAATGTAAAAATATCAAACTTCCCCTAAAATTTAGAGGTATTCTTCATTTGTTTAACGAAAACATATAATAATGAAAACTCTATACTTCTTGAGTGATTTGACACCAAACATGCCAAGAAAAAATCTTATTTGACAAAAATGAGGAAATAAAGAAAGAATTTTAAGAGAAAAGTAAAAATATCAAACTTCCCCTCAAATTTAAAAACATACTTCATTTGTTCAACGAAACCACATAATAATGAAAACTCTATATTTCTTGAGTGATTTGACATCAAACATGCCAGGAAAATATCAAATTTGACATAAATGAGGAAATGAAGAAAGAATTTTAAGAGAAATGTAAAAATATCAAACTTCCCCTCAAATTTAAAAACATACTTCATTTGTTCAACGAAACCACATAATAATGAAAACTCTATACTTCTTGAGTGATTTGACACCAAACATGCCAGGAAAATATAAAATTTGACATAAATGAGGAAATGAAGAAAGAATTTTAAGAGAAATGTAAAAATATCAAACTTCCCCTCAAATTTAAAAACATACTTCATTTGTTCAACGAAACCACATAATAATGAAAACTCTATACTTCTTGAGTGATTTGACACCAAACATGCCAGGAAAATATCAAATTTGACATAAATGAGGAAATGAAGAAAGTATTTTGAGGAGAATGTAAAAATATCAAACTTCTCCTCAAATTTAAAAAAAAACTTCATTTGTTCAACGAAACCACATAATAATGAAAACTCTATACTTCTTGAGTGATTTGACACCAAACATGCCAGGAAAATATCAAATTTGACATATATGAGGAAATGAAGAAGTATTTTGAGGAGAATGTAAAAATATCAAACTTCCCCTCAAATTTAAAAACATACTTCATTTGTTCAACGAAACCACATAATAATGAAAACTCTATACTTCCTGAGTGATTTCACACCAAAAATGCCAGGAAAATATCAAATTTGACAAAAATGAGGAAATGAAGAAAGAATTTTAAGAGAAATGTAAAAATATCAAACTTCCCCTCAAATTTAAAAACATAGTTCATTTGTTCAACGAAACCACATAATAATGAAAACTCTATACTTCTTGAGTGATTTCACACCAAAAATGCCAGGAAAATATCAAATTTGACAAAAATGAGGAAATGAAGAAAGAATTTTAAGAGAAATGTAAAAATATCAAACTACCCCTCAAATTTAAAAACATACTTCATTTGTTCCACGAAACCACAAAATAATGAAAACTCTATACTTCTTGAGTGATTTCACACCAAACATGCCAAGAAAAAATCTTATTTGACAAAAATGAGGAAATGAAGAAAGAATTTTAAGAGAAAAGTAAAAATATCAAACTTCCCCTCAAATTTAAAAACATACTTCATTTGTTCAACGAAACCACATAATAATGAAAACTCTATACTTCTTGAGTGATTTGACACCAAACATGCCAGGAAAATATAAAATTTGACATAAATGAGGAAATGAAGAAAGAATTTTAAGAGAAATGTAAAAATATCAAACTTCCCCTCAAATTTAAAAACATACTTCATTTGTTCAACGAAACCACATAATAATGAAAACTCTATACTTCTTGAGTGATTTGACACCAAACATGCCAGGAAAATATCAAATTTGACATAAATGAGGAAATGAAGAAAGTATTTTGAGGAGAATGTAAAAATATCAAACTTCCCCTAAAATTTAGAGGCATTCTTCAATTGTTCAACGAAACCACATAATAATGAAAACTCTATACTTCTTGAGTGATTTCATACCAAAAATGCCAGGAAAATATCTAATTTGACAAAAATGAGGAAATGAAGAAAGAATTTTAAGAGAAATGTAAAAATATCAAACTACCCCTCAAATTTGAAATCATACTTCATTTGTTCCACGAAACCACAAAATAATGAAAACTCTATACTTCTTGAGTGATTTCACACCAAACATGCCAAGAAAAAATCTTATTTGACAAAAATGAGGAAATGAAGAAAGAATTTTAAGAGAAATGTAAAAATATCAAACTTCCCCTCAAATTTAAAAACATACTTCATTTGTTCAACGAAACCACATAATAATGAAAACTCTATACTTCTTGAGTGATTTGACACCAAACATGCCAAGAAAAAATCTTATTTGACAAAAATGAGGAAATGAAGAAAGAATTTTAAGAGAAATGTAAAAATATAAAACTTCCCCTCAAATTTAAAAACATACTTCATTTGTTCAACGAAACCACATAATAATGAAAATTCTATACTTCCTGAGTGATTTCACACCAAAAATGCCAGGAAAATATCAAATTTGACAAAAATGAGGAATGAAGAAAGAATTTTAAGAGAAATGTAAAAATATCAAACTTCCCCTCAAATTTAAAAACATACTTCATTTGTTCAACGAAACCACATAATAATGAAAACTCTATACTTCTTGAGTGATTTCACACCAAAAATGCCAGGAAAATATCAAATTTGACAAAAATGAGGAAATGAAGAAAGAATTTTAAGAGAAAAGTAAAAATATCAAACTTCCCCTCAAATTTAAAAACATACTTCATTTGTTCAACGAAACCACATAATAATGAAAACTCTATACTTCCTGAGTGATTTCACACCAATAATGCCAGGAAAATATCAAATTTGACAAAAATGAGGAAACGAAGAAAGAATTTTAAGAGAAATGTAAAAATATCAAACTTCCCCTCAAATTTAAAAACATACTTCATTTGTTCAACGAAACCACATAATAATGAAAACTCTATACTTCTTGAGTGATTTGACACCAAACATGCCAGGAAAATATAAAATTTGACATAAATGAGGAAATGAAGAAAGAATTTTAAGAGAAATGTAAAAATATCAAACTTCCCCTCAAATTTAAAAACATACTTCATTTGTTCAACGAAACCACATAATAATGAAAACTCTATACTTCTTGAGTGATTTGACACCAAACATGCCAGGAAAATATCAAATTTGACATATATGAGGAAATGAAGAAGTATTTTGAGGAGAATGTAAAAATATCAAACTTCCCCTAAAATTTATAGGCATTCTTCATTTGTTCAACGAAACCATATAATAATGAAAACTCTATACTTCTTGAGTGATTTCACACCAAAAATGCCAGGAAAATATCTAATTTGACAAAAATGAGGAAATGAAGAAAGAATTTTAAGAGAAATGTAAAAATATCAAACTTCCCCTCAAATTTAAAAACATACTTCATTTGTTCAACGAAACCACATAATAATGAAAACTCTATACTTCTTGAGTGATTTGACACCAAACATGCCAGGAAAATATCAAATTTGACATAAATGAGGAAATGAAGAAAGTATTTTGAGGAGAATGTAAAAATATCAAACTTCCCCTCAAATTTAAAAACATAGTTCATTTGTTCAACGAAACCACATAATAATGAAAACTCTATACTTCTTGAGTGATTTCACACCAAAAATGCCAGGAAAATATCAAATTTGACAAAAATGAGGAAATGAAGAAAGAATTTTAAGAGAAATGTAAAAATATCAAACTACCCCTCAAATTTAAAAACATACTTCATTTGTTCCACGAAACCACAAAATAATGAAAACTCTATACTTCTTGAGTGATTTCACACCAAACATGCCAAGAAAAAATCTTATTTGACAAAAATGAGGAAATGAAGAAAGAATTTTAAGAGAAAAGTAAAAATATCAAACTTCCCCTCAAATTTAAAAACATACTTCATTTGTTCAACGAAACCACATAATAATGAAAACTCTATACTTCTTGAGTGATTTCACACCAAAAATGCCAGGAAAATATCAAATTTGACAAAAATGAGGAAATGAAGAAAGAATTTTAAGAGAAAAGTAAAAATATCAAACTTCCCTTCAAATTTAAAAACATACTTCATTTGTTCAACGAAACCACATAATAATGAAAACTCTATACTTCTTGAGTGATTTCACACCAAAAATGCCAGGAAAATATCAAATTTGACAAAAATGAGGAAATGAAGAAAGTATTTTGAGGAGAATGTAAAAATATCAAACTTCCCCTCAAATTTAAAAACATACTTCATTTGTTCAACGAAACCACATAATAATGAAAACTCTATACGTCTTGAGTGATTTGACACCAAACATGCCAGGAAAATATAAAATTTGACATAAATGAGGAAATGAAGAAAGAATTTTAAGAGAAATGTAAAAATATCAAACTTCCCCTCAAATTTAAAAACATACTTCATTTGTTCAACGAAACCACATAATAATGAAAACTCTATACTTCTTGAGTGATTTGACACCAAACATGCCAGGAAAATATCAAATTTGACAAAAATGAGGAAACGAAGAAAGAATTTTAAGAGAAATGTAAAAATATCAAACTTCCCCTCAAATTTAAAAACATACTTCATTTGTTCAACGAAACCACATAATAATGAAAACTCTATACTTCTTGAGTGATTTGACACCAAATATGCCAAGAAAAAATCTTATTTGACAAAAATGAGGAAATAAAGAAAGAATTTTAAGAGAAAAGTAAAAATATCAAACTTCCCCTCAAATTTAAAAACATACTTCATTTGTTCAACGAAACCACATAATAATGAAAACTCTATACTTCCTGAGTGATTTCACACCAAACATGCCAGGAAAATATCAAATTTGACATAAATGAGGAAATGAAGAAAGAATTTTAAGAGAAATGTAAAAATATCAAACTTCCCCTCAAATTTAAAAACATACTTCATTTGTTCAACGAAACCACATAATAATGAAACTCTATACTTCTTGAGTGATTTGACACCAAACATGCCAGGAAAATATAAAATTTGACATAAATGAGGAAATGAAGAAAGAATTTTAAGAGAAATGTAAAAATATCAAACTTCCCCTCAAATTTAAAAACATACTTCATTTGTTCAACGAAACCACATAATAATGAAAACTCTATACTTCTTGAGTGATTTGACACCAAACATGCCAGGAAAATATAAAATTTGACATAAATGAGGAAATGAAGAAAGAATTTTAAGAGAAATGTAAAAATATCAAACTTCCCCTCAAATTTAAAAACATACTTCATTTGTTCAACGAAACCACATAATAATGAAAACTCTATACTTCTTGAGTGATTTGACACCAAACATGCCAGGAAAATATCAAATTTGACATAAATGAGGAAATGAAGAAAGTATTTTGAGGAGAATGTAAAAATATCAAACTTCTCCTCAAATTTAAAAACATACTTCATTTGTTCAACGAAACCACATAATAATGAAAACTCTATACTTCTTGAGTGATTTGACACCAAACATGCCAGGAAAATATCAAATTTGACATATATGAGGAAATGAAGAAGTATTTTGAGGAGAATGTAAAAATATCAAACTTCCCCTAAAATTTAGAGGCATTCTTCATTTGTTCAACGAAACCATATAATAATGAAAACTCTATACTTCTTGAGTGATTTCACACCAAAAATGCCAGGAAAATATCTAATTTGACAAAAATGAGGAAATGAAGAAAGAATTTTAAGAGAAAAGTAAAAATATCAAACTTCCCCTCAAATTTAAAAACATACTTCATTTGTTCAACGAAACCACATAATAATGAAAACTCTATACTTCCTGAGTGATTTCACACCAAAAATGCCAGGAAAATATCAAATTTGACAAAAATGAGGAAATGAAGAAAGAATTTTAAGAGAAATGTAAAAATATCAAACTTCCCCTCAAATTTAAAAACATACTTCATTTGTTCAACGAAACCACATAATAATGAAAACTCTATACTTCCTGAGTGATTTCACACCAATAATGCCAGGAAAATATCAAATTTGACAAAAATGAGGAAATGAAGAAAGAATTTTAAGAGAAATGTAAAAATATCAAACTTCCCCTCAAATTTAAAAACATACTTCATTTGTTCAACGAAACCACATAATAATGAAAACTCTATACGTCTTGAGTGATTTGACACCAAACATGCCAGGAGAATATAAAATTTGACATAAATGAGGAAATAAAGAAAGAATTTTAAGAGAAATGTAAAAATATCAAACTTCCCCTCAAATTTAAAAACATACTTCATTTGTTCAACGAAACCACATAATAATGAAAACTCTATACTTCTTGAGTGATTTGACACCAAACATGCCAGGAAAATATCAAATTTGACATAAATGAGGAAATGAAGAAAGTATTTTGAGGAGAATGTAAAAATATCAAACTTCCCCTCAAATTTAAAAACATACTTCATTTGTTCAACGAAACCACATAATAATGAAAACTCTATACTTCTTGAGTGATTTGACACCAAACATGCCAGGAAAATATCAAATTTGACATAAATGAGGAAATGAAGAAGTATTTTGAGGAGAATGTAAAAATATCAAACTTCCCCTAAAATTTAGAGGCATTCTTCATTTGTTCAACGAAACCATATAATAATGAAAACTCTATACTTCTTGAGTGATTTGACACCAAACATGCCAGGAAAATATAAAATTTGACATAAATGAGGAAATGAAGAAAGAATTTTAAGAGAAATGTAAAAATATCAAACTTCCCCTCAAATTTAAAAACATACTTCATTTGTTCAACGAAACCACATAATAATGAAAACTCTATAATTCTTGAGTGATTTGACACCAAACATGCCAGGAAAATATCAAATTTGACAAAAATGAGGAAATGAAGAAAGTATTTTGAGGAGAATGTAAAAATATCAAACTTCCCCTAAAATTTAGAGGTATTCTTCATTTGTTTAACGAAAACATATAATAATGAAAACTCTATACTTCTTGAGTGATTTGACACCAAACATGCCAAGAAAAAATCTTATTTGACAAAAATGAGGAAATAAAGAAAGAATTTTAAGAGAAAAGTAAAAATATCAAACTTCCCCTCAAATTTAAAAACATACTTCATTTGTTCAACGAAACCACATAATAATGAAAACTCTATATTTCTTGAGTGATTTGACATCAAACATGCCAGGAAAATATCAAATTTGACATAAATGAGGAAATGAAGAAAGAATTTTAAGAGAAATGTAAAAATATCAAACTTCCCCTCAAATTTAAAAACATACTTCATTTGTTCAACGAAACCACATAATAATGAAAACTCTATACTTCTTGAGTGATTTGACACCAAACATGCCAGGAAAATATAAAATTTGACATAAATGAGGAAATGAAGAAAGAATTTTAAGAGAAATGTAAAAATATCAAACTTCCCCTCAAATTTAAAAACATACTTCATTTGTTCAACGAAACCACATAATAATGAAAACTCTATACTTCTTGAGTGATTTGACACCAAACATGCCAGGAAAATATCAAATTTGACATAAATGAGGAAATGAAGAAAGTATTTTGAGGAGAATGTAAAAATATCAAACTTCTCCTCAAATTTAAAAAAAAACTTCATTTGTTCAACGAAACCACATAATAATGAAAACTCTATACTTCTTGAGTGATTTGACACCAAACATGCCAGGAAAATATCAAATTTGACATATATGAGGAAATGAAGAAGTATTTTGAGGAGAATGTAAAAATATCAAACTTCCCCTCAAATTTAAAAACATACTTCATTTGTTCAACGAAACCACATAATAATGAAAACTCTATACTTCCTGAGTGATTTCACACCAAAAATGCCAGGAAAATATCAAATTTGACAAAAATGAGGAAATGAAGAAAGAATTTTAAGAGAAATGTAAAAATATCAAACTTCCCCTCAAATTTAAAAACATAGTTCATTTGTTCAACGAAACCACATAATAATGAAAACTCTATACTTCTTGAGTGATTTCACACCAAAAATGCCAGGAAAATATCAAATTTGACAAAAATGAGGAAATGAAGAAAGAATTTTAAGAGAAATGTAAAAATATCAAACTACCCCTCAAATTTAAAAACATACTTCATTTGTTCCACGAAACCACAAAATAATGAAAACTCTATACTTCTTGAGTGATTTCACACCAAACATGCCAAGAAAAAATCTTATTTGACAAAAATGAGGAAATGAAGAAAGAATTTTAAGAGAAATGTAAAAATATCAAACTTCCCCTCAAATTTAAAAACATACTTCATTTGTTCAACGAAACCACATAATAATGAAAACTCTATACTTCTTGAGTGATTTGACACCAAACATGCCAGGAAAATATCAAATTTGACATAAATGAGGAAATGAAGAAGTATTTTGAGGAGAATGTAAAAATATCAAACTTCCCCTCAAATTTAAAAACATACTTCATTTGTTCAACGAAACCACATAATAATGAAAACTCTATACTTCTTGAGTGATTTGACACCAAACATGCCAGGAAAATATAAAATTTGACATAAATGAGGAAATGAAGAAAGAATTTTAAGAGAAATGTAAAAATATCAAACTTCCCCTCAAATTTAAAAACATACTTCATTTGTTCAACGAAACCACATAATAATGAAAACTCTATACTTCTTGAGTGATTTGACACCAAACATGCCAGGAAAATATCAAATTTGACATAAATGAGGAAATGAAGAAAGTATTTTGAGGAGAATGTAAAAATATCAAACTTCTCCTCAAATTTAAAAAAAAACTTCATTTGTTCAACGAAACCACATAATAATGAAAACTCTATACTTCTTGAGTGATTTGACACCAAACATGCCAGGAAAATATCAAATTTGACATATATGAGGAAATGAAGAAGTATTTTGAGGAGAATGTAAAAATATCAAACTTCCCCTCAAATTTAAAAACATACTTCATTTGTTCAACGAAACCACATAATAATGAAAACTCTATACTTCTTGAGTGATTTGACACCAAACATGCCAGGAAAATATCAAATTTGACATAAATGAGGAAATGAAGAAAGTATTTTGAGGAGAATGTAAAAATATCAAACTTCCCCTCAAATTTAAAAACATACTTCATTTGTTCAACGAAACCACATAATAATGAAAACTCTATACTTCTTGAGTGATTTGACACCAAACATGCCAGGAAAATATCAAATTTGACATAAATGAGGAAATGAAGAAGTATTTTGAGGAGAATGTAAAAATATCAAACTTCCCCTAAAATTTAGAGGCATTCTTCATTTGTTCAACGAAACCATATAATAATGAAAACTCTATACTTCTTGAGTGATTTGACACCAAACATGCCAGGAAAATATCAAATTTGACATAAATGAGGAAATGAAGAAAGAATTTTAAGAGAAATGTAAAAATATCAAACTTCCCCTCAAATTTAAAAACATACTTCATTTGTTCAACGAAACCACATAATAATGAAAACTCTATAATTCTTGAGTGATTTGACACCAAACATGCCAGGAAAATATCAAATTTGACAAAAATGAGGAAATGAAGAAAGTATTTTGAGGAGAATGTAAAAATATCAAACTTCCCCTAAAATTTAGAGGTATTCTTCATTTGTTTAACGAAAACATATAATAATGAAAACTCTATACTTCTTGAGTGATTTGACACCAAACATGCCAAGAAAAAATCTTATTTGACAAAAATGAGGAAATAAAGAAAGAATTTTAAGAGAAAAGTAAAAATATCAAACTTCCCCTCAAATTTAAAAACATACTTCATTTGTTCAACGAAACCACATAATAATGAAAACTCTATATTTCTTGAGTGATTTGACATCAAACATGCCAGGAAAATATCAAATTTGACATAAATGAGGAAATGAAGAAAGAATTTTAAGAGAAATGTAAAAATATCAAACTTCCCCTCAAATTTAAAAACATACTTCATTTGTTCAACGAAACCACATAATAATGAAAACTCTATACTTCTTGAGTGATTTGACACCAAACATGCCAGGAAAATATAAAATTTGACATAAATGAGGAAATGAAGAAAGAATTTTAAGAGAAATGTAAAAATATCAAACTTCCCCTCAAATTTAAAAACATACTTCATTTGTTCAACGAAACCACATAATAATGAAAACTCTATACTTCTTGAGTGATTTGACACCAAACATGCCAGGAAAATATCAAATTTGACATAAATGAGGAAATGAAGAAAGTATTTTGAGGAGAATGTAAAAATATCAAACTTCTCCTCAAATTTAAAAAAAAACTTCATTTGTTCAACGAAACCACATAATAATGAAAACTCTATACTTCTTGAGTGATTTGACACCAAACATGCCAGGAAAATATCAAATTTGACATATATGAGGAAATGAAGAAGTATTTTGAGGAGAATGTAAAAATATCAAACTTCCCCTCAAATTTAAAAACATACTTCATTTGTTCAACGAAACCACATAATAATGAAAACTCTATACTTCCTGAGTGATTTCACACCAAAAATGCCAGGAAAATATCAAATTTGACAAAAATGAGGAAATGAAGAAAGAATTTTAAGAGAAATGTAAAAATATCAAACTTCCCCTCAAATTTAAAAACATAGTTCATTTGTTCAACGAAACCACATAATAATGAAAACTCTATACTTCTTGAGTGATTTCACACCAAAAATGCCAGGAAAATATCAAATTTGACAAAAATGAGGAAATGAAGAAAGAATTTTAAGAGAAATGTAAAAATATCAAACTACCCCTCAAATTTAAAAACATACTTCATTTGTTCCACGAAACCACAAAATAATGAAAACTCTATACTTCTTGAGTGATTTCACACCAAACATGCCAAGAAAAAATCTTATTTGACAAAAATGAGGAAATGAAGAAAGAATTTTAAGAGAAAAGTAAAAATATCAAACTTCCCCTCAAATTTAAAAACATACTTCATTTGTTCAACGAAACCACATAATAATGAAAACTCTATACTTCTTGAGTGATTTGACACCAAACATGCCAGGAAAATATAAAATTTGACATAAATGAGGAAATGAAGAAAGAATTTTAAGAGAAATGTAAAAATATCAAACTTCCCCTCAAATTTAAAAACATACTTCATTTGTTCAACGAAACCACATAATAATGAAAACTCTATACTTCTTGAGTGATTTGACACCAAACATGCCAGGAAAATATCAAATTTGACATAAATGAGGAAATGAAGAAAGTATTTTGAGGAGAATGTAAAAATATCAAACTTCCCCTAAAATTTAGAGGCATTCTTCAATTGTTCAACGAAACCACATAATAATGAAAACTCTATACTTCTTGAGTGATTTCATACCAAAAATGCCAGGAAAATATCTAATTTGACAAAAATGAGGAAATGAAGAAAGAATTTTAAGAGAAATGTAAAAATATAAAACTACCCCTCAAATTTGAAATCATACTTCATTTGTTCCACGAAACCACAAAATAATGAAAACTCTATACTTCTTGAGTGATTTCACACCAAACATGCCAAGAAAAAATCTTATTTGACAAAAATGAGGAAATGAAGAAAGAATTTTAAGAGAAATGTAAAAATATCAAACTTCCCCTCAAATTTAAAAACATACTTCATTTGTTCAACGAAACCACATAATAATGAAAACTCTATACTTCTTGAGTGATTTGACACCAAACATGCCAAGAAAAAATCTTATTTGACAAAAATGAGGAAATGAAGAAAGAATTTTAAGAGAAATGTAAAAATATAAAACTTCCCCTCAAATTTAAAAACATACTTCATTTGTTCAACGAAACCACATAATAATGAAAATTCTATACTTCCTGAGTGATTTCACACCAAAAATGCCAGGAAAATATCAAATTTGACAAAAATGAGGAATGAAGAAAGAATTTTAAGAGAAATGTAAAAATATCAAACTTCCCCTCAAATTTAAAAACATACTTCATTTGTTCAACGAAACCACATAATAATGAAAACTCTATACTTCTTGAGTGATTTCACACCAAAAATGCCAGGAAAATATCAAATTTGACAAAAATGAGGAAATGAAGAAAGAATTTTAAGAGAAAAGTAAAAATATCAAACTTCCCCTCAAATTTAAAAACATACTTCATTTGTTCAACGAAACCACATAATAATGAAAACTCTATACTTCCTGAGTGATTTCACACCAATAATGCCAGGAAAATATCAAATTTGACAAAAATGAGGAAACGAAGAAAGAATTTTAAGAGAAATGTAAAAATATCAAACTTCCCCTCAAATTTAAAAACATACTTCATTTGTTCAACGAAACCACATAATAATGAAAACTCTATACTTCTTGAGTGATTTGACACCAAACATGCCAGGAAAATATAAAATTTGACATAAATGAGGAAATGAAGAAAGAATTTTAAGAGAAATGTAAAAATATCAAACTTCCCCTCAAATTTAAAAACATACTTCATTTGTTCAACGAAACCACATAATAATGAAAACTCTATACTTCTTGAGTGATTTGACACCAAACATGCCAGGAAAATATCAAATTTGACATAAATGAGGAAATGAAGAAAGTATTTTGAGGAGAATGTAAAAATATCAAACTTCCCCTAAAATTTAGAGGTATTCTTCATTTGTTCAACGAAAACATATAATAATGAAAACTCTATACTTCTTGAGTGATTTGACACCAAACATGCCAAGAAAAAATCTTATTTGACAAAAATGAGGAAATAAAGAAAGAATTTTAAGAGAAAAGTAAAAATATCAAACTTCCCCTCAAATTTAAAAACATACTTCATTTGTTCAACGAAACCACATAATAATGAAAACTCTATACTTCTTGAGTGATTTGACACCAAACATGCCAGGAAAATATCAAATTTGACATAAATGAGGAAATGAAGAAGTATTTTGAGGAGAATGTAAAAATATCAAACTTCCCCTAAAATTTAGAGGCATTCTTCATTTGTTCAACGAAACCATATAATAATGAAAACTGTATACTTCTTGAGTGATTTCACACCAAAAATGCCAGGAAAATATCTAATTTGACAAAAATGAGGAAATGAAGAAAGAATTTTAAGAGAAATGTAAAAATATCAAACTACCCCTCAAATTTAAAAACATACTTCATTTGTTCCACGAAACCACAAAATAATGAAAACTCTATACTTCTTGAGTGATTTCACACCAAACATGCCAAGAAAAAATCTTATTTGACAAAAATGAGGAAATGAAGAATGAATTTTAAGAGAAAAGTAAAAATATCAAACTTCCCCTCAAATTTAAAAACATACTTCATTTGTTCAACGAAACCACATAATAATGAAAACTCTATACTTCTTGAGTGATTTGACACCAAACATGCCAGGAAAATATAAAATTTGACATAAATGAGGAAATGAAGAAAGAATTTTAAGAGAAATGTAAAAATATCAAATTTCCCTCAAATTTAAAAACATACTTCATTTGTTCAACGAAACCACATAATAATGAAAACTCTATACTTCTTGAGTGATTTGACACCAAACATGCCAGGAAAATATCAAATTTGACAAAAATGAGGAAATGAAGAAAGTATTTTGAGGAGAATGTAAAAATATCAAACTTCCCCTAAAATTTAGAGGTATTCTTCATTTGTTTAACGAAAACATATAATAATGAAAACTCTATACTTCTTGAGTGATTTGACACCAAACATGCCAAGAAAAAATCTTATTTGACAAAAATGAGGAAATAAAGAAAGAATTTTAAGAGAAAAGTAAAAATATCAAACTTCCCCTCAAATTTAAAAACATACTTCATTTGTTCAACGAAACCACATAATAATGAAAACTCTATATTTCTTGAGTGATTTGACATCAAACATGCCAGGAAAATATCAAATTTGACATAAATGAGGAAATGAAGAAAGAATTTTAAGAGAAATGTAAAAATATCAAACTTCCCCTAAAATTTAAAAACATACTTCATTTGTTCAACGAAACCACATAATAATGAAAACTCTATACTTCTTGAGTGATTTGACACCAAACATGCCAGGAAAATATAAAATTTGACATAAATGAGGAAATGAAGAAAGAATTTTAAGAGAAATGTAAAAATATCAAACTTCCCCTAAAATTTAGAGGCATTCTTCAATTGTTCAACGAAACCACATAATAATGAAAACTCTATACTTCTTGAGTGATTTGACACCAAACATGCCAGGAAAATATCAAATTTGACATAAATGAGGAAATGAAGAAAGTATTTTGAGGAGAATGTAAAAATATCAAACTTCTCCTCAAATTTAAAAAAAAACTTCATTTGTTCAACGAAACCACATAATAATGAAAACTCTATACTTCTTGAGTGATTTGACACCAAACATGCCAGGAAAATATCAAATTTGACAAAAATGAGGAAATGAAGAAAGAATTTTAAGAGAAATGTAAAAATATCAAACTACCCCTCAAATTTGAAATCATACTTCATTTGTTCCACGAAACCACAAAATAATGAAAACTCTATACTTCTTGAGTGATTTCACACCAAACATGCCAAGCAAAAATCTTATTTGACAAAAATGAGGAAATGAAGAAAGAATTTTAAGAGAAATGTAAAAATATCAAACTTCCCCTCAAATTTAAAAACATACTTCATTTGTTCAACGAAACCACATAATAATGAAAACTCTATACTTCTTGAGTGATTTGACACCAAACATGCCAAGAAAAAATCTTATTTGACAAAAATGAGGAAATGAAGAAAGAATTTTAAGAGAAATGTAAAAATATCAAACTTCCCCTCAAATTTAAAAACATACTTCATTTGTTCAACGAAACCACATAATAATGAAAACTCTATACTTCCTGAGTGATTTCACACCAATAATGCCAGGAAAATATCAAATTTGACAAAAATGAGGAAATGAAGAAAGAATTTTAAGAGAAATGTAAAAATATCAAACTTCCCCTCAAATTTAAAAACATACTTCATTTGTTCAACGAAACCACATAATAATGAAAACTCTATACTTCTTGAGTGATTTGACACCAAACATGCCAAGAAAATATAAAATTTGACATAAATGAGGAAATGAAGAAAGAATTTTAAGAGAAATGTAAAAATATCAAACTTCCCCTCAAATTTAAAAACATACTTCATTTGTTCAACGAAACCACATAATAATGAAAACTCTATACTTCTTGAGTGATTTGACACCAAACATGCCAGGAAAATATCAAATTTGACATAAATGAGGAAATGAAGAAAGTATTTTGAGGAGAATGTAAAAATATCAAACTTCCCCTCAAATTTAAAAACATACTTCATTTGTTCAACGAAACCACATAATAATGAAAACTCTATACTTCTTGAGTGATTTGACACCAAACATGCCAGGAAAATATCAAATTTGACAAAAATGAGGAAATGAAGAAAGTATTTTGAGGAGAATGTAAAAATATCAAACTTCCCCTAAAATTTAGAGGTATTCTTCATTTGTTTAACGAAAACATATAATAATGAAAACTCTATACTTCTTGAGTGATTTGACACCAAACATGCCAAGAAAAAATCTTATTTGACAAAAATGAGGAAATAAAGAAAGAATTTTAAGAGAAAAGTAAAAATATCAAACTTCCCCTCAAATTTAAAAACATACTTCATTTGTTCAACGAAACCACATAATAATGAAAACTCTATACTTCTTGAGTGATTTGACACCAAACATGCCAAGAAAATATAAAATTTGACAAAAATGAGGAAATGAAGAAAGAATTTTAAGAGAAAAGTAAAAATATCAAACTTCCCCTCAAATTTAAAAACATACTTCATTTGTTCAACGAAACCACATAATAATGAAAACTCTATACTTCCTGAGTGATTTCACACCAAAAATGCCAGGAAAATATCAAATTTGACAAAAATGAGGAAATGAAGAAAGAATTTTAAGAGAAATGTAAAAATATCAAACTTCCCCTCAAATTTAAAAACATACTTCATTTGTTCAACGAAACCACATAATAATGAAAACTCTATACTTCCTGAGTGATTTCACACCAATAATGCCAGGAAAATATCAAATTTGACAAAAATGAGGAAACGAAGAAAGAATTTTAAGAGAAATGTAAAAATATCAAACTTCCCCTCAAATTTAAAAACATACTTCATTTGTTCAACGAAACCACATAATAATGAAAACTCTATACTTCCTGAGTGATTTCACACCAATAATGCCAGGAAAATATCAAATTTGACAAAAATGAGGAAATGAAGAAAGAATTTTAAGAGAAATGTAAAAATATCAAACTTCCCCTCAAATTTAAAAACATACTTCATTTGTTCAACGAAACCACATAATAATGAAAACTCTATACGTCTTGAGTGATTTGACACCAAACATGCCAGGAAAATATAAAATTTGACATAAATGAGGAAATGAAGAAAGAATTTTAAGAGAAATGTAAAAATATCAAACTTCCCCTCAAATTTAAAAACATACTTCATTTGTTCAACGAAACCACATAATAATGAAAACTCTATACTTCTTGAGTGATTTGACACCAAACATGCCAGGAAAATATCAAATTTGACATAAATGAGGAAATGAAGAAAGTATTTTGAGGAGAATGTAAAAATATCAAACTTCCCCTAAAATTTAGAGGTATTCTTCATTTGTTTAACGAAAACATATAATAATGAAAACTCTATACTTCTTGAGTGATTTGACACCAAACATGCCAAGAAAAAATCTTATTTGACAAAAATGAGGAAATAAAGAAAGAATTTTAAGAGAAAAGTAAAAATATCAAACTTCCCCTCAAATTTAAAAACATACTTCATTTGTTCAACGAAACCACATAATAATGAAAACTCTATACTTCCTGAGTGATTTCACACCAAAAATGCCAGGAAAATATCAAATTTGACAAAAATGAGGAAATGAAGAAAGAATTTTAAGAGAAATGTAAAAATATCAAACTACCCCTCAAATTTAAAAACATACTTCATTTGTTCCACGAAACCACAAAATAATGAAAACTCTATACTTCTTGAGTGATTTCACACCAAACATGCCAAGAAAAAATCTTATTTGACAAAAATGAGGAAATGAAGAAAGAATTTTAAGAGAAAAGTAAAAATATCAAACTTCCCCTCAAATTTAAAAACATACTTCATTTGTTCAACGAAACCACATAATAATGAAAACTCTATACTTCTTGAGTGATTTGACACCAAACATGCCAGGAAAATATAAAATTTGACATAAATGAGGAAATGAAGAAAGAATTTTAAGAGAAATGTAAAAATATCAAACTTCCCCTCAAATTTAAAAACATACTTCATTTGTTCAACGAAACCACATAATAATGAAACTCTATACTTCTTGAGTGATTTGACACCAAACATGCCAGGAAAATATAAAATTTGACATAAATGAGGAAATGAAGAAAGAATTTTAAGAGAAATGTAAAAATATCAAACTTCCCCTCAAATTTAAAAACATACTTCATTTGTTCAACGAAACCACATAATAATGAAAACTCTATACTTCTTGAGTGATTTGACACCAAACATGCCAGGAAAATATAAAATTTGACATAAATGAGGAAATGAAGAAAGAATTTTAAGAGAAATGTAAAAATATCAAACTTCCCCTCAAATTTAAAAACATACTTCATTTGTTCAACGAAACCACATAATAATGAAAACTCTATACTTCTTGAGTGATTTGACACCAAACATGCCAGGAAAATATCAAATTTGACATAAATGAGGAAATGAAGAAAGTATTTTGAGGAGAATGTAAAAATATCAAACTTCTCCTCAAATTTAAAAACATACTTCATTTGTTCAACGAAACCACATAATAATGAAAACTCTATACTTCTTGAGTGATTTGACACCAAACATGCCAGGAAAATATCAAATTTGACATATATGAGGAAATGAAGAAGTATTTTGAGGAGAATGTAAAAATATCAAACTTCCCCTAAAATTTAGAGGCATTCTTCATTTGTTCAACGAAACCATATAATAATGAAAACTCTATACTTCTTGAGTGATTTCACACCAAAAATGCCAGGAAAATATCTAATTTGACAAAAATGAGGAAATGAAGAAAGAATTTTAAGAGAAAAGTAAAAATATCAAACTTCCCCTCAAATTTAAAAACATACTTCATTTGTTCAACGAAACCACATAATAATGAAAACTCTATACTTCCTGAGTGATTTCACACCAAAAATGCCAGGAAAATATCAAATTTGACAAAAATGAGGAAATGAAGAAAGAATTTTAAGAGAAATGTAAAAATATCAAACTTCCCCTCAAATTTAAAAACATACTTCATTTGTTCAACGAAACCACATAATAATGAAAACTCTATACTTCCTGAGTGATTTCACACCAATAATGCCAGGAAAATATCAAATTTGACAAAAATGAGGAAATGAAGAAAGAATTTTAAGAGAAATGTAAAAATATCAAACTTCCCCTCAAATTTAAAAACATACTTCATTTGTTCAACGAAACCACATAATAATGAAAACTCTATACGTCTTGAGTGATTTGACACCAAACATGCCAGGAGAATATAAAATTTGACATAAATGAGGAAATGAAGAAAGAATTTTAAGAGAAATGTAAAAATATCAAACTTCCCCTCAAATTTAAAAACATACTTCATTTGTTCAACGAAACCACATAATAATGAAAACTCTATACTTCTTGAGTGATTTGACACCAAACATGCCAGGAAAATATCAAATTTGACATAAATGAGGAAATGAAGAAAGTATTTTGAGGAGAATGTAAAAATATCAAACTTCCCCTCAAATTTAAAAACATACTTCATTTGTTCAACGAAACCACATAATAATGAAAACTCTATACTTCTTGAGTGATTTGACACCAAACATGCCAGGAAAATATCAAATTTGACATAAATGAGGAAATGAAGAAGTATTTTGAGGAGAATGTAAAAATATCAAACTTCCCCTAAAATTTAGAGGCATTCTTCATTTGTTCAACGAAACCATATAATAATGAAAACTCTATACTTCTTGAGTGATTTGACACCAAACATGCCAGGAAAATATAAAATTTGACATAAATGAGGAAATGAAGAAAGAATTTTAAGAGAAATGTAAAAATATCAAACTTCCCCTCAAATTTAAAAACATACTTCATTTGTTCAACGAAACCACATAATAATGAAAACTCTATAATTCTTGAGTGATTTGACACCAAACATGCCAGGAAAATATCAAATTTGACAAAAATGAGGAAATGAAGAAAGTATTTTGAGGAGAATGTAAAAATATCAAACTTCCCCTAAAATTTAGAGGTATTCTTCATTTGTTTAACGAAAACATATAATAATGAAAACTCTATACTTCTTGAGTGATTTGACACCAAACATGCCAAGAAAAAATCTTATTTGACAAAAATGAGGAAATAAAGAAAGAATTTTAAGAGAAAAGTAAAAATATCAAACTTCCCCTCAAATTTAAAAACATACTTCATTTGTTCAACGAAACCACATAATAATGAAAACTCTATATTTCTTGAGTGATTTGACATCAAACATGCCAGGAAAATATCAAATTTGACATAAATGAGGAAATGAAGAAAGAATTTTAAGAGAAATGTAAAAATATCAAACTTCCCCTCAAATTTAAAAACATACTTCATTTGTTCAACGAAACCACATAATAATGAAAACTCTATACTTCTTGAGTGATTTGACACCAAACATGCCAGGAAAATATAAAATTTGACATAAATGAGGAAATGAAGAAAGAATTTTAAGAGAAATGTAAAAATATCAAACTTCCCCTCAAATTTAAAAACATACTTCATTTGTTCAACGAAACCACATAATAATGAAAACTCTATACTTCTTGAGTGATTTGACACCAAACATGCCAGGAAAATATCAAATTTGACATAAATGAGGAAATGAAGAAAGTATTTTGAGGAGAATGTAAAAATATCAAACTTCTCCTCAAATTTAAAAAAAAACTTCATTTGTTCAACGAAACCACATAATAATGAAAACTCTATACTTCTTGAGTGATTTGACACCAAACATGCCAGGAAAATATCAAATTTGACATATATGAGGAAATGAAGAAGTATTTTGAGGAGAATGTAAAAATATCAAACTTCCCCTCAAATTTAAAAACATACTTCATTTGTTCAACGAAACCACATAATAATGAAAACTCTATACTTCCTGAGTGATTTCACACCAAAAATGCCAGGAAAATATCAAATTTGACAAAAATGAGGAAATGAAGAAAGAATTTTAAGAGAAATGTAAAAATATCAAACTTCCCCTCAAATTTAAAAACATAGTTCATTTGTTCAACGAAACCACATAATAATGAAAACTCTATACTTCTTGAGTGATTTCACACCAAAAATGCCAGGAAAATATCAAATTTGACAAAAATGAGGAAATGAAGAAAGAATTTTAAGAGAAATGTAAAAATATCAAACTACCCCTCAAATTTAAAAACATACTTCATTTGTTCCACGAAACCACAAAATAATGAAAACTCTATACTTCTTGAGTGATTTCACACCAAACATGCCAAGAAAAAATCTTATTTGACAAAAATGAGGAAATGAAGAAAGAATTTTAAGAGAAATGTAAAAATATCAAACTTCCCCTCAAATTTAAAAACATACTTCATTTGTTCAACGAAACCACATAATAATGAAAACTCTATACTTCTTGAGTGATTTGACACCAAACATGCCAGGAAAATATCAAATTTGACATAAATGAGGAAATGAAGAAGTATTTTGAGGAGAATGTAAAAATATCAAACTTCCCCTCAAATTTAAAAACATACTTCATTTGTTCAACGAAACCACATAATAATGAAAACTCTATACTTCTTGAGTGATTTGACACCAAACATGCCAGGAAAATATAAAATTTGACATAAATGAGGAAATGAAGAAAGAATTTTAAGAGAAATGTAAAAATATCAAACTTCCCCTCAAATTTAAAAACATACTTCATTTGTTCAACGAAACCACATAATAATGAAAACTCTATACTTCTTGAGTGATTTGACACCAAACATGCCAGGAAAATATCAAATTTGACATAAATGAGGAAATGAAGAAAGTATTTTGAGGAGAATGTAAAAATATCAAACTTCTCCTCAAATTTAAAAAAAAACTTCATTTGTTCAACGAAACCACATAATAATGAAAACTCTATACTTCTTGAGTGATTTGACACCAAACATGCCAGGAAAATATCAAATTTGACATATATGAGGAAATGAAGAAGTATTTTGAGGAGAATGTAAAAATATCAAACTTCCCCTCAAATTTAAAAACATACTTCATTTGTTCAACGAAACCACATAATAATGAAAACTCTATACTTCTTGAGTGATTTGACACCAAACATGCCAGGAAAATATCAAATTTGACATAAATGAGGAAATGAAGAAAGTATTTTGAGGAGAATGTAAAAATATCAAACTTCCCCTCAAATTTAAAAACATACTTCATTTGTTCAACGAAACCACATAATAATGAAAACTCTATACTTCTTGAGTGATTTGACACCAAACATGCCAGGAAAATATCAAATTTGACATAAATGAGGAAATGAAGAAGTATTTTGAGGAGAATGTAAAAATATCAAACTTCCCCTAAAATTTAGAGGCATTCTTCATTTGTTCAACGAAACCATATAATAATGAAAACTCTATACTTCTTGAGTGATTTGACACCAAACATGCCAGGAAAATATCAAATTTGACATAAATGAGGAAATGAAGAAAGAATTTTAAGAGAAATGTAAAAATATCAAACTTCCCCTCAAATTTAAAAACATACTTCATTTGTTCAACGAAACCACATAATAATGAAAACTCTATAATTCTTGAGTGATTTGACACCAAACATGCCAGGAAAATATCAAATTTGACAAAAATGAGGAAATGAAGAAAGTATTTTGAGGAGAATGTAAAAATATCAAACTTCCCCTAAAATTTAGAGGTATTCTTCATTTGTTTAACGAAAACATATAATAATGAAAACTCTATACTTCTTGAGTGATTTGACACCAAACATGCCAAGAAAAAATCTTATTTGACAAAAATGAGGAAATAAAGAAAGAATTTTAAGAGAAAAGTAAAAATATCAAACTTCCCCTCAAATTTAAAAACATACTTCATTTGTTCAACGAAACCACATAATAATGAAAACTCTATATTTCTTGAGTGAATTTGACATCAAACATGCCAGGAAAATATCAAATTTGACATAATGAGGAAATGAAGAAAGAATTTTAAGAGAAATGTAAAAATATCAAACTTCCCCTCAAATTTAAAAACATACTTCATTTGTTCAACGAAACCACATAATAATGAAAACTCTATACTTCTTGAGTGATTTGACACCAAACATGCCAGGAAAATATAAAATTTGACATAAATGAGGAAATGAGAAAGAATTTTAAGAGAAATGTAAAAATATCAAACTTCCCCTCAAATTTAAAAAACATACTTCATTTGTTCAACGAAACCACATAATAATGAAAACTCTATACTTCTTGAGTGATTTGACACCAAACATGCCAGGAAAATATCAAATTTGACATAAATGAGGAAATGAAGAAAGTATTTTGAGGAGAATGTAAAAATATCAAACTTCTCCTCAAATTTAAAAAAAAACTTCATTTGTTCAACGAAACCACATAATAATGAAAACTCTATACTTCTTGAGTGATTTGACACCAAACATGCCAGGAAAATATCAAATTTGACATATATGAGGAAATGAAGAAGTATTTTGAGGAGAATGTAAAAATATCAAACTTCCCCTCAAATTTAAAAACATACTTCATTTGTTCAACGAAACCACATAATAATGAAAACTCTATACTTCCTGAGTGATTTCACACCAAAAATGCCAGGAAAATATCAAATTTGACAAAAATGAGGAAATGAAGAAAGAATTTTAAGAGAAATGTAAAAATATCAAACTTCCCCTCAAATTTAAAAACATAGTTCATTTGTTCAACGAAACCACATAATAATGAAAACTCTATACTTCTTGAGTGATTTCACACCAAAAATGCCAGGAAAATATCAAATTTGACAAAAATGAGGAAATGAAGAAAGAATTTTAAGAGAAATGTAAAAATATCAAACTACCCCTCAAATTTAAAAACATACTTCATTTGTTCCACGAAACCACAAAATAATGAAAACTCTATACTTCTTGAGTGATTTCACACCAAACATGCCAAGAAAAAATCTTATTTGACAAAAATGAGGAAATGAAGAAAGAATTTTAAGAGAAAAGTAAAAATATCAAACTTCCCCTCAAATTTAAAAACATACTTCATTTGTTCAACGAAACCACATAATAATGAAAACTCTATACTTCTTGAGTGATTTGACACCAAACATGCCAGGAAAATATAAAATTTGACATAAATGAGGAAATGAAGAAAGAATTTTAAGAGAAATGTAAAAATATCAAACTTCCCCTCAAATTTAAAAACATACTTCATTTGTTCAACGAAACCACATAATAATGAAAACTCTATACTTCTTGAGTGATTTGACACCAAACATGCCAGGAAAATATCAAATTTGACATAAATGAGGAAATGAAGAAAGTATTTTGAGGAGAATGTAAAAATATCAAACTTCCCCTAAAATTTAGAGGCATTCTTCAATTGTTCAACGAAACCACATAATAATGAAAACTCTATACTTCTTGAGTGATTTCATACCAAAAATGCCAGGAAAATATCTAATTTGACAAAAATGAGGAAATGAAGAAAGAATTTTAAGAGAAATGTAAAAATATCAAACTACCCCTCAAATTTGAAATCATACTTCATTTGTTCCACGAAACCACAAAATAATGAAAACTCTATACTTCTTGAGTGATTTCACACCAAACATGCCAAGAAAAAATCTTATTTGACAAAAATGAGGAAATGAAGAAAGAATTTTAAGAGAAATGTAAAAATATCAAACTTCCCCTCAAATTTAAAAACATACTTCATTTGTTCAACGAAACCACATAATAATGAAAACTCTATACTTCTTGAGTGATTTGACACCAAACATGCCAAGAAAAAATCTTATTTGACAAAAATGAGGAAATGAAGAAAGAATTTTAAGAGAAATGTAAAAATATAAAACTTCCCCTCAAATTTAAAAACATACTTCATTTGTTCAACGAAACCACATAATAATGAAAATTCTATACTTCCTGAGTGATTTCACACCAAAAATGCCAGGAAAATATCAAATTTGACAAAAATGAGGAATGAAGAAAGAATTTTAAGAGAAATGTAAAAATATCAAACTTCCCCTCAAATTTAAAAACATACTTCATTTGTTCAACGAAACCACATAATAATGAAAACTCTATACTTCTTGAGTGATTTCACACCAAAAATGCCAGGAAAATATCAAATTTGACAAAAATGAGGAAATGAAGAAAGAATTTTAAGAGAAAAGTAAAAATATCAAACTTCCCCTCAAATTTAAAAACATACTTCATTTGTTCAACGAAACCACATAATAATGAAAACTCTATACTTCCTGAGTGATTTCACACCAATAATGCCAGGAAAATATCAAATTTGACAAAAATGAGGAAACGAAGAAAGAATTTTAAGAGAAATGTAAAAATATCAAACTTCCCCTCAAATTTAAAAACATACTTCATTTGTTCAACGAAACCACATAATAATGAAAACTCTATACTTCTTGAGTGATTTGACACCAAACATGCCAGGAAAATATAAAATTTGACATAAATGAGGAAATGAAGAAAGAATTTTAAGAGAAATGTAAAAATATCAAACTTCCCCTCAAATTTAAAAACATACTTCATTTGTTCAACGAAACCACATAATAATGAAAACTCTATACTTCTTGAGTGATTTGACACCAAACATGCCAGGAAAATATCAAATTTGACATAAATGAGGAAATGAAGAAAGTATTTTGAGGAGAATGTAAAAATATCAAACTTCCCCTAAAATTTAGAGGTATTCTTCATTTGTTCAACGAAAACATATAATAATGAAAACTCTATACTTCTTGAGTGATTTGACACCAAACATGCCAAGAAAAAATCTTATTTGACAAAAATGAGGAAATAAAGAAAGAATTTTAAGAGAAAAGTAAAAATATCAAACTTCCCCTCAAATTTAAAAACATACTTCATTTGTTCAACGAAACCACATAATAATGAAAACTCTATACTTCTTGAGTGATTTGACACCAAACATGCCAGGAAAATATCAAATTTGACATAAATGAGGAAATGAAGAAGTATTTTGAGGAGAATGTAAAAATATCAAACTTCCCCTAAAATTTAGAGGCATTCTTCATTTGTTCAACGAAACCATATAATAATGAAAACTGTATACTTCTTGAGTGATTTCACACCAAAAATGCCAGGAAAATATCTAATTTGACAAAAATGAGGAAATGAAGAAAGAATTTTAAGAGAAATGTAAAAATATCAAACTACCCCTCAAATTTAAAAACATACTTCATTTGTTCCACGAAACCACAAAATAATGAAAACTCTATACTTCTTGAGTGATTTCACACCAAACATGCCAAGAAAAAATCTTATTTGACAAAAATGAGGAAATGAAGAATGAATTTTAAGAGAAATGTAAAAATATAAAACTTCCCCTCAAATTTAAAAACATACTTCATTTGTTCAACGAAACCACATAATAATGAAAATTCTATACTTCCTGAGTGATTTCACACCAAAAATGCCAGGAAAATATCAAATTTGACAAAAATGAGGAATGAAGAAAGAATTTTAAGAGAAATGTAAAAATATCAAACTTCCCCTCAAATTTAAAAACATACTTCATTTGTTCAACGAAACCACATAATAATGAAAACTCTATACTTCTTGAGTGATTTCACACCAAAAATGCCAGGAAAATATCAAATTTGACAAAAATGAGGAAATGAAGAAAGAATTTTAAGAGAAAAGTAAAAATATCAAACTTCCCCTCAAATTTAAAAACATACTTCATTTGTTCAACGAAACCACATAATAATGAAAACTCTATACTTCCTGAGTGATTTCACACCAATAATGCCAGGAAAATATCAAATTTGACAAAAATGAGGAAACGAAGAAAGAATTTTAAGAGAAATGTAAAAATATCAAACTTCCCCTCAAATTTAAAAACATACTTCATTTGTTCAACGAAACCACATAATAATGAAAACTCTATACTTCTTGAGTGATTTGACACCAAACATGCCAGGAAAATATAAAATTTGACATAAATGAGGAAATGAAGAAAGAATTTTAAGAGAAATGTAAAAATATCAAACTTCCCCTCAAATTTAAAAACATACTTCATTTGTTCAACGAAACCACATAATAATGAAAACTCTATACTTCTTGAGTGATTTGACACCAAACATGCCAGGAAAATATCAAATTTGACATAAATGAGGAAATGAAGAAAGTATTTTGAGGAGAATGTAAAAATATCAAACTTCCCCTAAAATTTAGAGGTATTCTTCATTTGTTCAACGAAAACATATAATAATGAAAACTCTATACTTCTTGAGTGATTTGACACCAAACATGCCAAGAAAAAATCTTATTTGACAAAAATGAGGAAATAAAGAAAGAATTTTAAGAGAAAAGTAAAAATATCAAACTTCCCCTCAAATTTAAAAACATACTTCATTTGTTCAACGAAACCACATAATAATGAAAACTCTATACTTCTTGAGTGATTTGACACCAAACATGCCAGGAAAATATCAAATTTGACATAAATGAGGAAATGAAGAAGTATTTTGAGGAGAATGTAAAAATATCAAACTTCCCCTAAAATTTAGAGGCATTCTTCATTTGTTCAACGAAACCATATAATAATGAAAACTGTATACTTCTTGAGTGATTTCACACCAAAAATGCCAGGAAAATATCTAATTTGACAAAAATGAGGAAATGAAGAAAGAATTTTAAGAGAAATGTAAAAATATCAAACTACCCCTCAAATTTAAAAACATACTTCATTTGTTCCACGAAACCACAAAATAATGAAAACTCTATACTTCTTGAGTGATTTCACACCAAACATGCCAAGAAAAAATCTTATTTGACAAAAATGAGGAAATGAAGAATGAATTTTAAGAGAAAAGTAAAAATATCAAACTTCCCCTCAAATTTAAAAACATACTTCATTTGTTCAACGAAACCACATAATAATGAAAACTCTATACTTCTTGAGTGATTTGACACCAAACATGCCAGGAAAATATAAAATTTGACATAAATGAGGAAATGAAGAAAGAATTTTAAGAGAAATGTAAAAATATCAAATTTCCCTCAAATTTAAAAACATACTTCATTTGTTCAACGAAACCACATAATAATGAAAACTCTATACTTCTTGAGTGATTTGACACCAAACATGCCAGGAAAATATCAAATTTGACAAAAATGAGGAAATGAAGAAAGTATTTTGAGGAGAATGTAAAAATATCAAACTTCCCCTAAAATTTAGAGGTATTCTTCATTTGTTTAACGAAAACATATAATAATGAAAACTCTATACTTCTTGAGTGATTTGACACCAAACATGCCAAGAAAAAATCTTATTTGACAAAAATGAGGAAATAAAGAAAGAATTTTAAGAGAAAAGTAAAAATATCAAACTTCCCCTCAAATTTAAAAACATACTTCATTTGTTCAACGAAACCACATAATAATGAAAACTCTATATTTCTTGAGTGATTTGACATCAAACATGCCAGGAAAATATCAAATTTGACATAAATGAGGAAATGAAGAAAGAATTTTAAGAGAAATGTAAAAATATCAAACTTCCCCTAAAATTTAAAAACATACTTCATTTGTTCAACGAAACCAAATAATAATGAAAACTCTATACTTCTTGAGTGATTTGACACCAAACATGCCAGGAAAATATAAAATTTGACATAAATGAGGAAATGAAGAAAGAATTTTAAGAGAAATGTAAAAATACCAAACTTCCCCTAAAATTTAGAGGCATTCTTCAATTGTTCAACGAAACCACATAATAATGAAAACTCTATACTTCTTGAGTGATTTGACACCAAACATGCCAGGAAAATATCAAATTTGACATAAATGAGGAAATGAAGAAAGTATTTTGAGGAGAATGTAAAAATATCAAACTTCCCCTCAAATTTAAAAACATACTTCATTTGTTCAACGAAACCACATAATAATGAAAACTCTATACTTCTTGAGTGATTTGACACCAAACATGCCAGGAAAATATCAAATTTGACATAAATGAGGAAATGAAGAAGTATTTTGAGGAGAATGTAAAAATATCAAACTTCCCCTAAAATTTAGAGGCATTCTTCATTTGTTCAACGAAACCATATAATAATGAAAACTCTATACTTCTTGAGTGATTTGACACCAAACATGCCAGGAAAATATCAAATTTGACATAAATGAGGAAATGAAGAAAGAATTTTAAGAGAAATGTAAAAATATCAAACTTCCCCTCAAATTTAAAAACATACTTCATTTGTTCAACGAAACCACATAATAATGAAAACTCTATAATTCTTGAGTGATTTGACACCAAACATGCCAGGAAAATATCAAATTTGACAAAAATGAGGAAATGAAGAAAGTATTTTGAGGAGAATGTAAAAATATCAAACTTCCCCTAAAATTTAGAGGTATTCTTCATTTGTTTAACGAAAACATATAATAATGAAAACTCTATACTTCTTGAGTGATTTGACACCAAACATGCCAAGAAAAAATCTTATTTGACAAAAATGAGGAAATAAAGAAAGAATTTTAAGAGAAAAGTAAAAATATCAAACTTCCCCTCAAATTTAAAAACATACTTCATTTGTTCAACGAAACCACATAATAATGAAAACTCTATATTTCTTGAGTGATTTGACATCAAACATGCCAGGAAAATATCAAATTTGACATAAATGAGGAAATGAAGAAAGAATTTTAAGAGAAATGTAAAAATATCAAACTTCCCCTCAAATTTAAAAACATACTTCATTTGTTCAACGAAACCACATAATAATGAAAACTCTATACTTCTTGAGTGATTTGACACCAAACATGCCAGGAAAATATAAAATTTGACATAAATGAGGAAATGAAGAAAGAATTTTAAGAGAAATGTAAAAATATCAAACTTCCCCTCAAATTTAAAAACATACTTCATTTGTTCAACGAAACCACATAATAATGAAAACTCTATACTTCTTGAGTGATTTGACACCAAACATGCCAGGAAAATATCAAATTTGACATAAATGAGGAAATGAAGAAAGTATTTTGAGGAGAATGTAAAAATATCAAACTTCTCCTCAAATTTAAAAAAAAACTTCATTTGTTCAACGAAACCACATAATAATGAAAACTCTATACTTCTTGAGTGATTTGACACCAAACATGCCAGGAAAATATCAAATTTGACATATATGAGGAAATGAAGAAGTATTTTGAGGAGAATGTAAAAATATCAAACTTCCCCTCAAATTTAAAAACATACTTCATTTGTTCAACGAAACCACATAATAATGAAAACTCTATACTTCCTGAGTGATTTCACACCAAAAATGCCAGGAAAATATCAAATTTGACAAAAATGAGGAAATGAAGAAAGAATTTTAAGAGAAATGTAAAAATATCAAACTTCCCCTCAAATTTAAAAACATAGTTCATTTGTTCAACGAAACCACATAATAATGAAAACTCTATACTTCTTGAGTGATTTCACACCAAAAATGCCAGGAAAATATCAAATTTGACAAAAATGAGGAAATGAAGAAAGAATTTTAAGAGAAATGTAAAAATATCAAACTACCCCTCAAATTTAAAAACATACTTCATTTGTTCCACGAAACCACAAAATAATGAAAACTCTATACTTCTTGAGTGATTTCACACCAAACATGCCAAGAAAAAATCTTATTTGACAAAAATGAGGAAATGAAGAAAGAATTTTAAGAGAAATGTAAAAATATCAAACTTCCCCTCAAATTTAAAAACATACTTCATTTGTTCAACGAAACCACATAATAATGAAAACTCTATACTTCTTGAGTGATTTCACACCAAAAATGCCAGGAAAATATCTAATTTGACAAAAATGAGGAAATGAAGAAAGAATTTTAAGAGAAATGTAAAAATATCAAACTTCCCCTCCAATTTAAAAACATACTTCGTTTGTTCAACGAAACCACATAATAATGAAAACTCTATACTTCTTGAGTGATTTGACACCAAAAATGCCAGGAAAATATCTAATTTGACAAAAATGAGGAAATGAAGAAAGAATTTTAAGAGAAATGTAAAAATATCAAACTTCCCCTCCAATTTAAAAACATACTTCGTTTGTTCAACGAAACCACATAATAATGAAAACTCTATACTTCTTGAGTGATTTGACACCAAAAATGCCAGGAAAATATCTAATTTGACAAAAATGAGGAAATGAAGAAAGAATTTTAAGAGAAATGTAAAAATATCAAACTTCCCCTCCAATTTAGAGGCATTTTTCATTTGTTCAACGAAACCACAAAATAATGAAAACTCTATACTTCTTGAGTGATTTCACACCAAAAATGCCAGGAATATATCTAATTTGACAAAAATGAGGAAATGAAGAAAGAATTTTAAGAGAAATGTAAAAATATCAAACTTCCCCTCAAATTTAAAAACATACTTCATTTGTTCAACGAAACCACATAATAATGAAAACTCTATACTTCTTGAGTGATTTCACACCAAAAATGCCAGGAATATATCTAATTTGACAAAAATGAGGAAATGAAGAAAGAATTTTAAGAGAAATGTAAAAATATCAAACTTCCCCTAAAATTTAGAGGCATTCTTCATTTGTTCAACGAAACCACAAAATAATGAAAACTCTATACTTCTTGAGTGATTTCACACCAAAAATGCCAGGAATATATCTAATTTGACAAAAATGAGGAAATGAAGAAAGAATTTTAAGAGAAATGTAAAAATATCAAACTTCCCCTCCAATTTAGAGGCATTCTTCATTTGTTCAACGAAACCACAAAATAATGAAAACTCTATACTTCTTGAGTGATTTCACACCAAAAATGCCAGGAATATATCTAATTTGACAAAAATGAGGAAATGAAGAACGAATTTTAAGAGAAATGTAAAAATATCAAACTTCCCCTCAAATTTAAAAACATACTTCATTTGTTCAACGAAACCACATAATAATGAAAACTCTATACTTCTTGAGTGATTTCACACCAAAAATGCCAGGAATATATCTAATTTGACAAAAATGAGGAAATGAAGAAAGAATTTTAAGAGAAATGTAAAAATATCAAACTTCCCCTAAAATTTAGAGGCATTCTTCATTTGTTCAACGAAACCACAAAATAATGAAAACTCTATACTTCTTGAGTGATTTCACACCAAAAATGCCAGGAATATATCTAATTTGACAAAAATGAGGAAATGAAGAAAGAATTTTAAGAGAAATGTAAAAATATCAAACTTCCCCTCCAATTTAGAGGCATTCTTCATTTGTTCAACGAAACCACAAAATAATGAAAACTCTATACTTCTTGAGTGATTTCACACCAAAAATGCCAGGAATATATCTAATTTGACAAAAATGAGGAAATGAAGAAAGAATTTTAAGAGAAATGTAAAAATATCAAACTTCCCCTCAAATTTAAAAACATACTTCGTTTGTTCAACGAAACCACATAATAATGAAAACTCTATACTTCTTGAGTGATTTGACACCAAAAATGCCAGGAAAATATCTAATTTGACAAAAATGAGGAAATGAAGAAAGAATTTTAAGAGAAATGTAAAAATATCAAACTTCCCCTCCAATTTAAAAACATACTTCGTTTGTTCAACGAAACCACATAATAATGAAAACTCTATACTTCTTGAGTGATTTGACACCAAAAATGCCAGGAAAATATCTAATTTGACAAAAATGAGGAAATGAAGAAAGAATTTTAAGAGAAATGTAAAAATATCAAACTTCCCCTCCAATTTAGAGGCATTTTTCATTTGTTCAACGAAACCACAAAATAATGAAAACTCTATACTTCTTGAGTGATTTCACACCAAAAATGCCAGGAATATATCTAATTTGACAAAAATGAGGAAATGAAGAAAGAATTTTAAGAGAAATGTAAAAATATCAAACTTCCCCTCAAATTTAAAAACATACTTCATTTGTTCAACGAAACCACATAATAATGAAAACTCTATACTTCTTGAGTGATTTCACACCAAAAATGCCAGGAAAATATCTAATTTGACAAAAATGAGGAAATGAAGAAAGAATTTTAAGAGAAATGTAAAAATATCAAACTTCCCCTCCAATTTAAAAACATACTTCGTTTGTTCAACGAAACCACATAATAATGAAAACTCTATACTTCTTGAGTGATTTGACACCAAAAATGCCAGGAAAATATCTAATTTGACAAAAATGAGGAAATGAAGAAAGAATTTTAAGAGAAATGTAAAAATATCAAACTTCCCCTCCAATTTAGAGGCATTTTTCATTTGTTCAACGAAACCACAAAATAATGAAAACTCTATACTTCTTGAGTGATTTCACACCAAAAATGCCAGGAATATATCTAATTTGACAAAAATGAGGAAATGAAGAAAGAATTTTAAGAGAAATGTAAAAATATCAAACTTCCCCTCAAATTTAAAAACATACTTCATTTGTTCAACGAAACCACATAATAATGAAAACTCTATACTTCTTGAGTGATTTGACACCAAAAATGCCAGGAAAATATCTAATTTGACAAAAATGAGGAAATGAAGAAAGAATTTTAAGAGAAATGTAAAAATATCAAACTTCCCCTCAAATTTAAAAACATACTTCATTTGTTCAACGAAACCACATAATAATGAAAACTCTATACTTCTTGAGTGATTTGACACCAAAAATGCCAGGAAAATATCTAATTTGACAAAAATGAGGAAATGAAGAAAGAATTTTAAGAGAAATGTAAAAATATCAAACTTCCCCTCCAATTTAGAGGCATTTTTCATTTGTTCAACGAAACCACAAAATAATGAAAACTCTATACTTCTTGAGTGATTTCACACCAAAAATGCCAGGAATATATCTAATTTGACAAAAATGAGGAAATGAAGAAAGAATTTTAAGAGAAATGTAAAAATATCAAACTTCCCCTCCAATTTAAAAACATACTTCGTTTGTTCAACGAAACCACATAATAATGAAAACTCTATACTTCTTGAGTGATTTGACACCAAAAATGCCAGGAAAATATCTAATTTGACAAAAATGAGGAAATGAAGAAAGAATTTTAAGAGAAATGTAAAAATATCAAACTTCCCCTCCAATTTAAAAACATACTTCGTTTGTTCAACGAAACCACATAATAATGAAAACTCTATACTTCTTGAGTGATTTGACACCAAAAATGCCAGGAAAATATCTAATTTGACAAAAATGAGGAAATGAAGAAAGAATTTTAAGAGAAATGTAAAAATATCAAACTTCCCCTCCAATTTAGAGGCATTTTTCATTTGTTCAACGAAACCACAAAATAATGAAAACTCTATACTTCTTGAGTGATTTCACACCAAAAATGCCAGGAATATATCTAATTTGACAAAAATGAGGAAATGAAGAAAGAATTTTAAGAGAAATGTAAAAATATCAAACTTCCCCTCAAATTTAAAAACATACTTCATTTGTTCAACGAAACCACATAATAATGAAAACTCTATACTTCTTGAGTGATTTCACACCAAAAATGCCAGGAAAATATCTAATTTGACAAAAATGAGGAAATGAAGAAAGAATTTTAAGAGAAATGTAAAAATATCAAACTTCCCCTCAAATTTAAAAACATACTTCATTTGTTCAACGAAACCACATAATAATGAAAACTCTATACTTCTTGAGTGATTTGACACCAAACATGCCAGGAAAATATCAAATTTGACATAAATGAGGAAATGAAGAAAGTATTTTGAGGAGAATGTAA
Organism: Tuberolachnus salignus; assembly: GCA_956483605.1. Lineage (NCBI taxonomy): Eukaryota > Metazoa > Arthropoda > Insecta > Hemiptera > Aphididae > Tuberolachnus > Tuberolachnus salignus. The sequence goes on from OY101429.1 coordinate 54,004,842, forward strand.
AAATATCAAACTTCCCCTAAAATTTAGAGGCATTCTTCATTTGTTCAACGTAACCACAAAATATTGAAAACTCTATACTTCTTGAGTGATTTCACACCAAAAATGCCAGGAAAATATCTAATTTGACAAAAATGAGGAAATGAAGAAAGAATTTTAAGAGAAATGTAAAAATATCAAACTTCACCTCCAATTTAGAGGCATACTTCATTTGTTCAACGAAACCATATAATAATGAAAACTCTATACTTCTTGAGTGATTTGACACCAAACATGCCAAGAAAAAATCTTATTTGACAAAAATGAGGAAATGAAGAAAGAATTTTAAGAGAAATGTAAAAATATCAAACTTCCCCTCAAATTTAAAAACATACTTCGTTTGTTCAACGAAACCACATAATAATGAAAACTCTATACTTCTTGAGTGATTTGACACCAAAAATGCCAGGAAAATATCTAATTTGACAAAAATGAGGAAATGAAGAAAGAATTTTAAGAGAAATGTAAAAATATCAAACTTCCCCTCCAATTTAGAGGCATTCTTCATTTGTTCAACGAAACCACAAAATAATGAAAACTCTATACTTCTTGAGTGATTTCACACCAAAAATGCCAGGAATATATCTAATTTGACAAAAATGAGGAAATGAAGAAAGAATTTTAAGAGAAATGTAAAAATATCAAACTTCCCCTCCAATTTAGAGGCATTCTTCATTTGTTCAACGAAACCACAAAATAATGAAAACTCTATACTTCTTGAGTGATTTCACACCAAAAATGCCAGGAATATATCTAATTTGACAAAAATGAGGAAATGAAGAAAGAATTTTAAGAGAAATGTAAAAATATCAAACTTCCCCTCAAATTTAAAAACATACTTCGTTTGTTCAACGAAACCACATAATAATGAAAACTCTATACTTCTTGAGTGATTTGACACCAAAAATGCCAGGAAAATATCTAATTTGACAAAAATGAGGAAATGAAGAAAGAATTTTAAGAGAAATGTAAAAATATCAAACTTCCCCTCCAATTTAAAAACATACTTCGTTTGTTCAACGAAACCACATAATAATGAAAACTCTATACTTCTTGAGTGATTTGACACCAAAAATGCCAGGAAAATATCTAATTTGACAAAAATGAGGAAATGAAGAAAGAATTTTAAGAGAAATGTAAAAATATCAAACTTCCCCTCCAATTTAGAGGCATTTTTCATTTGTTCAACGAAACCACAAAATAATGAAAACTCTATACTTCTTGAGTGATTTCACACCAAAAATGCCAGGAATATATCTAATTTGACAAAAATGAGGAAATGAAGAAAGAATTTTAAGAGAAATGTAAAAATATCAAACTTCCCCTCAAATTTAAAAACATACTTCATTTGTTCAACGAAACCACATAATAATGAAAACTCTATACTTCTTGAGTGATTTGACACCAAAAATGCCAGGAAAATATCTAATTTGACAAAAATGAGGAAATGAAGAAAGAATTTTAAGAGAAATGTAAAAATATCAAACTTCCCCTCAAATTTAAAAACATACTTCATTTGTTCAACGAAACCACATAATAATGAAAACTCTATACTTCTTGAGTGATTTGACACCAAAAATGCCAGGAAAATATCTAATTTGACAAAAATGAGGAAATGAAGAAAGAATTTTAAGAGAAATGTAAAAATATCAAACTTCCCCTCCAATTTAGAGGCATTTTTCATTTGTTCAACGAAACCACAAAATAATGAAAACTCTATACTTCTTGAGTGATTTCACACCAAAAATGCCAGGAATATATCTAATTTGACAAAAATGAGGAAATGAAGAAAGAATTTTAAGAGAAATGTAAAAATATCAAACTTCCCCTCCAATTTAAAAACATACTTCGTTTGTTCAACGAAACCACATAATAATGAAAACTCTATACTTCTTGAGTGATTTGACACCAAAAATGCCAGGAAAATATCTAATTTGACAAAAATGAGGAAATGAAGAAAGAATTTTAAGAGAAATGTAAAAATATCAAACTTCCCCTCCAATTTAAAAACATACTTCGTTTGTTCAACGAAACCACATAATAATGAAAACTCTATACTTCTTGAGTGATTTGACACCAAAAATGCCAGGAAAATATCTAATTTGACAAAAATGAGGAAATGAAGAAAGAATTTTAAGAGAAATGTAAAAATATCAAACTTCCCCTCCAATTTAGAGGCATTTTTCATTTGTTCAACGAAACCACAAAATAATGAAAACTCTATACTTCTTGAGTGATTTCACACCAAAAATGCCAGGAATATATCTAATTTGACAAAAATGAGGAAATGAAGAAAGAATTTTAAGAGAAATGTAAAAATATCAAACTTCCCCTCAAATTTAAAAACATACTTCATTTGTTCAACGAAACCACATAATAATGAAAACTCTATACTTCTTGAGTGATTTCACACCAAAAATGCCAGGAAAATATCTAATTTGACAAAAATGAGGAAATGAAGAAAGAATTTTAAGAGAAATGTAAAAATATCAAACTTCCCCTCAAATTTAAAAACATACTTCATTTGTTCAACGAAACCACATAATAATGAAAACTCTATACTTCTTGAGTGATTTGACACCAAACATGCCAGGAAAATATCAAATTTGACATAAATGAGGAAATGAAGAAAGTATTTTGAGGAGAATGTAAAAATATCAAACTTCCCCTAAAATTTAGAGGCATTCTTCATTTGTTCAACGTAACCACAAAATATTGAAAACTCTATACTTCTTGAGTGATTTCACACCAAAAATGCCAGGAAAATATCTAATTTGACAAAAATGAGGAAATGAAGAAAGAATTTTAAGAGAAATGTAAAAATATCAAACTTCCCCTCCAATTTAGAGGCATACTTCATTTGTTCAACGAAACCATATAATAATGAAAACTCTATACTTCTTGAGTGATTTGACACCAAACATGCCAAGAAAAAATCTTATTTGACAAAAATGAGGAAATGAAGAAAGAATTTTAAGAGAAATGTAAAAATATCAAACTTCCCCTCAAATTTAAAAACATACTTCGTTTGTTCAACGAAACCACATAATAATGAAAACTCTATACTTCTTGAGTGATTTGACACCAAAAATGCCAGGAAAATATCTAATTTGACAAAAATGAGGAAATGAAGAAAGAATTTTAAGAGAAATGTAAAAATATCAAACTTCCCCTCCAATTTAGAGGCATTCTTCATTTGTTCAACGAAACCACAAAATAATGAAAACTCTATACTTCTTGAGTGATTTCACACCAAAAATGCCAGGAATATATCTAATTTGACAAAAATGAGGAAATGAAGAAAGAATTTTAAGAGAAATGTAAAAATATCAAACTTCCCCTCCAATTTAGAGGCATTCTTCATTTGTTCAACGAAACCACAAAATAATGAAAACTCTATACTTCTTGAGTGATTTCACACCAAAAATGCCAGGAATATATCTAATTTGACAAAAATGAGGAAATGAAGAAAGAATTTTAAGAGAAATGTAAAAATATCAAACTTCCCCTCAAATTTAAAAACATACTTCGTTTGTTCAACGAAACCACATAATAATGAAAACTCTATACTTCTTGAGTGATTTGACACCAAAAATGCCAGGAAAATATCTAATTTGACAAAAATGAGGAAATGAAGAAAGAATTTTAAGAGAAATGTAAAAATATCAAACTTCCCCTCCAATTTAGAGCCATTCTTCATTTGTTCAACGAAACCACAAAATAATGAAAACTCTATACTTCTTGAGTGATTTCACACCAAAAATGCCAGGAATATATCTAATTTGACAAAAATGAGGAAATGAAGAAAGAATTTTAAGAGAAATGTAAAAATATCAAACTTCCCCTCCAATTTAGAGGCATTTTTCATTTGTTCAACGAAACCACAAAATAATGAAAACTCTATACTTCTTGAGTGATTTCACACCAAAAATGCCAGGAATATATCTAATTTGACAAAAATGAGGAAATGAAGAAAGAATTTTAAGAGAAATGTAAAAATATCAAACTTCCCCTCAAATTTAAAAACATACTTCATTTGTTCAACGAAACCACATAATAATGAAAACTCTATACTTCTTGAGTGATTTCACACCAAAAATGCCAGGAAAATATCTAATTTGACAAAAATGAGGAAATGAAGAAAGAATTTTAAGAGAAATGTAAAAATATCAAACTTCCCCTCAAATTTAAAAACATACTTCATTTGTTCAACGAAACCACATAATAATGAAAACTCTATACTTCTTGAGTGATTTGACACCAAACATGCCAGGAAAATATCAAATTTGACATAAATGAGGAAATGAAGAAAGTATTTTGAGGAGAATGTAAAAATATCAAACTTCCCCTAAAATTTAGAGGCATTCTTCATTTGTTCAACGTAACCACAAAATATTGAAAACTCTATACTTCTTGAGTGATTTCACACCAAAAATGCCAGGAAAATATCTAATTTGACAAAAATGAGGAAATGAAGAAAGAATTTTAAGAGAAATGTAAAAATATCAAACTTCCCCTCCAATTTAGAGGCATACTTCATTTGTTCAACGAAACCATATAATAATGAAAACTCTATACTTCTTGAGTGATTTGACACCAAACATGCCAAGAAAAAATCTTATTTGACAAAAATGAGGAAATGAAGAAAGAATTTTAAGAGAAATGTAAAAATATCAAACTTCCCCTCAAATTTAAAAACATACTTCGTTTGTTCAACGAAACCACATAATAATGAAAACTCTATACTTCTTGAGTGATTTGACACCAAAAATGCCAGGAAAATATCTAATTTGACAAAAATGAGGAAATGAAGAAAGAATTTTAAGAGAAATGTAAAAATATCAAACTTCCCCTCCAATTTAGAGGCATTCTTCATTTGTTCAACGAAACCACAAAATAATGAAAACTCTATACTTCTTGAGTGATTTCACACCAAAAATGCCAGGAATATATCTAATTTGACAAAAATGAGGAAATGAAGAAAGAATTTTAAGAGAAATGTAAAAATATCAAACTTCCCCTCCAATTTAGAGGCATTCTTCATTTGTTCAACGAAACCACAAAATAATGAAAACTCTATACTTCTTGAGTGATTTCACACCAAAAATGCCAGGAATATATCTAATTTGACAAAAATGAGGAAATGAAGAAAGAATTTTAAGAGAAATGTAAAAATATCAAACTTCCCCTCAAATTTAAAAACATACTTCGTTTGTTCAACGAAACCACATAATAATGAAAACTCTATACTTCTTGAGTGATTTGACACCAAAAATGCCAGGAAAATATCTAATTTGACAAAAATGAGGAAATGAAGAAAGAATTTTAAGAGAAATGTAAAAATATCAAACTTCCCCTCCAATTTAGAGGCATTCTTCATTTGTTCAACGAAACCACAAAATAATGAAAACTCTATACTTCTTGAGTGATTTCACACCAAAAATGCCAGGAATATATCTAATTTGACAAAAATGAGGAAATGAAGAAAGAATTTTAAGAGAAATGTAAAAATATCAAACTTCCCCTCCAATTTAGAGGCATTTTTCATTTGTTCAACGAAACCACAAAATAATGAAAACTCTATACTTCTTGAGTGATTTCACACCAAAAATGCCAGGAATATATCTAATTTGACAAAAATGAGGAAATGAAGAAAGAATTTTAAGAGAAATGTAAAAATATCAAACTTCCCCTCAAATTTAAAAACATACTTCATTTGTTCAACGAAACCACATAATAATGAAAACTCTATACTTCTTGAGTGATTTCACACCAAAAATCCCAGGAAAATATCTAATTTGACAAAAATGAGGAAATGAAGAAAGAATTTTAAGAGAAATGTAAAAATATCAAACTTCCCCTCAAATTTAAAAACATACTTCATTTGTTCAACGAAACCACATAATAATGAAAACTCTATACTTCTTGAGTGATTTGACACCAAACATGCCAGGAAAATATCAAATTTGACATAAATGAGGAAATGAAGAAAGTATTTTGAGGAGAATGTAAAAATATCAAACTTCCCCTAAAATTTAGAGGCATTCTTCATTTGTTCAACGTAACCACAAAATATTGAAAACTCTATACTTCTTGAGTGATTTCACACCAAAAATGCCAGGAAAATATCTAATTTGACAAAAATGAGGAAATGAAGAAAGAATTTTAAGAGAAATGTAAAAATATCAAACTTCCCCTCCAATTTAGAGGCATACTTCATTTGTTCAACGAAACCATATAATAATGAAAACTCTATACTTCTTGAGTGATTTGACACCAAACATGCCAAGAAAAAATCTTATTTGACAAAAATGAGGAAATGAAGAAAGAATTTTAAGAGAAATGTAAAAATATCAAACTTCCCCTCAAATTTAAAAACATACTTCGTTTGTTCAACGAAGCCACATAATAATGAAAACTCTATACTTCTTGAGTGATTTGACACCAAAAATGCCAGGAAAATATCTAATTTGACAAAAATGAGGAAATGAAGAAAGAATTTTAAGAGAAATGTAAAAATATCAAACTTCCCCTCCAATTTAGAGGCATTCTTCATTTGTTCAACGAAACCACAAAATAATGAAAACTCTATACTTCTTGAGTGATTTCACACCAAAAATGCCAGGAATATATCTAATTTGACAAAAATGAGGAAATGAAGAAAGAATTTTAAGAGAAATGTAAAAATATCAAACTTCCCCTCCAATTTAGAGGCATTCTTCATTTGTTCAACGAAACCACAAAATAATGAAAACTCTATACTTCTTGAGTGATTTCACACCAAAAATGCCAGGAATATATCTAATTTGACAAAAATGAGGAAATGAAGAAAGAATTTTAAGAGAAATGTAAAAATATCAAACTTCCCCTCAAATTTAAAAACATACTTCGTTTGTTCAACGAAACCACATAATAATGAAAACTCTATACTTCTTGAGTGATTTGACACCAAAAATGCCAGGAAAATATCTAATTTGACAAAAATGAGGAAATGAAGAAAGAATTTTAAGAGAAATGTAAAAATATCAAACTTCCCCTCCAATTTAAAAACATACTTCGTTTGTTCAACGAAACCACATAATAATGAAAACTCTATACTTCTTGAGTGATTTGACACCAAAAATGCCAGGAAAATATCTAATTTGACAAAAATGAGGAAATGAAGAAAGAATTTTAAGAGAAATGTAAAAATATCAAACTTCCCCTAAAATTTAGAGGCATTCTTCATTTGTTCAACGAAACCACAAAATAATGAAAACTCTATACTTCTTGAGTGATTTCACACCAAAAATGCCAGGAATATATCTAATTTGACAAAAATGAGGAAATGAAGAAAGAATTTTAAGAGAAATGTAAAAATATCAAACTTCCCCTCAAATTTAAAAACATACTTCATTTGTTCAACGAAACCACATAATAATGAAAACTCTATACTTCTTGAGTGATTTCACACCAAAAATGCCAGGAAAATATCTAATTTGACAAAAATGAGGAAATGAAGAAAGAATTTTAAGAGAAATGTAAAAATATCAAACTTCCCCTCAAATTTAAAAACATACTTCATTTGTTCAAAGAAACCACATAATAATGAAAACTCTATACTTCTTGAGTGATTTGACACCAAACATGCCAGGAAAATATCAAATTTGACATAAATGAGGAAATGAAGAAAGTATTTTGAGGAGAATGTAAAAATATCAAACTTCCCCTAAAATTTAGAGGCATTCTTCATTTGTTCAACGTAACCACAAAATATTGAAAACTCTATACTTCTTGAGTGATTTCACACCAAAAATGCCAGGAAAATATCTAATTTGACAAAAATGAGGAAATGAAGAAAGAATTTTAAGAGAAATGTAAAAATATCAAACTTCCCCTCCAATTTAGAGGCATACTTCATTTGTTCAACGAAACCATATAATAATGAAAACTCTATACTTCTTGAGTGATTTGACACCAAACATGCCAAGAAAAAATCTTATTTGACAAAAATGAGGAAATGAAGAAAGAATTTTAAGAGAAATGTAAAAATATCAAACTTCCCCTCAAATTTAAAAACATACTTCGTTTGTTCAACGAAACCACATAATAATGAAAACTCTATACTTCTTGAGTGATTTGACACCAAAAATGCCAGGAAAATATCTAATTTGACAAAAATGAGGAAATGAAGAAAGAATTTTAAGAGAAATGTAAAAATATCAAACTTCCCCTCCAATTTAGAGGCATTCTTCATTTGTTCAACGAAACCACAAAATAATGAAAACTCTATACTTCTTGAGTGATTTCACACCAAAAATGCCAGGAATATATCTAATTTGACAAAAATGAGGAAATGAAGAAAGAATTTTAAGAGAAATGTAAAAATATCAAACTTCCCCTCCAATTTAAAAACATACTTCGTTTGTTCAACGAAACCACATAATAATGAAAACTCTATACTTCTTGAGTGATTTGACACCAAAAATGCCAGGAAAATATCTAATTTGACAAAAATGAGGAAATGAAGAAAGAATTTTAAGAGAAATGTAAAAATATCAAACTTCCCCTCCAATTTAGAGGCATACTTCATTTGTTCAACGAAACCATATAATAATGAAAACTCTATACTTCTTGAGTGATTTGACACCAAACATGCCAAGAAAAAATCTTATTTGACAAAAATGAGGAAATGAAGAAAGAATTTTAAGAGAAATGTAAAAATATCAAACTTCCCCTCCAATTTAAAAACATACTTCGTTTGTTCAACGAAACCACATAATAATGAAAACTCTATACTTCTTGAGTGATTTGACACCAAACATGCCCAGAAAAAATCTTATTTGACAAAAATGAGGAAATGAAGAAAGAATTTTAAGAGAAATGTAAAAATATCAAACTTCCCCTCCAATTTAGAGGCATTTTTCATTTGTTCAACGAAACCACCAAATAATGAAAACTCTATACTTCTTGAGTGATTTCACACCAAAAATGCCAGGAATATATCTAATTTGACAAAAATGAGGAAATGAAGAAAGAATTTTAAGAGAAATGTAAAAATATCAAACTTCCCCTCAAATTTAAAAACATACTTCATTTGTTCAACGAAACCACATAATAATGAAAACTCTATACTTCTTGAGTGATTTCACACCAAAAATGCCAGGAATATATCTAATTTGACAAAAATGAGGAAATGAAGAAAGAATTTTAAGAGAAATGTAAAAATATCAAACTTCCCCTCAAATTTAAAAACATACTTCATTTGTTCAACGAAACCACATAATAATGAAAACTCTATACTTCTTGAGTGATTTCACACCAAAAATGCCAGGAAAATATCTAATTTGACAAAAATGAGGAAATGAAGAAAGTATTTTGAGGAGAATGTAAAAATATCAAACTTCCCCTAAAATTTAGAGGCATTCTTCATTTGTTCAACGTAACCACAAAATATTGAAAACTCTATACTTCTTGAGTGATTTCACACCAAAAATGCCAGGAAAATATCTAATTTGACAAAAATGAGGAAATGAAGAAAGAATTTTAAGAGAAATGTAAAAATATCAAACTTCCCCTCCAATTTAGAGGCATACTTCATTTGTTCAACGAAACCATATAATAATGAAAACTCTATACTTCTTGAGTGATTTGACACCAAACATGCCAAGAAAAAATCTTATTTGACAAAAATGAGGAAATGAAGAAAGAATTTTAAGAGAAATGTAAAAATATCAAACTTCCCCTCAAATTTAAAAACATACTTCGTTTGTTCAACGAAACCACATAATAATGAAAACTCTATACTTCTTGAGTGATTTGACACCAAAAATGCCAGGAAAATATCTAATTTGACAAAAATGAGGAAATGAAGAAAGAATTTTAAGAGAAATGTAAAAATATCAAACTTCCCCTCCAATTTAGAGGCATTCTTCATTTGTTCAACGAAACCACAAAATAATGAAAACTCTATACTTCTTGAGTGATTTCACACCAAAAATGCCAGGAATATATCTAATTTGACAAAAATGAGGAAATGAAGAAAGAATTTTAAGAGAAATGTAAAAATATCAAACTTCCCCTCCAATTTAGAGGCATTCTTCATTTGTTCAACGAAACCACAAAATAATGAAAACTCTATACTTCTTGAGTGATTTCACACCAAAAATGCCAGGAATATATCTAATTTGACAAAAATGAGGAAATGAAGAAAGAATTTTAAGAGAAATGTAAAAATATCAAACTTCCCCTCAAATTTAAAAACATACTTCGTTTGTTCAACGAAACCACATAATAATGAAAACTCTATACTTCTTGAGTGATTTGACACCAAAAATGCCAGGAAAATATCTAATTTGACAAAAATGAGGAAATGAAGAAAGAATTTTAAGAGAAATGTAAAAATATCAAACTTCCCCTCCAATTTAAAAACATACTTCGTTTGTTCAACGAAACCACATAATAATGAAAACTCTATACTTCTTGAGTGATTTGACACCAAAAATGCCAGGAAAATATCTAATTTGACAAAAATGAGGAAATGAAGAAAGAATTTTAAGAGAAATGTAAAAATATCAAACTTCCCCTCCAATTTAGAGGCATTTTTCATTTGTTCAACGAAACCACAAAATAATGAAAACTCTATACTTCTTGAGTGATTTCACACCAAAAATGCCAGGAATATATCTAATTTGACAAAAATGAGGAAATGAAGAAAGAATTTTAAGAGAAATGTAAAAATATCAAACTTCCCCTCAAATTTAAAAACATACTTCATTTGTTCAACGAAACCACATAATAATGAAAACTCTATACTTCTTGAGTGATTTCACACCAAAAATGCCAGGAAAATATCTAATTTGACAAAAATGAGGAAATGAAGAAAGAATTTTAAGAGAAATGTAAAAATATCAAACTTCCCCTCAAATTTAAAAACATACTTCATTTGTTCAACGAAACCACATAATAATGAAAACTCTATACTTCTTGAGTGATTTGACACCAAACATGCCAGGAAAATATCAAATTTGACATAAATGAGGAAATGAAGAAAGTATTTTGAGGAGAATGTAAAAATATCAAACTTCCCCTCCAATTTAAAAACATACTTCGTTTGTTCAACGAAACCACATAATAATGAAAACTCTATACTTCTTGAGTGATTTGACACCAAAAATGCCAGGAAAATATCTAATTTGACAAAAATGAGGAAATGAAGAAAGAATTTTAAGAGAAATGTAAAAATATCAAACTTCCCCTCCAATTTAAAAACATACTTCGTTTGTTCAACGAAACCACATAATAATGAAAACTCTATACTTCTTGAGTGATTTGACACCAAAAATGCCAGGAAAATATCTAATTTGACAAAAATGAGGAAATGAAGAAAGAATTTTAAGAGAAATGTAAAAATATCAAACTTCCCCTCCAATTTAGAGGCATTTTTCATTTGTTCAACGAAACCACAAAATAATGAAAACTCTATACTTCTTGAGTGATTTCACACCAAAAATGCCAGGAATATATCTAATTTGACAAAAATGAGGAAATGAAGAAAGAATTTTAAGAGAAATGTAAAAATATCAAACTTCCCCTCAAATTTAAAAACATACTTCATTTGTTCAACGAAACCACATAATAATGAAAACTCTATACTTCTTGAGTGATTTCACACCAAAAATGCCAGGAAAATATCTAATTTGACAAAAATGAGGAAATGAAGAAAGAATTTTAAGAGAAATGTAAAAATATCAAACTTCCCCTCAAATTTAAAAACATACTTCATTTGTTCAACGAAACCACATAATAATGAAAACTCTATACTTCTTGAGTGATTTGACACCAAACATGCCAGGAAAATATCAAATTTGACATAAATGAGGAAATGAAGAAAGTATTTTGAGGAGAATGTAAAAATATCAAACTTCCCCTAAAATTTAGAGGCATTCTTCATTTGTTCAACGTAACCACAAAATATTGAAAACTCTATACTTCTTGAGTGATTTCACACCAAAAATGCCAGGAAAATATCTAATTTGACAAAAATGAGGAAATGAAGAAAGAATTTTAAGAGAAATGTAAAAATATCAAACTTCCCCTCCAATTTAGAGGCATACTTCATTTGTTCAACGAAACCATATAATAATGAAAACTCTATACTTCTTGAGTGATTTGACACCAAACATGCCAAGAAAAAATCTTATTTGACAAAAATGAGGAAATGAAGAAAGAATTTTAAGAGAAATGTAAAAATATCAAACTTCCCCTCAAATTTAAAAACATACTTCGTTTGTTCAACGAAACCACATAATAATGAAAACTCTATACTTCTTGAGTGATTTGACACCAAAAATGCCAGGAAAATATCTAATTTGACAAAAATGAGGAAATGAAGAAAGAATTTTAAGAGAAATGTAAAAATATCAAACTTCCCCTCCAATTTAGAGGCATTCTTCATTTGTTCAACGAAACCACAAAATAATGAAAACTCTATACTTCTTGAGTGATTTCACACCAAAAATGCCAGGAATATATCTAATTTGACAAAAATGAGGAAATGAAGAAAGAATTTTAAGAGAAATGTAAAAATATCAAACTTCCCCTCCAATTTAGAGGCATTCTTCATTTGTTCAACGAAACCACAAAATAATGAAAACTCTATACTTCTTGAGTGATTTCACACCAAAAATGCCAGGAATATATCTAATTTGACAAAAATGAGGAAATGAAGAAAGAATTTTAAGAGAAATGTAAAAATATCAAACTTCCCCTCAAATTTAAAAACATACTTCGTTTGTTCAACGAAACCACATAATAATGAAAACTCTATACTTCTTGAGTGATTTGACACCAAAAATGCCAGGAAAATATCTAATTTGACAAAAATGAGGAAATGAAGAAAGAATTTTAAGAGAAATGTAAAAATATCAAACTTCCCCTCCAATTTAGAGGCATTCTTCATTTGTTCAACGAAACCACAAAATAATGAAAACTCTATACTTCTTGAGTGATTTCACACCAAAAATGCCAGGAATATATCTAATTTGACAAAAATGAGGAAATGAAGAAAGAATTTTAAGAGAAATGTAAAAATATCAAACTTCCCCTCCAATTTAGAGGCATTTTTCATTTGTTCAACGAAACCACAAAATAATGAAAACTCTATACTTCTTGAGTGATTTCACACCAAAAATGCCAGGAATATATCTAATTTGACAAAAATGAGGAAATGAAGAAAGAATTTTAAGAGAAATGTAAAAATATCAAACTTCCCCTCAAATTTAAAAACATACTTCATTTGTTCAACGAAACCACATAATAATGAAAACTCTATACTTCTTGAGTGATTTCACACCAAAAATGCCAGGAAAATATCTAATTTGACAAAAATGAGGAAATGAAGAAAGAATTTTAAGAGAAATGTAAAAATATCAAACTTCCCCTCAAATTTAAAAACATACTTCATTTGTTCAACGAAACCACATAATAATGAAAACTCTATACTTCTTGAGTGATTTGACACCAAACATGCCAGGAAAATATCAAATTTGACATAAATGAGGAAATGAAGAAAGTATTTTGAGGAGAATGTAAAAATATCAAACTTCCCCTAAAATTTAGAGGCATTCTTCATTTGTTCAACGTAACCACAAAATATTGAAAACTCTATACTTCTTGAGTGATTTCACACCAAAAATGCCAGGAAAATATCTAATTTGACAAAAATGAGGAAATGAAGAAAGAATTTTAAGAGAAATGTAAAAATATCAAACTTCCCCTCCAATTTAGAGGCATACTTCATTTGTTCAACGAAACCATATAATAATGAAAACTCTATACTTCTTGAGTGATTTGACACCAAACATGCCAAGAAAAAATCTTATTTGACAAAAATGAGGAAATGAAGAAAGAATTTTAAGAGAAATGTAAAAATATCAAACTTCCCCTCAAATTTAAAAACATACTTCGTTTGTTCAACGAAACCACATAATAATGAAAACTCTATACTTCTTGAGTGATTTGACACCAAAAATGCCAGGAAAATATCTAATTTGACAAAAATGAGGAAATGAAGAAAGAATTTTAAGAGAAATGTAAAAATATCAAACTTCCCCTCCAATTTAGAGGCATTCTTCATTTGTTCAACGAAACCACAAAATAATGAAAACTCTATACTTCTTGAGTGATTTCACACCAAAAATGCCAGGAATATATCTAATTTGACAAAAATGAGGAAATGAAGAAAGAATTTTAAGAGAAATGTAAAAATATCAAACTTCCCCTCCAATTTAGAGGCATTCTTCATTTGTTCAACGAAACCACAAAATAATGAAAACTCTATACTTCTTGAGTGATTTCACACCAAAAATGCCAGGAATATATCTAATTTGACAAAAATGAGGAAATGAAGAAAGAATTTTAAGAGAAATGTAAAAATATCAAACTTCCCCTCAAATTTAAAAACATACTTCGTTTGTTCAACGAAACCACATAATAATGAAAACTCTATACTTCTTGAGTGATTTGACACCAAAAATGCCAGGAAAATATCTAATTTGACAAAAATGAGGAAATGAAGAAAGAATTTTAAGAGAAATGTAAAAATATCAAACTTCCCCTCCAATTTAGAGGCATTCTTCATTTGTTCAACGAAACCACAAAATAATGAAAACTCTATACTTCTTGAGTGATTTCACACCAAAAATGCCAGGAATATATCTAATTTGACAAAAATGAGGAAATGAAGAAAGAATTTTAAGAGAAATGTAAAAATATCAAACTTCCCCTCCAATTTAGAGGCATTTTTCATTTGTTCAACGAAACCACAAAATAATGAAAACTCTATACTTCTTGAGTGATTTCACACCAAAAATGCCAGGAATATATCTAATTTGACAAAAATGAGGAAATGAAGAAAGAATTTTAAGAGAAATGTAAAAATATCAAACTTCCCCTCAAATTTAAAAACATACTTCATTTGTTCAACGAAACCACATAATAATGAAAACTCTATACTTCTTGAGTGATTTCACACCAAAAATCCCAGGAAAATATCTAATTTGACAAAAATGAGGAAATGAAGAAAGAATTTTAAGAGAAATGTAAAAATATCAAACTTCCCCTCAAATTTAAAAACATACTTCATTTGTTCAACGAAACCACATAATAATGAAAACTCTATACTTCTTGAGTGATTTGACACCAAACATGCCAGGAAAATATCAAATTTGACATAAATGAGGAAATGAAGAAAGTATTTTGAGGAGAATGTAAAAATATCAAACTTCCCCTAAAATTTAGAGGCATTCTTCATTTGTTCAACGTAACCACAAAATATTGAAAACTCTATACTTCTTGAGTGATTTCACACCAAAAATGCCAGGAAAATATCTAATTTGACAAAAATGAGGAAATGAAGAAAGAATTTTAAGAGAAATGTAAAAATATCAAACTTCCCCTCCAATTTAGAGGCATACTTCATTTGTTCAACGAAACCATATAATAATGAAAACTCTATACTTCTTGAGTGATTTGACACCAAACATGCCAAGAAAAAATCTTATTTGACAAAAATGAGGAAATGAAGAAAGAATTTTAAGAGAAATGTAAAAATATCAAACTTCCCCTCAAATTTAAAAACATACTTCGTTTGTTCAACGAAGCCACATAATAATGAAAACTCTATACTTCTTGAGTGATTTGACACCAAAAATGCCAGGAAAATATCTAATTTGACAAAAATGAGGAAATGAAGAAAGAATTTTAAGAGAAATGTAAAAATATCAAACTTCCCCTCCAATTTAGAGGCATTCTTCATTTGTTCAACGAAACCACAAAATAATGAAAACTCTATACTTCTTGAGTGATTTCACACCAAAAATGCCAGGAATATATCTAATTTGACAAAAATGAGGAAATGAAGAAAGAATTTTAAGAGAAATGTAAAAATATCAAACTTCCCCTCCAATTTAGAGGCATTCTTCATTTGTTCAACGAAACCACAAAATAATGAAAACTCTATACTTCTTGAGTGATTTCACACCAAAAATGCCAGGAATATATCTAATTTGACAAAAATGAGGAAATGAAGAAAGAATTTTAAGAGAAATGTAAAAATATCAAACTTCCCCTCAAATTTAAAAACATACTTCGTTTGTTCAACGAAACCACATAATAATGAAAACTCTATACTTCTTGAGTGATTTGACACCAAAAATGCCAGGAAAATATCTAATTTGACAAAAATGAGGAAATGAAGAAAGAATTTTAAGAGAAATGTAAAAATATCAAACTTCCCCTCCAATTTAAAAACATACTTCGTTTGTTCAACGAAACCACATAATAATGAAAACTCTATACTTCTTGAGTGATTTGACACCAAAAATGCCAGGAAAATATCTAATTTGACAAAAATGAGGAAATGAAGAAAGAATTTTAAGAGAAATGTAAAAATATCAAACTTCCCCTAAAATTTAGAGGCATTCTTCATTTGTTCAACGAAACCACAAAATAATGAAAACTCTATACTTCTTGAGTGATTTCACACCAAAAATGCCAGGAATATATCTAATTTGACAAAAATGAGGAAATGAAGAAAGAATTTTAAGAGAAATGTAAAAATATCAAACTTCCCCTCAAATTTAAAAACATACTTCATTTGTTCAACGAAACCACATAATAATGAAAACTCTATACTTCTTGAGTGATTTCACACCAAAAATGCCAGGAAAATATCTAATTTGACAAAAATGAGGAAATGAAGAAAGAATTTTAAGAGAAATGTAAAAATATCAAACTTCCCCTCAAATTTAAAAACATACTTCATTTGTTCAAAGAAACCACATAATAATGAAAACTCTATACTTCTTGAGTGATTTGACACCAAACATGCCAGGAAAATATCAAATTTGACATAAATGAGGAAATGAAGAAAGTATTTTGAGGAGAATGTAAAAATATCAAACTTCCCCTAAAATTTAGAGGCATTCTTCATTTGTTCAACGTAACCACAAAATATTGAAAACTCTATACTTCTTGAGTGATTTCACACCAAAAATGCCAGGAATATATCTAATTTGACAAAAATGAGGAAATGAAGAAAGAATTTTAAGAGAAATGTAAAAATATCAAACTTCCCCTCCAATTTAAAAACATACTTCGTTTGTTCAACGAAACCACATAATAATGAAAACTCTATACTTCTTGAGTGATTTGACACCAAAAATGCCAGGAAAATATCTAATTTGACAAAAATGAGGAAATGAAGAAAGAATTTTAAGAGAAATGTAAAAATATCAAACTTCCCCTCCAATTTAGAGGCATACTTCATTTGTTCAACGAAACCATATAATAATGAAAACTCTATACTTCTTGAGTGATTTGACACCAAACATGCCAAGAAAAAATCTTATTTGACAAAAATGAGGAAATGAAGAAAGAATTTTAAGAGAAATGTAAAAATATCAAACTTCCCCTCCAATTTAAAAACATACTTCGTTTGTTCAACGAAACCACATAATAATGAAAACTCTATACTTCTTGAGTGATTTGACACCAAACATGCCCAGAAAAAATCTTATTTGACAAAAATGAGGAAATGAAGAAAGAATTTTAAGAGAAATGTAAAAATATCAAACTTCCCCTCCAATTTAGAGGCATTTTTCATTTGTTCAACGAAACCACCAAATAATGAAAACTCTATACTTCTTGAGTGATTTCACACCAAAAATGCCAGGAATATATCTAATTTGACAAAAATGAGGAAATGAAGAAAGAATTTTAAGAGAAATGTAAAAATATCAAACTTCCCCTCAAATTTAAAAACATACTTCATTTGTTCAACGAAACCACATAATAATGAAAACTCTATACTTCTTGAGTGATTTCACACCAAAAATGCCAGGAATATATCTAATTTGACAAAAATGAGGAAATGAAGAAAGAATTTTAAGAGAAATGTAAAAATATCAAACTTCCCCTCAAATTTAAAAACATACTTCATTTGTTCAACGAAACCACATAATAATGAAAACTCTATACTTCTTGAGTGATTTCACACCAAAAATGCCAGGAAAATATCTAATTTGACAAAAATGAGGAAATGAAGAAAGTATTTTGAGGAGAATGTAAAAATATCAAACTTCCCCTAAAATTTAGAGGCATTCTTCATTTGTTCAACGTAACCACAAAATATTGAAAACTCTATACTTCTTGAGTGATTTGACACCAAACATGCCAAGAAAAAATCTTATTTGACAAAAATGAGGAAATGAAGAAAGAATTTTAAGAGAAATGTAAAAATATCAAACTTCCCCTCAAATTTAAAAACATACTTCGTTTGTTCAACGAAACCACATAATAATGAAAACTCTATACTTCTTGAGTGATTTGACACCAAAAATGCCAGGAAAATATCTAATTTGACAAAAATGAGGAAATGAAGAAAGAATTTTAAGAGAAATGTAAAAATATCAAACTTCCCCTCCAATTTAGAGGCATTCTTCATTTGTTCAACGAAACCACAAAATAATGAAAACTCTATACTTCTTGAGTGATTTCACACCAAAAATGCCAGGAATATATCTAATTTGACAAAAATGAGGAAATGAAGAAAGAATTTTAAGAGAAATGTAAAAATATCAAACTTCCCCTCCAATTTAAAAACATACTTCGTTTGTTCAACGAAACCACATAATAATGAAAACTCTATACTTCTTGAGTGATTTGACACCAAAAATGCCAGGAAAATATCTAATTTGACAAAAATGAGGAAATGAAGAAAGAATTTTAAGAGAAATGTAAAAATATCAAACTTCCCCTCCAATTTAGAGGCATACTTCATTTGTTCAACGAAACCATATAATAATGAAAACTCTATACTTCTTGAGTGATTTGACACCAAACATGCCAAGAAAAAATCTTATTTGACAAAAATGAGGAAATGAAGAAAGAATTTTAAGAGAAATGTAAAAATATCAAACTTCCCCTCCAATTTAAAAACATACTTCGTTTGTTCAACGAAACCACATAATAATGAAAACTCTATACTTCTTGAGTGATTTGACACCAAACATGCCCAGAAAAAATCTTATTTGACAAAAATGAGGAAATGAAGAAAGAATTTTAAGAGAAATGTAAAAATATCAAACTTCCCCTCCAATTTAGAGGCATTTTTCATTTGTTCAACGAAACCACCAAATAATGAAAACTCTATACTTCTTGAGTGATTTCACACCAAAAATGCCAGGAATATATCTAATTTGACAAAAATGAGGAAATGAAGAAAGAATTTTAAGAGAAATGTAAAAATATCAAACTTCCCCTCAAATTTAAAAACATACTTCATTTGTTCAACGAAACCACATAATAATGAAAACTCTATACTTCTTGAGTGATTTCACACCAAAAATGCCAGGAATATATCTAATTTGACAAAAATGAGGAAATGAAGAAAGAATTTTAAGAGAAATGTAAAAATATCAAACTTCCCCTCAAATTTAAAAACATACTTCATTTGTTCAACGAAACCACATAATAATGAAAACTCTATACTTCTTGAGTGATTTCACACCAAAAATGCCAGGAAAATATCTAATTTGACAAAAATGAGGAAATGAAGAAAGTATTTTGAGGAGAATGTAAAAATATCAAACTTCCCCTAAAATTTAGAGGCATTCTTCATTTGTTCAACGTAACCACAAAATATTGAAAACTCTATACTTCTTGAGTGATTTCACACCAAAAATGCCAGGAAAATATCTAATTTGACAAAAATGAGGAAATGAAGAAAGAATTTTAAGAGAAATGTAAAAATATCAAACTTCCCCTCCAATTTAGAGGCATACTTCATTTGTTCAACGAAACCATATAATAATGAAAACTCTATACTTCTTGAGTGATTTGACACCAAACATGCCAAGAAAAAATCTTATTTGACAAAAATGAGGAAATGAAGAAAGAATTTTAAGAGAAATGTAAAAATATCAACTTCCCCTCAAATTTAAAAACATACTTCGTTTGTTCAACGAAACCACATAATAATGAAAACTCTATACTTCTTGAGTGATTTGACACCAAAAATGCCAGGAAAATATCTAATTTGACAAAAATGAGGAAATGAAGAAAGAATTTTAAGAGAAATGTAAAAATATCAAACTTCCCCTCCAATTTAGAGGCATTCTTCATTTGTTCAACGAAACCACAAAATAATGAAAACTCTATACTTCTTGAGTGATTTCACACCAAAAATGCCAGGAATATATCTAATTTGACAAAAATGAGGAAATGAAGAAAGAATTTTAAGAGAAATGTAAAAATATCAAACTTCCCCTCCAATTTAGAGGCATTCTTCATTTGTTCAACGAAACCACAAAATAATGAAAACTCTATACTTCTTGAGTGATTTCACACCAAAAATGCCAGGAATATATCTAATTTGACAAAAATGAGGAAATGAAGAAAGAATTTTAAGAGAAATGTAAAAATATCAAACTTCCCCTCAAATTTAAAAACATACTTCGTTTGTTCAACGAAACCACATAATAATGAAAACTCTATACTTCTTGAGTGATTTGACACCAAAAATGCCAGGAAAATATCTAATTTGACAAAAATGAGGAAATGAAGAAAGAATTTTAAGAGAAATGTAAAAATATCAAACTTCCCCTCCAATTTAAAAACATACTTCGTTTGTTCAACGAAACCACATAATAATGAAAACTCTATACTTCTTGAGTGATTTGACACCAAAAATGCCAGGAAAATATCTAATTTGACAAAAATGAGGAAATGAAGAAAGAATTTTAAGAGAAATGTAAAAATATCAAACTTCCCCTCCAATTTAGAGGCATTTTTCATTTGTTCAACGAAACCACAAAATAATGAAAACTCTATACTTCTTGAGTGATTTCACACCAAAAATGCCAGGAATATATCTAATTTGACAAAAATGAGGAAATGAAGAAAGAATTTTAAGAGAAATGTAAAAATATCAAACTTCCCCTCAAATTTAAAAACATACTTCATTTGTTCAACGAAACCACATAATAATGAAAACTCTATACTTCTTGAGTGATTTCACACCAAAAATGCCAGGAAAATATCTAATTTGACAAAAATGAGGAAATGAAGAAAGAATTTTAAGAGAAATGTAAAAATATCAAACTTCCCCTCAAATTTAAAAACATACTTCATTTGTTCAACGAAACCACATAATAATGAAAACTCTATACTTCTTGAGTGATTTGACACCAAACATGCCAGGAAAATATCAAATTTGACATAAATGAGGAAATGAAGAAAGTATTTTGAGGAGAATGTAAAAATATCAAACTTCCCCTAAAATTTAGAGGCATTCTTCATTTGTTCAACGTAACCACAAAATATTGAAAACTCTATACTTCTTGAGTGATTTCACACCAAAAATGCCAGGAAAATATCTAATTTGACAAAAATGAGGAAATGAAGAAAGAATTTTAAGAGAAATGTAAAAATATCAAACTTCCCCTCCAATTTAGAGGCATACTTCATTTGTTCAACGAAACCATATAATAATGAAAACTCTATACTTCTT